>OY740766.1:108347812-108947812 GCA_963513935.1 Aphrophora alni | reverse complement strand
CGGAATTACAATTCGACCCATGCTCAGGAAAGAGTAATAATTGAACGAGTTTTTGGCCAGATGAAACGTCGTTTTCCCATACTCTCGAGCCAAGTTAGAATAGCAGTCAAAAATGTTCCCAATTTAGTAATAAGTTGTGCAGTGCTTCACAATGTAGCAAAACATTTGAATGATGCTTGGGAAGTGGAAGACGGAATCGAAAATGGTGTGGCTGAAGAAAATGTACCTCTATATAATTTAGATCGGAATGAAGTTATAAATAGACGTCGTGGTCAGACAAAACGATTAGAAATTAGTAATAATCTGATGATGTAAATACACATTTTTGACATGGAAATAAATTTAATCCTATTTCCTTTACTCCAATTGCAATCGCATATGTGAAAAAATAAAATAAAAAAGTAATAAAAAATATATAAAAAAACAAAAATATATCTTTTTAAATAAGTATGTCACATGTGCGCATGTGTGTGCATAGGCCTACAGTATGTCAGGTTTAACATGGCCTGCTGGAAAAGCAAATGGGCATATACCACCAGCCTATGAGCCCTCCACCGGTCATGCCATACCCGACAAACTGTGTACAGCTGTGTACGTGACGTACGTCACGTGACTGTGTATGTGACGTATATTATATACTTATTTCATTTTTTATTTTTGTTTTTTATTTATTTTATTATTATTTTTAGAGAAAAGGAATATTTCAGGAAAGGAAACAGGATACAATTTATTTCTTTTAAGACATCGTCTTCTTCAACCACAACGCGTTGTTCAACGGACTCCGTTCGTCTGTGTTGTGCAGCTCTTAGGTTCAACTCCGTTATCATCAGTTGTTCACGTTCAGCCTGAAGTCTTGTTAGCTTAATTTGTTCAAGTAATAATAAACGCTGCAGCTCACCAGTTGTCAACTTTGACGTCTCTTCAGTTTCAGCTGAGAGTTTCAATTTCTTATCTTTTTTCAACTTTGTCGCATCGCTCTTACGTATGAATTCAGTTGTGAATTCAGTTGTCTCGCGAGTAAATACTTGCTAGTATACCCTTGGGTTGGCGAGTACACGGTCACAAGTAAACTCGACGCTTTATTCACATCAGTTTACTTGGAGTTTAAATACTCGTTACACTTTACTTGTAAGTAAATACTCGTCGTACTCGTTTTTATTCACACCGCCCTTTAGGTTAATTCAATGGTATATATTTGAAATTAGTTTACTGCATTTTTGTTAGGTTCAATACTTTACATTGACCGTAAGTTAAATTATGTACTCTTATAATTTAATTCTGTAATTTTTAATAATGTAAAAAAGTCAATGTCATTACAAAATCTGTAGAGTGCAATAAAGTGCTAGTATCAAACAGTTAAAGAAAAAATCTGTATATGTTGAAACAAGTCAAAATGACGCAAATATAAAGTTTTAAATAAATCATGTTATACCAGAAATGTAATGTAAATAAAAATGTTTTAATACGACAACGCCTAGCGGCAGACTCGCGAACTATGTTATAAATTAAGCAAGCCTAAATTAACAAATTCCCGAACGAATATGAGAAATAACTTAATACCGCTACATTTTACCTAAACCTAGACTATATAAATTAAAGGCCTAAACATCTCGGTTATCTAATAAAAGTAACAAAACGGCAGTAGAAAGTCAAAAAGAAACTTTTAGAAGCGAAATTTTCCAACACAGAAATGACCGCCGCCTTAGAATAATAGCGTCAGAGAAATTGAAATAGTAATAAAACCAGGATATCTACGACTAAATAAACTTGGCCTAAGGAAGAAACAGTTATTTCTACGTAAAATTTGTCACCTGAATTAATATCAAAAACCTCAGAATAATTAGGTATTTACATAAATACGACAAAAGTTCGAAATTCAAAGATGGCTGCCTAGATCTGTGTTGGACACATATTTTAGAACGATCCAGTCATGTGATCAAAACAGTTAAAAAAAAAAATAATAATAAATGATATAAGCGGGAATTTTAACCAACTTTAGATTGTGACCAAGATAACTGTATTTAGTTGTAAGATAACTTTAATGATTAAAAAAAAAAAAGAAGTTATTTGGATCCCTATAGCATGTCTTCAACATCAAATTTTATTAAAAGTAGAGTCAGTAATTATTATTGAAGTTATTAACAACTTTTGTCTTGTAAATTAGGGTCATATACATTTCATTTGTGCTACAAATCCCAAACATGATCGAAAAAGAAAGTGTATAAAAGTGAATCTCTTTGTAGAGCCTAACAATGGATTTGGAGTGGGGAGTCACAAACTGATATAGCAATGGGCAATACCTATTTAAGTTTGGCTCCTGCCTGAAGATTTCTTTTAAATATAAAAGTATTGTTTTGATTTTCTAAAAGTGGATGAGAGGAAGCCTAGAAGATCAGTGTTTAAAAAAAATAAAAAGTTTAAAAAATATACCCCAGGATAGATTGAATATTGACAATTTTTTACTGCTGCTGCATAATCCAACCTGGTGAGATCATTCATTTTATTACTATAATATTACCTCATTCCTTTGAAACTATTAAGCCTATGAGGCATTATTAAAAAATAACTAAATATTCACAAGTTTAGTGTAAAAGAAAGTATAAAACGTAGAAACAATTTTATATATATCAAAAGTGCAAAATGACTGCTATATAAGCCAACAATCATCTTTTCATCTTCATCAAACGGAAAAGGAGATAATCCTCATTATTTGATTTGTTATTAATTGTGTTAATATTTGTAATTACCTGACTTCCTTGATAAAAGTCAGCACCAACCCGATACCACGAGATAAAGAGACTTTATGCATTAATAATTATTTTACCCCAAGATATAGACTTTTATAATTATATCATTAATTTATGACTTTGATTGCTATGTATGTGAATTTTACTCCCCGAGATATAGACTCTTATTATTCCCCATAATCATTACCCCGAGAATAGACTCTAAAATATTCATGAATTATATGTGTAATTTTTTTTTTTTTTTTGTTATTAATTTATGTATGTACCAATTTTTTATGTTCAATTTTAAAGATCTTTTGTTTTCTTCAATTGGGATTGCTAAATGATGTTTAACCAGCAGATGAATTTAATGAATATTAAAGAATAATAAATCATTTATATCCTGTTAACAATTTACAATATTTTTTTTTTAATTTAATATTATTTTAAGAACTGTTATAATAAAATGTTTAACTTATACCATAAACACATCCTTAAGAAAATGTATTTTTCCAGATAATCTAAATTTGAGCCTAGTAAAAAAATCTCTAGAACTACTAGAGAAAGAATTTACTATTTAAGAAAGGAAGTAAGGACAGACCTGAAAAACTATCGCCCTGTATCGATTCTGTTAATATTTTCAAAAGTTGTGAATTATATATAAAAGAAAATGAAATATTTATGGCTTTCAAAGTGGTGGTCCAAACTTTTTTTAAGTTGATTTTAATATCTAGAAAGCAAACAATTATTTTGAACAGTATTAAAATGCTAAGCATGAATCAGAGTCTGAGTCCAATTAGGGTCTCGGTGTGGCCCAAGGTTATCATAAAAGAATAGTGGGGTTTTGAACATGATTTAAATGAAAACAGAATTACAGCTGATGTTGTTTATTTATCTAAATCGTCGTCTGAAACAGTTTTTTTACATAACTAATAAATTTTCATAACTTGCCAGCCTATTCATCAATGTCCAAACTGTTCATTTAAAGAGTCTGTGACAAATGCACTAAAGTGTGGGGGTGCGCCATCTTGTTAAAAATGAAGTTGTTGAATGTTTTCGAGATCATCCAGCTGAGGAAAACAATAATTGATTAACATATCGATATACACAATTTTATTAATTGTCTTTTCAGCAAAGAAGAAAGGTCCTATCAGACGATTTTTCATCATACCACACCAAACATTAACTTTAGACGAGTCGCGTATTTTCTCAAAAATTGTATGTGGGTTTTCAGTACCCCATATGGGTGAATTGTGTCTGTTAACAGACCCATTGATACATAATGTAACTTCATCTGAAAAAAATATATCATCTGAAAATGACTGGTTTTCATCAATCTTGTTCAACGTTTCAACAGCGAAATTAAAATGTTTTGCACAATCATCAGGTTTCAATTCCTGCAATAACTGGATTTTATATGAGTGTAATTTCAGTCTTTTGTGTAAAACTTTGTGGATTGTTGTTTTAAGAATACCTAACTCTAGGCTTCATCGAGGTATTGACTTCATATGACTTCTGATTGCAGATTGTCTAATAAGTTCAACTTTTTCGTCTGATACACTTGGCCTGCCAGATGATAACTGCTTTTGAACTGATCCAGTTTCTTCGAATTGTTTGAACCAACGTCGTATGTTATTTTCATGTGGTGGATCTTTTCTGTATTCACGTCGAAATGCATGTTGCATTGAAATTACAGACTTGAATTCGGCCAGCAACAAAACACACTTTGTCTTTTCTTTATTAGAGAACATTAGAGAACACACTCCACAAAACACAAAACACACTACCACAACAAACAATGCAAGAACTAATTTTGAGGTTTAAACAGCTGTTAAACAAACTTTTGGGTTATAGGCCATCAGCGATAACAATACAACACCACAAAATTTCTCTACTGTCTTCGTATGAATTAATGAAACCCCACCATTATTTTATGATAACCCTGTACTTTTCATAATCTATATAAATGACTTACTACATAATGTTATGAAGAGATTAATTCTCTATGATCACAACACCATTGCTATAGTAGGAGGGGATAATGTTATACAATTGTGTGATAGCATACCTACAATAAAATCTGCTTTGGTTAATTGTTTCTCAGACAATGGTTTAAAACTAAATAACTTAAAGGCACAAATAAATGCATTTTTATAACAATCACTCAAAATTGGAGGAAACGAGTATTAGATATAAAAACTAAATGTTAAAATTAAACCAGACAATAAATATTCTAGGAATACATATCGATCAAAATTTTAATTGGAATATACATATAGAAAACTTTAAAAATATTAAATTCAGTTTGTTAGTGTATAACAGTTTTTAGCAAAACATCTGACTTGGGTGTAATGAAGGCCATCTATAATGGCTATTTCATTTCCTTGATTAAACTTGGTTAAATTCTGGGGAAATTCATCTTGTGTGAATACTATTTTTAAGATTTAAAAGAGAATTGTATAAATTATTATTCTGTGTATCCAAATGCTGGTCTCCATGTAAAAAAAAAAAAAAAAAAAAAAAAAAAAAAAAAAAAAAAAAAAAAAAAAAAAAACATTAAATTTCACAACATTACCATCATTATACATTTATGACTGCTGTTTTATTTATAATAAGAAGAATATATTATGGTTGGTTCTTTGGCTCACATATACAACATAAGACAATGGGAGCAATTTTACTATCCTGAGCACAGACTTCAACTGTTTGAGCAGAGTCCAGATTATAGTGGAATAACATTATTTAAGAAACTCCTGAACAATGTAAAAAATCTTCTAAAGGAAAGATTTATAGAGATAATTAGAACAGTTTTGTTAAATAAAAATTATTACTCTGTTGGCAGAGTCAACTTCATGTAGCGTTCATTTTTTTAACTTTAAAAAAATTCTTCTTAAATAAAAAAATCTTTTTAATTTTAATGTTTACAAAGATAAGCAAACTCTGTAATCAAACTAGTTCTGCAATTAGTATTATCGGCTGCACTGTCAATCGATTGATCCAATCTACAATTCTGAAATATTCTAGAAAAGTCTAGATTGATTCATTCTCTAAAGTAAACTCATAAGGACATCTAAGCTAAAGAGTAATCGTGGTATATTGCAATCTTCTGCCAGCATTTTCTTTCTTTTACCATTAAAAAGGGTGTTCTAAATTAATTTTCTTTTACCATAAAAACGGTGTTCTAAATTATAGTGTTCTTGTCAAAACCTCATGTAATATGGAAAGAAGAAAGGAAAGTTCTTTTTCAATTGTGTTTTTCAAAAATGTTTGTCACTCCAGCTTGCTTTGCACTAAATCCTAGTTTTCTACTTACCAGGTAAAGTTTTCCTTCTTTCTAATTAATTTTTGTTTTTAATAAAATTAAATGAGAAGCCTGCTGCATTACAAGGCTGGGGCATATAATGGTTTTCAAGAAAAACTGTTTTAACTTAATTCCTTCAATTTTCATCTGCCACTCTTAAAGCTGTAATTTTCTTAAAATTTGTAATGTAAAAACATAATTGTACTTCTTTTTTTGCTCAACTTGTCATTGGCAGATTGGTAATCTGTTGAAATACTACTCTTCATAAAAAGAAATCGTTAAAATTTGAACCTAGCCTAATCTAGTTTTCTCATGTTAGTATGATATTTAAAAACAAAATTTATAAAACAAAATATGTTTTGGTCGTTATAGACTGTTATAACTCGTTATAACATGAGTATAAAAAACTTTTTTGGCTGGACTTCCCAAGTTCATTATATTTTAAAGATGGATGTCTTAAGAATATATTTTTATTTTGAAATGGTAGTACTGGACGTACACAAAACTCATCAATGATGAGATTTTAGAGTTATGTCGCCAAAGCATTGAAAAGTAATACACTTTGATCTTTTTATAAAAAAACCACTTTTTAATTAATGGTATGATATGTGATATACAATAACACTAGACTTTGCATGGCAGAAATTATTATACATTATTATAAACAAATTACAGTAGAACTTCTGTATAACGAAACTCAATATCCAAATAAAAAATTCGTTATTGGGGGGTATTCGTTAATGGGAGGTTAAGGCCTTGAACTCATAAATCAATCCGGTGTTATGCTTTGGAGGCTAAACTACTGTATTGAATTAACTTACCTTTTATCATGAAAACTCCATTTTACCATAGATTAAAACGGGACTATAACACTGCGGTGTAGAATAAAAATACTGCAATAATTATGTTTGAACATTGCACAATTTATTATTCACATAGACTCTAGCAACAACAAAAAATATGTATTATTAAAAAAAAAATTTTAATGAAATTTATTTAAAAAACTGAGTTATTTTTTGTTTAAATAATATTTTACGCTAAAAAAAGTCTCACATTTGTTTAAACATTCAAAAATGTCATCAGGAACACTTTCTTTAAGCTGTAGTCCTTGCCTAATGGTTTTAAATGATCCTAAAATGTCGTCATCAGTCGGATTTGTATATTGTAATTCACAATGGTTGTCAGTAAGATTTGAGTGACAGTCATCTTTCTCTTCGTCTATTTCAGTGACAGTTACACTTTGCAATATGTTGTCGTCTTCAGGAAAATCGGAAACTGTAATTTTGTCGTCAACATTAATAAAGTCCTCTATTATGTGTGTATATGTAAGTTGGACTTGCCGGTCACATTGTTTTCTCTCCCAATGAGCTATATTGTTAGGAATGTATAGAGTATTTCATCCCAAACAGGTTTTAATCTCGGGATGAAGTGACCCTTTGCTATCTTCTTATAATACAGCAGGAAGTATTTTTTGTTATTATTATTATTATTATTAGTTATTATGTTATTATAAATTTTATTTTATATGTATTACATTTTGTAATGTGAATAGTTGTTTATTTTATTATTAAGCATATAAGATTGTCATTTTTCCCCTTTTTTTGCTGTTAAAATGATGTATAAAAGAGGGTCAAATAAATTTTAATTTCAAATTCAGTTTCATCGGTTACATTTCTAGATATTTTGAGAAAAGTCCATTGTTGTTTTAATTTGTTTAGCGTCATTTCATCTTTTTCATCAAATTCAACTGTAGTAGACGTAAATCAAGCCTCAGAGAAATATTTTAAGATTGTCGTATCTTTTACATCGTTCGTCCAGACCTTAGCTAATTCAGAAATGCATTCCCTAAGATCCACAATGTTATCGGGCACAGATTGGTTATTTTCGACAGTGGACACAATTTTTTTAAGAATTCTTTTCCGATAATGTAGTTTTATATTTTTTATAACTCCCTGATCCAAAGTCTGAATTACGGAGGTGACATTTGGGGGGGAAAATACAACTTTTATGTTACTCAATTTAGAATTAACGTCGTGAGGATGTGAAGGGCAATTGTCAATAAAAAGTGCAATTTTTCTTTTTTGTGTAATAAATTTCTTATCCAGCTTCATCAACTATTCTGTAAATATCGCGCTAGTCATCCATGCTTTTTTGTTGAACGTGTAATCAATTTCTAGTGAATTCACGCCTCGAAAACACCGGGGAGTTTTACTTTTACCAATAACGAGTAATTTAACTCTTTCATTACCCGTCATGTTTGCAGCCAATAGCACAGTTATTCATTGTTTGCTTTGTTTACCACCAAAGCATGGGTCATTTTTTAAAGTTAATGCTTTATTAGACAAACATTTATAAAATAGGCCGATCTCGTCAGCGTTAAAAATGTCTTTGGGTGCATAATCGTGTAAGATTTGCTTTAAAACATTCTGTTTCCAAAATTCACAGTCACTTACAGAACACTTGCACTTTCTCCCAAAATCACTTTATAGACGATTGAATGTTTTTTTAAAATTTATCTATCCACCCGTTGCTTGCTTTAAATTCTTGATGGCCCAACGCCGCAGCAAACTCTAGAGCCTTTTCTTTTATTATTGAACCCGATAATGAAAGTTTTTTTTCACGCATCACTGTTATCCACTTCATCATGGCTTCGTCAATGTCCTCATAAGTACACATTTTTTTTTCTATTTAAGTCGTAGTCATTTCCTTGTTTCAAAATTAAATCACGATTTTTTTAAATTGTTGATAACAAACTTTGTGGGATATCAAATTTTTTTGTTATGTCTTTTTTTTTTAACACGTTTATCAACATCCTTTAAGATGGACATTTTATCTAAAACATTTAAACACTTTCGCTTTGACATGATGCATGGAAAACCTATCACTTCGAAAGACAACTGAGAACCGTGATAACTGCAATAAATACAGTAGGCCTACTGTATAGCTTAAGTAAGGCTCAGTTCATTTCCCGGAATTGACAAGTGATTGACAGTTGGAAGGTGTGGCGAAACGGTTGTTTACTGTAGTAGGGTGGGTAAACAAAGCTTGACACATTTATGACACTATACAGTATTTATGGTTGTTTTTTTTTTAAAGCTTCGGCTTTCCAAAACTCTTTCAATTTTTACTGTGTGCTATGTATCGACTTCGTTATGGAGAGGTGTAGCATTCACTATAAGGAAGTCAAAACACATGCAATATTATTTATAGTTCACGGTGAGGAAAAAACCTTCTGTTGTTTGGAGGATTTCGTTACTTAGAAGTTTGTTACATAGAAGTTCCACTGTATTTAAATTATTCATAGCATAATCATTTTTGTAAAAAAAATAATAAAAAACTTTTACTTGTAGTTTCTTAACCAATAACAACCGAAGGTGATTTCTTCTTCGTCATTGAAATTTAACATAAAGAATTAAATTTTTGTTTTGTAGAAATTTGATTCCTACAGTGGGTAAACTTTATTTAGGTGAGAAGGTAGTAACAACAATTCTGGAAAAGGGGTGAAAAAGAATAAAGTTATAAAGGTTACCTAACAATTTTCAATTTGTTTACATTGAAAAATTCATTCCTTTTTATTTATACTAGGATAATAGTTCTTGAAAGACAAGCAATTTACAAGAGCTACATAAAAACATTTTTAAAATATTGGGAAAATAATGTTTTCCCTGCATTAAAATCTGAGAATGAAACTAACAAGAATATATTCTACTATAACCCACCATATTTCACCACCATTGTTACCTATTAAGATGATAATAAAATATAAAAATAGAACAGTTTTGAAGACTCCACAAATGTATATGTTTTAATCCTGTAATTATTTGTACTCCTATAATCAGTAAAGAACCAAAATAATGTTGTGTATGAATGCAATAACTATTTTTGTCTAAATAACTAAAAGAAAGAAAATCTACACACAATTTTGTACTAAAATAAGTTGCTTAATTATCTCTAAGTATTAAAAAATATATATCCAAAATTTTTGAAGTAAATATGGTCAAAGGTACATTTAAACTTTTAAACTATTTGTGATATTGCATAAAACTCCTGTTGTGATCTCTGTTTTAAAAACTGTTCATTATCTGTTTTCCTTTATGCATAAGTCATTCAAGTTGATAATATTTTTTTTCAAAAATCTTATCACAATTTAAAAGCTAATAATTTTAATATTGTTTTATTCTGTAATAATGAAAAACAAGTTACATAATAAATATGAATACAAAAGTCTTACACAGTATCGTGTGTAAAGAGAGTTTAATTCATTAAATTTGAGCATATTTATGTACTTCAAAAATGTTCAATTTTATATTTTTTTCCTTGAATAGCTGGAGATAGGAGACAGATACAAAAAAAAGAAGATTTTGTCAGTTAACTCAGCATTGAAAACAACTTTTCAGAATGTGTCACACAACCACGTTAAATTTTTTAACAAATTTCAGATCCAGGATGGCGGTTAAAACATATAATATAATCATAAAATGTACTAAGAAGTAAAAGTTATAACTTTATTTGTCACAAACTGATAAGATGAAATTTGTGGGGGAAAGTAGAGGAAAACTGGAAGGACGATTTCAAGATAAAAGAGTGCTTCAATGTAAGATTTCTTCTGGCTCTGTTACAATTTCTTCGTGAATGACAACTTTCAGTGTATCTACTAGTTGAAGTTTTAAGATTTCTTGTACTATGTCATTTTCACTAAAAGTTTACCCGGTAACCATGATACTTCTAACATTAACTTAACTCCACTTGAGTTAACTTCCAGTTGTAAATCTATCTAACTCCATCTCTAGCCTACATTTACGAACTAAGTCCCCCAAAGAAACATACATAACAGTGATAAAGAACAAAACACTGACATCATTGGTTAAGCAATTCTTAAAAAATAAGGCTAGTATTATTTGCCGTCCAACAACAAAGTTGAAACTAAACCATCAGTATCAAAATCCAACCCTTCAATTAACAAAGTTAATAATAAACCGGTAATTTAGAGCTTCGCACTCAATCCCTTGGGGTGAGATCTTACAAACCCCTTACAAAATCATCCCAGGAGTTGTCTTCAGCAATTGATGTTTCGATTGTTGAGGAAGCTATGGAGTTAAACCCTGAGATCAATATAATTAAAATTAAACCACAATATTGCCTGGTAATTAAAACCATGCAAGTGGAAAGAATAATTTCGGTCCAAATCCATTTTAAATTACTTACTAACTATTATTACTATCCTTTCAAAAATTTTAAATCATAAATACTGCCAGAAATCAAAATTCAAACAGGGTGATACAGTAGAACATTAAAGGCATGCGAAGTCTAAAGGTTCTTGTGCATGATACATTCTTCATATTTATTTGCCTGCAAGACACTCACCTTCATCAATCCTAGTCATATGGATTGCAGGGTTTTCAGTTTTTTTAACTGATTATGTCATTCCAGATAGAGCTAAGAGTAAAGTGGCAATACTCACCACTTTACTCAGACTTCAATCTGTGGTATGTTTGTGAACCTTAGGACTTCATTGAAAGTAGTAACATTAACGATTACAATTCCATAATAAAATACAACTTATAATTTAATGTTACAACAGTCGGTACATGATGGAATTCCATGATAATGGAAATAATGAGATGATTATTTAATTCCACAAAACACCTTTAATTGCGACATATGTTTCGCCATTAGGCATTTTCAAGCAACTAAATTGAAAACAAACAAGTCTAAACTAAAAATGTGAGACAAAAGGAAAGTTTAAAAGAGTAAAGGGTAAAGGGGTTGAGAAATGACAAAAGAAAGGTCAATGATCTAACCTGTGGGATGGGAGTGGGGGTGTTTTAGAAAACAAAGGTTACATAATAGGTCTCAATAGTGGTGATGAGTTAAGATGTATTTGTTCATTTAAGTTGGAAGTATGGTTTTTTAAAATTGATCTGTTGATTTCTAAACATTCCAGGTTATTGAGTTTCCTACTTTTTTGTTCCATATGCAGAAGTTTAACGTTTAACTTAGGATCAAAATTATGTCCTGTGTCTAATAAATGATTTGCAAAATTTGAATTAGATTTGCCATACTTCCAACTGTGTACATGTTCTTTAACTCTATTCTTAACTGACCTTCCGGATTGACCTATGTATTCACAATTGCAATCATTACAAGAAATTTTATACACACCACTATTTTCTAAACTATCTCTCTTATCCTTATTGTTAATAATAACAATCTTTTGTCATTTCTCAACCCCTTTACACTTTACTCTTTTACACTTTCCTTTTGTCTCACATTTTTAGTTTAGACTTGTTTGTTTTCAATTTAGTTGCTTGAAAATGCCTAACGGCGAAACATATGTCACAATTAAAGCTGTTTTGTGGAATTAAATAATCATCTCATTATTTCCATTCAAATACAACTTGCTGTGTATAAATATCATCTAATTATAGGTTTGTTGAATTGGAACTGATGAACCTTATTAACAGTTACCTGCTACATTTTCTTTGGTGGGATATTTTAATACCCAACACTAAACATGGAGATCAAACACCTACAGAACTAGAGATCTATAATAACAGGATTCTATCCAATCTGGATTTTATTCTGCTAAATGACAGTTCACCAACTCATTTAGCAGCTTCTACAGATCGTTGAACAACAACTGATAACTTAACATGTTGTAACCAATGTCTTGTCACTAAATGTGAGTGGTCCATTCTGACACTTACAGTAGTAATCATGCTACAGTGAAGCTTATATTTTTCGACTTCTCTCGTTGTACTGAACACCTTCCCACAAAATCAAATGATAAGATTACACTGAAAAGTTTTGTAACACCTCATATTAGTATTTCTGCCAATGAAGCAGTATACTTGCTTTTACAACAGCAACCGCAACGAAACAACATTCCAAAAACATCGACAAAACCACTACGAATACCAGTTCTATATGGAACAATGAATGTAATGATACTCTCTGATTACGTTGTAAAGTTCTATGATCCATTACTGGTACTCCTTCTTTACTCCTGTATTTAGACTTAAGCAGTTGGATGGAGTTTTGACTACTGATAATTACGATATTAGTAAAGTTTTGGGTGCATCATTTTTGAACTTTTCCTCAACTGCTGCTTAAATAAATGGCTTTTTTTAATACAAAAGGTCTCAAGAAGCAATTCATTCCAATATAGGTGCATCAAATATCCCGAGAGGTTCCATTATATACCCACTTTTTTTTACAGGAATTGGGAGTCTGCTCTTTTGTGTCATGGTTGTGGAAAAAGGATAAGAGTTTTAAATTTTAAATTACAAAATAGTAAATAGTCTGGGCCCATTGTGCAACCATGTGCTCAGATTTTAAATAAAATAAAATTTCAGGGAATCAACATAATTTGCCACAGTTTTAACCTTTACAAACAAAATACAAACCATATTAATTTACAAATACTGTCTCAAGTACAAGCTTGAGACTAGAAATTTGTTACGTAGAAATATATTTCAAAAGTACAAAAATTATGAAATTTTATATTCAGTTTTTTTTAATTTTTTTTAAATGAAATTTTGATGTTACCAGCCGAAACATAATTCCTCAGCTTTAGAGGTTCTTGAGCTTAAAACCATATTACAATTAAAGTTTAAAAACGGCTACAAAAGACCTAACAAATTACATCAAATTTAATTATTAAATTTTAAATAAAAAAATGCTCAATGAATATTTAGAAAATCTATTAAAATTTTTAAAAAGAGGTGTGCCATCCATAGGTATATTTGGAAATTTTTCTGGTTTTTATTTGTTTTATTTAAAATAAAGTTATTCACCATTTTAATTAATAAAATAAATCACAACATAAAGAATTTGTTTATCGACCTATAGATAGCGCAGCACATTTATTATATAAATATATAACCTTTTCACTTAAATTGACTTAAACTAATACTATAAGAAAAGTCCATTAACTTCAAATATGTTTTTGGTATCAGAATTATATTTCAAATTTATCAGAATTTTTCTTATGATGAAGGTTAAATTTAGATGACAATTTTAAATGTCCTCACATTTATGACTTTACAGGAAACACACAAGAAAGTTCTTGTACCGGATTTATTTATATAAAAGTACAAACAAGTATATTATCTTGCTAAAACAAGTTGTAATTAAATATCACATGCTCAAGAAAATAAATTACAATGGTTGACATCTTACAATAGTCATTCATAGAAATATATATATTTTTTTTTATTATTTATTTATTTTATTTTTTTTATTTATTTATTTTTTTTTTACACTAGCGATGATAGGACTTTTATATTTAAATTCAATCTGTTAAAGTTTAAACATCGAGAAAGCTTAACCATGTTGGTTAAGTCATGGATTCTAGGCACTGCATATGTTAGAAAACATACATAATCACTTACTGTTAATTAAATTAAATTAAATTCGTTAATAAATTTGTTTTACAAAGTTTTTTTAATTAATTGACAATACTTTAAACTAATTGTCAGAGATTACTTAAATTTTTTGGTAAATTCACTAATATTCAAAGCTGTTTCATTGGTTTGTTGACTCTTGCTCAAATTTGTCAAAACATTCACAAATATAAATCGTAATAACTCTGTTGTGACTAGATATTATCCTTTACTCTTTTAAGTTGTTAAAACATGTGTGTCATGAGTTATTATTAATAATAATAAAATTTATTATTATTATTTTAAATAAGACTCTGGTTGTACACAGTAGTTTGCCAAAATATGACTTAATACTCCACGAGAATCTTCTAGAATTTTGATAAATAGAATACACAGATTAAAGAAATGCATTTTACATGTCATTTTTATATTAGAAAATTATTAATTATAATGTTAAAATCTATCTTAAAATTATCTGGTTTCATGATAGACTATGGCATGGTAGGCTGCAACATCAGCGAGTTCAAGCAAATAGTAGATTAGAAATTAAATAGAACATAATAATTAGCTAAATACTAATTAAAATTGTGTCAATGGCTGCTGGTCTTTGATGGCGAAAAACTGAAACTACGCAGTCAATGGACATCTTGTTTGGTACCAGAAAAGTAACTGCCTGCTTTGTAATAAACTAATAAAAGGTTTGTTTATTTACAGACTGGTGTAGCTTATCAGGTAAATAATAATTTATATAACTTTAAGTTTAAATTATGCCGACAGTTCCAAGTGATAGGACAAGTGCACATTCCATGGGAGAGAGTTTGAATATTTACCGACTTGTCAAACTTATCGGCTATGTTAATAATCTTCATCAATAATAATAACCTATATAATTTAGGTTTAAATTATAACGAAAGTTGCAAGCGATAGAATCAATGCACATTTTATAGTGTAGATTTTTTTTTAATGTTCTCATCAATCATCTTTTTTCCATATGTTTTGCTTATTTGTTTTTCCATAACGTAAACAGACAGTCAACTTAGGTAAAAACAGTATATTTATTCATAGGGTTTTGTTTTGCAATGATGATGTTCAGGGTATTGTTGGTTTAAAGCACAAGTCAACATTCAGTATAATTTTCAGTTGAAACACAAAAATAAATGCATGGGAATAAACTTACTATGTATACACTATGGGGAGTTATCAAGCAAAGAATATAGTGTGATGAGAGATCTGATTTGAGAACTATTACAGAAAAATAAGAAACAAACTAAGAAGAAAAAAAGAAGACATAACAAACTAAATTTTAGACGTGCGAAATAAATAAAAGGCTTATAAGGTATAAGTGATACAAAAATATTACGAATGAATTGGTAATTGTAGAAATATATTTAACATAAGAACTTTAACATATATTGTTGGACTTCAGGTGTAAGAAATTATTGTGTATATATAAGGAACCAATTAAATATAATGTTATTTAGGTTATAAATATAATGTTGTAAAGCCAAATTTTATACTGTGTATATACAATGCAATTACTTAAGATGGTAATTATGTCAGTTAAGTAAAATATTTAAGTTGTATTATTTGTTTTGTAAAATCCAAAGTAATTCCAATACTGTGAGGACTTTCTTTTATTAAATATACCATTTCAATAACCTAGTTGAGAGTGAAAAACAAAATTATTACATATATGGTGTTTGCTCAGTTCCAGCATCACTAAGGATCAGCAACAGTTTTTTGTTTTTCTTTCTTGGACAAAATTTAATTTTTGTACAAAAGTTTCATAGTAGCCTAGTAAGTATATCAAGCAGTGAAGCCAACACAGCTTTTAATCAAGTACAGACAATATTCAGCACAAAGCGGTTTCTGGGAACGATCGAGCTACCAACAACAGGAGCAGAGTTCCAAAAGACAATTACCAGCATTGGTGACATTCTTCATTATTATTCGTGATACAGATCTCTAGCCTGAGTCTCATAATAATTATGTATCTAGTAGTTATGTTATATATAATACATAAGATAATACACATAAAAAAAACCTGGCAGGGATTACCCTCAATTTTAAGCACCAATTAAATGATATGATCAAACATTGAAGTGCTGTTTTAAAAGGTGATGGGGTTGTTAGGATTTTAAAGTAAAGTTGTTAGATTCAAACTACGGAGTAAAAAATATTCTAAGTCTCTTCAAAAGACACCAGAATATAGACAACCATTACAACAGAGTAAAAAAATTAGGTGATTGCTTGGCTTGCAACCTTTTAACATGTCACAAATGACTAAGGAGTATATAAACTCGTGGTGGAGAGGAAACCAGGTCAAGCAATCAACAAAGAGACTGGACCAAGGCGGAAACTCTGCCGGACAGTAAAACGTTGTCAGAGTGCTGTGGTGAATCAAGCTGATGAGTGAAGAAGACCTATTACAGAGGATGACGATAGCTCAAATAATAGAAGGTGGACAAGCCTCTTGTGTAAATAAATTTGTCATAATCATTAGGACAGTTACATATTGAATACTTATAATATTTTATTGATAGATTAGCTTACGATTACATGTGTTTATGAATATCAAAATATTAAAGGAGAAAGTTAAAAAAACAATATAAATACATATATTAGAATCAATGTTTGCTTATATTGGTGAAACATAAAAATAAGATTGTAAAACTGACAACATTAAGATCCTGGATTTTTTAATACATACACTTTTAACACTGAACCTTTGTTTAGTTAGTTTATTTATTTATGCTCGAATTAAATTCCTATCAGATGTACGTAATTTTTAATTGTTTTATATTGAAAATGTTTTTAAAAAATGTTAATTAGTAATAATTTATACATAAGTATGTTTGGATGTATATTAGTTTGTGATATATATTTATGTAATTTAAAATGTTTTGAATATAACAGTGTTTATAAATTTGTTTATTATGTTTTATTTTTTTATGTAAGTTTAAAGTCTATGATATTTAAATGAGAATTTTTTTTTTTTTTACTATTGATTATTCACTAATCTGATATTTATAGTTCAGTATGACAAAAGTCCGGAACCATATCAGTTAATAGTGTAGGGGCATTTGTACATATACCCAAGTCCGTGGGATTTTGAATGAAGCAAGTATACGATTGGTGGTGATGGACAGGTAATAAGCTACAGAATCACGTAAAACCAAGTGTTTTGTTCCTATGTGTGACCGAGCCGGTGTATGATGTCATATATCCAAGATGGCCGTCAACGCCGACACAGATCCCTTTTAAGCGCTATAACTTCTCAACGGTTTATTTTATCAATATTTTGATAAGGACATTTTTTACTTATAACAAAACAAGGAACAAATAATGTCCCTACACAAAATGTCGTAACTATTACCAATTTAGAGATATAAATAGATAAACCAACTTTTTGTTTGTTTTAGGTTGTATGCAGATATTTTCTTATTGTTTCGAGATATAAATAGATTAACAAACTTTTTTGTTTGATTTAGGTTGTATGCAGATATTTTTTTATTGGATGAAGTGAATATAAGAATTTTAATTCCATAAACAACCGTAAAAGATAAGATTAACAAGCTGAAATTTAAATTATAAAATGTCTTATTCAAATTCAAAAATTGACCCTGTATTAAAAGTGGAACTTCCTCCTTCAGCAAAGGAAAATGAAGAAGAATACAGACTTAACTTTGTGTATTTTCTGTCAAGAAAAGACCAAAAGCCCATCAGTGATTCTAAAATCATATGAAAAGGCGGTAGAGTGTGTCAAAAAGAGAGCGGAATGGGAGGAAAAAGAATATGTAAATATTTTATGCCAACTTAATAGTTTTCCTTCGGAAAGTTTTCAGAAGAAGGATGTGAAATGGCATTTGGACTGCTATAAGAAATGTACACATAAGGCTAACATGGAAAGAAGTGAACGGTTGTACGAAAGATTACTTGAGCCTATTCCCTCAACATCTGAATCCGAAGAAACAGAGCGAAATTACATTCTACGATCAAAAACTCCTTCATATGACAAGACCAAGTATTTTTTTGTAATGAATCGGGATCAAAAAAGGACCATCTACGTACAATGGCAACAGATGCAGCATGGATCCGTTTGAAAAGTGCAATAGAAATATCCGACAGAGAAAACTTGAAGGTCCACATCAGCGATTGTTCGGATCCTGGTGACTGCCACGCAAGAGATATTGCCTACTACAAGATGTGCTGGAATACCCATGTTGTTAATGTTTTAACACCAAAGCCTTCTGCAAGTAACCTTGTGCCTACAACTTGTTACCAAGGAACAAACATTGAATTTCTAGCCACCCTCAGTGAGTTTCTTCTAGAAGTGAACGTAACAACAATGGGTGAAATTGAAAACTACTACAACACAATCGCTTCTAACAATGGCCTACCAAATGGAAAAAGGATGTCTAGGAAACAATTAATAACTTTTATAGATGAAGAACTAGAAGCTCTTGGTATTATATTTAGTAAGCCAAAAAGACTAAACGAGCCACAACGGATATCACTAAAGGTAACAACAGCAGATGTTGCGTTAGCCAGTACTGAATAGAGGTTATGAAAAATGTGAATATATTGTCCAAGCTGGAATCATTCCAAGCAAGTGAAGTGCATGAAAAGCCAACATTTAAAGTTGTACTTCAATACAATACCATGGTTGATACACAATGCTTCTATTCATTAGATCCTTCAGAACTGGCAACTGGGCTTTGCATTTGTCGTCCTTGGAAGAGTTCATGAAGTACTTCTTTGCCCTAGATTTATTGAACTATGCAAGTATGTTAGCTTGGTATTTGGCTGAAATGACGCAGCTTGAAATGAAAGACCCTGATTTGTGGAGTGAGTTAAGTAGTGAAAGTTGGGTTGTTAGCAAGACAAATGTGCCTTTTTGTTCGTTAGGGACAGATGAAGCTCTTGAACAAGAGAACAGAAAAATGAAAGTACTTGGAGGTGTTGTAAATATCACTGAAAGATAATCGGCACTAACACGTTTTTTCTTAGCTTTTCCAGAACTTAGTAGAATAGCCACAGAAGCTCAAGAAATATTAGGTGTGACCAATAACAAAAGGACACACCACCATCACCTAACAGCGTGCAAAGCATCTCACCAGCAGAAAGATGCCCAAAAGGTTTATGACTATATCATGACAATGACAAATCCTGTAGCTGTAGCTTATGAAGGGAAAGAACTAATTAATATTTGCACAAAGGTGGTTTTCACAGAAAGTATCCAGAACGACACAACGAGAATGTCTGAAAAAGGGCTGGAGATGTACTGCGTTTTCAAACAATAAAGAATTGAATCAGATAAGTCTAGTATTTGGGACCCAATGAAAAAAACAAATCTTCAATAATGTAGTAAAGCTAACAAAGTTGTACTGACTAAATTGTCAGATACTGTAGTACAGTTGAAGGCAGATCGGTCTCTTTCACTAGACTGTTAAATGTGTCGAGGAGTCAACCTGCATCGATCTGCAACAACGTCTAAGCAACTATGAGTTTTCTAGTGTTCCTCGATCCATGTGTAATTTAGACGGAACCATGAATTTCACTTCGAACAAAAGCAACTTAATGAAAATTCGTGTTTAGATCTTTCAAATGAATTCGTAAAGAAAATAAATCACTATCTGACCAAATACGATGAAACGCACTAAGTGTTTGACACGTACATTGTAGGCTCACTGAAGAACTTGATGAGAAAAAAAAGGGCTGGTCAAGCAACGCCTGTTCAATATAAAATCACAGACTCTACAGAAATACAGAAAGTTACCTTGAAATCTTTACTATCTCATCAGAGGACAAAAGATGAGTTGACAAGTTATTTAGCTCAAAAAGCAATATTACATGCACAGAAATCGAAGAAGAACATAGTTGTTAGTTGGCGGAATGAAGCAATGTCTTCCCTTGGAACTGATGTTACACAACTTGCAAGTAGTCACGAGGAAGCAGACACAAAAATCATTTTACACTGTATAAATGTATCGGCCCGTGCTTCTATCCTACACGTTTTCTCACCAGATACAGATGTGTTTGTTCTGTTACTGTGGTGGTCCCAATTACTCCCACAAGACAGTATATTTGTGACAGGGACTGGAGCTAATAAGAGATCAATAGAACTTAATCGTGTGTACTCTTCCCTAAACTCCAAGCAAATTAAGGCATTATTAGGACTCCATGCCATCTCTGGATGTGACACAACGGGTTGTTTCAAGAACAGAGGCAAACAATCCTTCTGGAAGACTTTTGAATCATCTGATAAACAGGTTCTAGACGCATTAGGTAAATTAGGATGCCCGGAAATGTTTACATCTGAAGACGAAAATTTGGTTGAAAGGTTTATTTGCAGTGTGTACTTACAAGGTAAAAGCTTCTCAGACATTGGTAAACTTCGGTGGTGGTTATTCACCAAAAAAGACATTCAAAGTGAAAACTTACCGCCAACAAGACCAGATTTACGCCAACCCATCTTAAGAACACACTATCAAGTGATGGAGTGGCGAAGGGGCAATCTTTCAAACCCGGATCTCCCTGATCCATCTAATTTTGGATGGGAAAAGAGGGAAAATGAGTATTTTCCTATCATGAGTACTATACCATGTGCCCCAGAAGTTATTATACAATTGGTACGCTGCGCTGTTCTGTCAATTGCAAGTGCCGGGCTCAATCACTTAGATGTACAGAACTATGCAAATGTGAGGGTGAGGAAGAACAATGTGATAATTATGAAAATGACATTGTAATGCAAATGACGGACTCAGATGATGACTCATCACTCTAAATAATGTTATTATTTTACTTCATATAATACTTATGTAACAATAAAACAGTTTTGGTTATAATTATCTAGTACTGTAATGTTTGTTTTACTGTTATAACCCGACATAGTTACTGATATTTAAAACATTTGCATTTGAATGCATTTATTTTTGAAACAATAATAGTTACGACATTTTGTGTAGGGACATTATTTGTTCCTTGTTTTGTTACAAGTAAAAAATATCCTTATCAAAATATTGAAAAAATAAACCGTTGAGAAGTTATAGCGCTTGAAAGGGATCTGTGTCGGCGTTGGTGGCCATCTTGGAAGTATGACGTCATACACCTGCTCGGTCACGCGTGGGACCAAAACTCCTGGTTGTACGTGATTATATAGCTTATTACCTGTCCATCGCCACCAATCGTATACTTGCTTCATTCAAAATCCCACGGAATTACATATGCCCCAGAACTATAAAGCTTTTCATGTGAAACATATAAAATAGTTGGGGCTTATATGTTTTAGTACTAGGAAGACAGAGCCTTGGTCGATTAAAAAGGGCTGACATCACATAAAAATTGTATATTTAGCTATGTTAATTCTAAATATACAAAAAATATTGTAATCCTACGTCCAAACCTTAAAGAATAATAATGCAAGATTAATAAAAAAAATTTTAGTTAATCAAAAATAAATAAATAAAGATCAATATCGAAACAAAGGTGAAATGATCAATGTTTTGTTTCTTTGTATTAAAGTAAGTTCTAAACAAAATTTTCATTACTGTTGAGACCGAAGATTCTTGGTGGAATTCGATGTTTAAGGATAATAAAACTATTTTTTTTAAATTTTGTAACTTCCAAAATACAGCCTCGTCAATGCCTTAACAGGCGAAACCATTGGTCGGCTAGACTAATAAAAAGTGAAAGTTACAAAAAAAAAAAAATTTTAATTGTGTTTCATTATCTCTAAACAAAATGTTATTCTTTTCTGAACATAACAACATAAAATAAAATAACAATAAATAAACATACAATACTGCCTTAATATATATACAGTTACAATAGGAAATATTTTGTTTTTAATGTTTTTTTTTGTTTTTTTTAAAAATGATTACACATAAATAAAATGCATGAAAAACTTTTCTATGGGTAAGACAAATGGGGTTTGGTGAATCATATCACAGAATGTCAACTATGGTGCTTAGGATAAAATAATTTAATTTAAAACTTTACATTTTGCAATAACAGGTAGGTACAGAGTTTCCTTGTATGTATTTGCATGGAGAGACATCAAAATCATATCAAGGGGGAATAGAGAGGTGCAGTCTAGAAATTTATCAAAGCAAGAAGTATTTAAAATTCAAGTGATCTAATCATGTGTTTAGAAATAAACATACATTCACAACTAAAATTGTTGTATTAAATTCCAAGAGTCAGTGTGATTTAGACACTGGTACAGTAATGTGTGTGAACTGGCTCAATAGGATTATCAAATCCATGAAATATCATATGTCATTTACAATCTACATACAAATATTTGACACCTGGGACAAATTAGGTTACATACGATAGATTTTTTACCATTTTTAATTTGTAAGTTATGTTTATAAAAGTGTGATTGTTTTACAACTTTGTACAGTGTATATATTAGCGACTATAAATGATTTTACAATGTACTTGCTGTTATCTACCGAAAGCTTATTGTCGAGAACATTGCCTACATCCTGTCCAGTTATGCAGTGTTAGGTTGTTTGATTTTTTTTTTTTTTTTTTATGAAGGAGAGAAAAATGTGTTATCCACCATCAGGAGTGTGGGGCTCGCTGACTAGAGAACTCTTCCTCTTTATTCCTTTTAAAAACAACCTTAGACAGCCACTGTTGTCCAGATCTTTCTACTCTGTGGAGGAGTTCTGTGTATTGTAGCCGGCCTTGTGATTATGGATGTGTTCTCTAATTTTAATACAAATTAAACACATTGTTGGGATCTATGATTATTTTTAATTGTTTGTTTGCATTATTTGTTATATGTTGTTAAATTGTTCAAGTTTTGAAGTTGTCTCACTTGTGTAAGTTATATTTTTAAATTGTTGTAATGTTGTATAATATTTTAATAATTATTCTATTTAAATTATGATCAATTCTTATTGATTATTGTACAACTTATATTTTAATTGCATTTTAAATTTTTAATGCTTGTTCCCGTCCCCCTTAATAGTTATGATTTCATATCTATGTTCGAATTGTATTGTGATTGGGTATTTTTAATGTTAAGTTATATTGAACGTAGGCTATGATATATATATATATGTCTTTTGGCTCTAACAAATAAATAATTTTTTTTTTTTTTTGTATGTTCCATATTGGGGAGTGGAGGCGGTTGTCAGTGGACAGATTGCCCTTCATGAATTGTAAAAGTGATACATTGATGATCACATCCAGTAGAGTTTTCTACCATTTTCCTTTCTCTCAATGAACACTGCATGAATTAAAAGTTTGAAGAAACTAGACATAAAGAAAGTTTGGTAGGGGTTAGGTTTAAAAAACCCAGATCAGACCGATTTAGAATACTTACGTTCACATCTCCGGTTAATAAAACTTAGAAAATAGATTAGGGCATAAGCCAATATAGTGTTTCGAAACAATTAAGTCACAAAAACACAAGGGGATTAAGTAGGAAACATGTAACTTTTCTAAATAATAATAGCACCAAAATGTTTATTTTGTTAATAAACATAAGTTTATATGCCTATTTACAAACGCTCCAAAAATTTAAGGTACATTAATACTTGCACGATTAGACCTAAATTATAAATTATTACCTAGCCTAATTAAAAAAAAAATTACTATTCTTTCAAAAGGGTGAAGGATTTCCATTGCCCTAAATTCAAATACAGCATTATGTTTGAAATAATAAAATACTCGTACTCGTACCTATTATATTAGCTATTACTCATATGCTTGATAATAATAAATACCCATTTGTTGGGTATTTTTGTATGACATTTTTGGGGAATTGATGGGGGGGCTATACTCAAAAAGGTACTATATTCTCTAAATAGCTCTAAATAAGGCTATTACTGAGTGTAATTAGCTTAGAAATACTTAAAACACTATTTAAATCATTATTTCTCATAAATACCCTCATTTTGTGTATTTACCCTGGCCTCGGGTAAATACCCATTTTATATTTACCCGGCCCACAATGACTGGAGGACACCCAAGATTCCGGAACGCTTCTAACCTGAAAGTGCGAGTGGATCAAAACCCAGAGTTTTCATTTAACACAAACTGGAACTCGACCAAATCATCCTAGATACCATCTCCAAGATCGATCGGCAAATTGATGTCACCCACGACATCAGTATTTGGACCATCGCTTTGTATGGGGGCCTAATCAGTGGACTGTTGTACTTGGCAGTTAAAAAATTCCCTAGAACAACGTCAAGGGTACCCGCTGCTAAACCACCTCAGGAAGATTTATTTAGGGATGGAGAAGTTAGGTAAAGAGAAAAGTTGCATGGTGTGATGGAATTAATGCTGAATGGATAGTTAAATAGTCACGTCAGCGTTTCATTTCTGTAGGGAACAAGCTTTGTTTTCGCCAGAGTTAGACAAGGCTTCTCTCTATAAGCATCAATGTAGAATAAGTGTTTTGTAAATTTTGTTATAATTAAGTTTAAAACTATATTAAATAAAGTTGTAACAAATTAAATTGTTCTGTTTTAAAGAGCAATTTCCTCCAACGAAAAACATAACTTATATATATAATTACCTTCCTAGACCTAATAAAGACATTAATAATTATCATGTTAAATAACTATGTTGACATATTGCATATAACACAAACTTTGTGGGAAAAGATATTCACTAACTTGACTAACATAGTACTACAAATGAACATACCCATGTAGTAACCTAAACACGGTAAATTTGCATTATAGATCCTGTAACGATTAAGTATTGAATAAAATCATGTTGTACATATCTCATTTTGAAATAATTGGATCATCCTTTAGCTGGGAAGAACCCTTTTCAAGTATCAAAAATAAGCAATTTCCAAGTTTGAATTAGTTGTTCAAAATACGAATGAGCCTATGAGCCTAGAAAGGTTTCATAAGTTAAGCATAGTTAATAAAATAGTGTATAATTAAAACAAAAACACTTTTTAGTATAAACCACAACTAGTTACAGCATTGTCACGGTAGTTTACATTAATGAAGAAGAAAGGTACAGTTCACAATATCCCAACAATAGTTCCAGGGTAAAACCCCTTTGTTAACCTAAATAAAAGAGGGGGAGGAATGGGAAGGGCTATGACCTAGTTAATGGTTTGAGGAGTGAGGAATTGTTAAATTCTAGTTGTTCATTTAAAACTAACACATTTTTATTATTCACTATTCTATTAATTTCTAGATTTTCTAGATGTCTAATGTTTTTAGATTTATTAGATACATGTAAGATTTAAAATTCAGGTACTTACGTATTAACGCCACCGCAGCAACTTTGCGCATATATATATATGCACCAATATTTGCTTACTTTGCGATATAATTATATATCATGACAGGTTTGGCCAGTAGCTATATATATATATATATATATATATATATATATATATATATAATACACCTGGCCAAACCTTATATATATATATGCGCAAATTTGCTGCGGTGGCGTTAATACGTAAGTACCAAATTTCATGTTGGAATGAAAACTCGAAACACTATGCACTTTTAAATGGTTAGCAAAACTAGAGTCATCATAGCCTAACCTCCAACTAATTTTTATTAGTTTGTTTTAATTATTAAAATAGAATATACAACCAAGCACCTACAGTCTTTAGCATAAATAGTAAAAAATAAAATAAAATAGTGTATCCTTAGATGTATAATTAACTGTCTTCTAACAGGTAAATATTACTACGCAATATTATTTCAAAATCATGTGACCTAGGTCTCGGCAGGTCAATTTGTATATATAGGTAATTATACATTGAAGCTCACCCTAGATTTTAGTCTCTAAAAATCATGTAAACTTAAACTATTTACCTTGTTTATCATTAATCAGATATTATTTAACAACGTGAAACAATATTTCAAGTCTCAAAATCCATTAATATTGAAGAAACTGACACTTTTAGACGCAATGAATTAAGGCTTATTTGTGTTATGACAAATGTGTACATTAGTCTTTACAACTACGTTAATCAGGTTAGAGAAGGTTTTCAGTGCTCATGTAATATAATGTTCATATCATGAGAACATGCATCACGTTTGTGACTGCATTATCAGTCTATATTCATGTTATACGCTGTATGGTACATATATATTATATATTGTTACCTGACCAAAACGTTGTAAAGTCTACCAATTTTCTAATATTATGGTTGCAGTCACGATGTAGGCAACAGTGCATCTATCGTAATTCATAGTTTAGTTTCTTACTTACATCTGTTCCTAGACATATTTTTTTTTTTTTTTTTTTTTTTTTTTTTTTAGTCTAGTTTCTTCAATATTAATGGTTTTAGACTTGAAATTTTTTTAATTTTTTTTTTTTAGATGCCTTATTTCTTAATAATAAAATAAGTTTTCAATGAAAAGCTAACTTTTTCATGAAAAAAAAACATAATTTTTAGGCTACGGTCCATTAAGTAGGTTTACACATTAAAATAGGTTTGTATGGAATTTTACCTTACATGGTCAAGTAAGGAGGCTATACAGCTTTCTCTTTTAGGCCTATCATGGTTAATCCATTTTCCTTGTTTGATTTAATATAAACATTAAACCCACACTATTTTAACTAGGGGTGAACCTTATGAAGTCGGGCTTGCTGCAACATTGTGTTCTACTCATAAAGGCATTTAGTTCCATGTACAACTCGAGCTATGCTCTCATTTAAGATATCCTACTTACTCCTTGTGGGCCGTTCCCCCGAAAAGAGTGTAGTCCACTGAATACAATGAAATAAGTAGTGTAGTCTACTGAAATAGGTTTTGGTGTCCATTAACAATGTGCAAAGCTTTGTATCTCTCTATCTGTAATAGTTAAAAATATTTAGCTGTCCCGGGACTTCTTTAATACGCGCTATATAACCACCTTACCTGACCTACACGTAATTTTTTTAAAAAGAAGAAATTGTGCGTGTATTCCAAACCCGTCACCCATCCAAGTATTATCCGCACTCAATGATGCTTGACTTCGATGATCTATAAATGGATTGAATTCTGTAGTTTTGAAATCGTGATTTTTTGGTGAAAAAGTTAGCTCCGCATTGAAAACTTATTTTATTATTAACAAATAAACTATGAATAACATAATTAAAAACAAAATCCAAAAAAAGAAAAAAAAAACACTGGTTACAGTCACAGTAAACAAATACCTATAACCACATATATATATATATATATATATATATATATATATAAATTATTTAACCAGACCTATTTGCGCAGATGAATATAAACATCAAGAGATTAGACACTCACCAGTCACTTTTGTTGCCATACAAATTAACGTATACAGATGTTCTAACCCTATAAGCCTAGGATTTTATACTTTTAAATTGCTTATTTTAGACAGAAATAATGGATTTTGATACTTCAAAAGGATCCTCCCTGCTAAAGAATGATAAAATCATTTAAAAATGAGGTATGTACAACATGATTTTATTAAATTTCATTATTAAATCACTACAGGATCTACACTGCACATTTACCCCTAAACACACCTGGAATTCTTGCTTTTAGAATTGTTATTTTTTACTAAATTAATGTATTTCGGTACTTCAAAAGTGTCTTCCGACACTTGTTTCTAAATTTTGTTTAGAAATACCTTTTGTATTGTTTTCTAAATACCTTCTGATGTAACAATACCATTACCCTTTATTATGCCATACACTTTTTATATTTCACAATACCTTATTTAACTTTAAAATTTCATCAAAATTGAGCAATTTTCGACATTCTAAACTACGCACTCATTTTATTGCGTCTAGATTTAATGGAATTCTCATATAGAAATCAATCCTGGGGCGCTTGCACACTTCAATAACTTTCACAGGTTTATATTACTATGCTTCTATTATGATTTAAGATTTATGAAAACTAGGTCCCTGAAGAATTATATATTATATATATATATATGTATATATATATATATATATATATATATAGTGACCTTCCTTGTCCTTTAGTTCTTTAACGGTAAATATATATTGGTCCTGTCATTGAGGTTTTCTCAAAAAAAATATAGGCAATTCGTTTTTCAAGTACCATATTTTTCAACATTTTGATACTCCTTTACAACACATTTCCTTTTTTAATGACTGAAACAAATAATTTCTGTCAAAAAACAGTGATTCAAAATGACTATTTTATGACATTTTTAGGTTATTGAGGCTCTTTGCATAAGTATGTACGACAACTCTTTCATCAAATGTATGTCAAATCTATTCATGTTTTTGTTCATCCGCGAAAATATGTCAGTTTTAAGAACTATCAAATATATATATATATATATACAGTAGAACCCCTCTTAACCGGCCTAGTCGGTTTTCGTCCAAAGAAAGCTTATTTAATCAGGTAGCACTAAGAATTATGCAATTAAGATGTTATTGCAACTCATTTTATTGTACATAAATGTATCGTATATATTATGTTATATATATTATACATCAAACATGAAAAAATTAAACACTACAAAGCTTTTTTACAGATTCCCCTCTGTCAAGTCTTTTGACACATTTAACCACGTCTCAAACGAAACCAACACACGCTTCCGAAAACTGAAAAGAAATGTTATATTTTCCATAATGTAGGCTATACTAAATTGATTCGTGGAAAAAAAGCTGCCCATCAAACGTTTTTGTGGGTGTATGTCTGCTATACCGATGGGTGCCAATGCCGCGGTGTTTTTGTCGTCGACATTAGGATACCGCTATCGACAAAATTGTTTGATTCGCCGCTACTTTGGTGCCACGGTGTTTTTATGCCGCCGACAATGGGATACCGCTATATCGACAAAGTCGTTTGATATCACCGCCGCTTTGGAGCCGCGGTGTTTTTACGCCACCAACAATGGGATACCGCTATCGACAAAGTCGTTTGATATCGCCGCCGCTTTGGTGTTTCAATTACAATTTATTTTCGGAAACTCTCATCCAACCAGTACACTACGATATAGGCCGGTTAATCCGAGGACCGGTTAATCCGAGACCGGTTAACAGAGATTCTACTGTATATATATATATATATATATATATATATATATATATATATATATATATATATATATATATATATGCTTACCTAACCAGACCTCTAGTTAAAGAACTACAGATCAAGGAAGGAAATATATATTACCTTTCGAGATGTAAAGTTCTTTTACTAGATCTCATAAGATAAATGTAAATATATACAATCCAAGAGACCTAGTTTCCATGAATCTTAAATCACAGAAGCGTAGTAATATAAACCTGTGAAAGTTATTGAAATGTGAATGCGCCCTACAAGTGATTTCAATATGCATATTCTATTAAACCTAGTTGCATTAGAGCAAGTGCATAGTTTAAAATGTCAAAAAATAGCTCAATTTTGATTTTAAAGTGAAATAAGGTATTGGGATACATAAAAAGTGAATGGAGTTATAAAGGGTGATGGAATTGTTACACCAAAAGGTATTTACAACACAAATTGTTAAAATTTTGTACGAAAATAGCAATTGAAAGGAACAATATATATATTTACCTCTTTAACTAGGTCTGGTTCACTAAATGACATGACAGTTCTTTAAACAAACTATTTTCGCAGATGAACAAAAACATATAGGCCTAGATTTGATATAAAATTGACTAATGAGTTGTTATACGTAGTTACGCAAAAAGCCTAATAAAAACAAAATGCCATAAAATCATCATTTTAAATCGCTTATTCGACAGAAATAATGGATTTCAGTCCTTCAAATGTGAAATGTGTTGTAAAGAAGTATTGAAATGCTGCAAGAAAAATTAGCTATACTTAATGAGAAAATCACAACGACAGGAACAATACATATTTACCAAACATAAAGGTAACAACCATAAAATGTTGTTATATGTTACAGCTTTTTAGCAACTCTGCCTAAAGTGAAAGGACTAGTGCCTTAAAACAAAGCCTTATTTAAACATAATACTTTCTATAAATTCCCAGTTAATTATACCTACAGGTTTTTTTGAGTAGCTTTAATTTCCACTTATTACAAAAGGCCTATCAAATATATTATAATTTCACTGATAAAAACTTCCACTAGTTATTTTGCAAAAGAATATATAAACCCAAGTACTACAATATAAAATTATTTTAATTATGTAAGAAACATACCTGACATAATCCTAAGTGGGGCAAAGGTTGGTTTTTAATTGCAGGAGGTGTATCTTGTTCTTCGCGCTCTACAAAATAAAATCAAATTTTAATATACAATAATAATGATAAACCTACCAGTGTAGATCTTGTACCCGAATTAATTTGGGATTGAAATTACCTTCATTGAATTCAAATTCATCTAGGACTTTTTCTAAATCAACTGAAAACTTTTCCATTACATGAATCCTATAATTTCTATACTACTATATTCTATTACTATATTTATCGTCTGATTCTCTGACTAAATTTTTGATCAGATTGCCTTGTCTTTCTGTCTTGTGAATTGCCTATATGCCATCCCAATATTATTTTCTGTTGCAGATTATACAATATGCCTAATAATACCTTATTTCAGATTTAGATTTAGGTGAAGAAATATTTGTACCATGTTGATGACCAACTTAAACTTAAGTATGTTGACAAACAACTTAAATTTTAATTATCAGTCATTCTGTTATACATACCAGTTATGTCAAAATTATTATTGCTACCACTGACTTGTGAGATGACTACCTAATTGACCTACAGCACTTTAATCAGAAGGAACGATTAGAATACTAGAACCAGATTTATGTTTTTATTGCTATGACTTGGGGCCTTGAAAATAACATAAAATAAACCTTTATCAATTATTTTTCTTAAGTAAAGAAGATATTTCTTAAAATTGTGACAGATTAAAGCACTAGCGTTATAAAAATAATCATAGCTATTATAAAATATCTTAGTAACCCAAAAGTATCGGTAAAATTTATGTAAATGAATGATACTCGACGTCATAAATAATGAAATACCTCAAATGCAACACCTATCAGAGTTTAATAAATCATTTTCATTTTTATTCAGGAATATTTACTTATATTATTAGAATGATACACTGATAAAAGATCTAATTGTCCACAGAGCTTATTCACATTACAATTTTAGGAATTTATTAAAAAATGAGATAGATAAAAGGAATAATTTTTATCATATTTAAATTATATTGTTTAAATAATTATTTTTTATTTATAATTAATTGTTCCATATAATACAATTGATATGAAGAGTAAAGGGTTTATTTAATGACAATCAATTTTTTATGTAGTGTATCCAAATGATATTCCAGAGCTACACCGAAAAATATGTTTAAAATTTAAACTCTTAACCCTTTGCACTCGTCTGGCCAGCACTGCTGGCCAAATAGTTATCTGAGTTTACCCGCCATTGTTTACGATGTCGCCGTGCGCACAGCTCGGGTGGCCAGCAGTGCTGGCCACGTAACTTTTCTGGCTAGGTCCGCAGCCATATTGACTGTTCTGTCGCACCAGCTCGGAATTAATTTTAGACCATTCACCACAATTGGTACATAGGATGAAAGAATGACAAACGAAAGCATATTTTATTTCTATATAGTTTTAATAAATGAACTTAAACACATTTTTGCAGTTTTTATATTAAAAAAAAATATTTGATATACTTTTATTATAAAAACAAAATTGCATGAACTGTTGCTACAATGTGAGTCACAAACTACTTTTTAAAACTACTACATCCGTAAGCCATTGTTGACGATAATGGTTACAAAAATTAAGATAACGACAATATAAAAATATGGCAGCAAATTTAACATTTATTATTACATTTTTTTAAATGTTTGTAATTTGTATACCAAAATGTCTTTATTTGATATACAAAGTACAAACATAGCAATTCTAAAAAAAAGTGTTCTCAAAAAGTGGAATCGAATTTTAAAAAAAAATATCTACAGTTTATTTTTTTCAATTTTAGAACGTACTTTTAAATACATAATTTTTGTGTTATTTGCAAAAAAAATTGTTGCGGTTAATAATAAATATCGCGATTTTTCGTTTCATTTGTAAATGGTAAGAACGCCGTTGTGTTCAATATAAAAATAAACAAATGAAAATAGTAGGTAATCAAATTCTCTTTAATATTTAGCATCAGGATAATTTAAGATTGGCGAAATATTTTCCGATTTATCAAAGGAAAACGTATAGATCTCCAGAAAACCGCGATTTTACATTAAGAAGTTTTAATATTTTTCATGATCTGAAAGTATCGTACAATCGCCCCCCAAAAAAACCCATGTACTTTCTAAACAATTAGCGATTATAGCAAACATTTTTTCTTTGAAAAACGTTTATACAAATTGGACCCATTCTTGGTCATTTTTTAAAAATATAAACGATTTATAAGAAATTGTACATTTTATGCTATACAAAAATGGTGTCTTAATTATTTTAAATTAGATTATATTTTGTATACGTTCGTATTATGCGAACGTATACAAAATTCTCAATTTATTTAACTGATATAATTTATTTAACAATCTATTTAACTGATATAACTACACAATAGAACTCAATTGAGACCAACAAATAACCTCACGACGGCGATGCTCAAACAGAAACATGTGATCTTTATTTGACGCTCTTTTTACATGTTTATTTAGATCACTTTCCACTTCATAGGTTGCAGCACATACCAGACACTGTACCTATTATGTGTATATAGCTGCAATTAAAAAAATATATTTTTAAAATGCTGTTTATTTTCGTGGCCAGCACTAGTGGCCTCCCGAGCGTTCGAGTAATTTCATGTTGGCCAGCACTGCTGGCCATCCGAGCTACGCGTGCCTACGCAAGTAATTAATTCCGACTTGAAGCGTAAATGGCTGCGGCCAGCAGTGCTGGCCACCCGATCTGTGCGTTCAACTTATAGTAATGGTTACCGAGCGCAAAGGGATAATATTAAAATATAAATATTGTATGATCAAAATTACACAAATTCGTATTTAATTATAAAAAATTCAGTTTATTTTTAATTTTTGGGATAAACTGAGTTATTTATTGAAAAAAGGGTTGTCAAATTTGAATCGCACTAAAATTTCAAATGTATAAAAATTAGGTATAGCTTTAATTATATATTATATAATGCAAAGTCTGTAATTAAAATGTTTAGATGCCTTATTATATGTCAATGGTACCGTAGCTTTGTAGGTACCCATCTTTTCAACTTTCTGATTATTTCTTCGCCACGCAGCATTCACATATTTATTTTAATCGACCACAAATGTCCATATGGTCAATTCAAAGCAAAAATAATCACGTACATTTCGACCATTAATTTGACTTAACCTACCCCAACACACTCCTCCTTGATATCTCTCCGGCAAATCAATTGAGGTGATTAGCCCAACCAATTGAATGAAATCCAAACCGTAATTTCTAACCACAGATTAGGAGATTCCAGCAAATATATGTCATACTTCGAAAACACTCTCGTCACTAGGTTCCAGCAATAAACTTTTGTTAATGTAGATAATATAGGGCCATACCTTACTCCCATTCGCCAAACCTAAGATTAAGGTGATGTTAGGTGTAAATCTTTCTTCTCACTTCTTCTTATACCTGTTTACACGATATTTAAATGAACATAACAACGGATTAAATAATTACACAACTATGTACTATAAACACATATGATCCCTTCTATTATACGCCGTATAATCAAATTTGAATACATAGAGCAGTGTTGTAACTGAATGAATAGGAAAATTTGCATTTTCAATACAATTATTATTCAATTAATTTCTTGACTAATCGTGTTAGCAAATGGGCTACAATTAATTATTAGTTTTATTATAATTGTAAAGGTTTAAGTGTAACTGTTATTCGTTATTGTGGATGGCATTGTTGAATTCCTTCTGCATTTGCAGATTTTGTAACAGCTGATTAGAATAAATATTAAATAGTCTAACCATTAAAAAAAAAAAACAATTCGTTACGATTACTTCACTTGTTATTCACGCTTTCATAAGAATAAACGTATAAGTGTTAAAATGTTCATTGTAAATAAAAAATGGATACATTTTATCCTCTAATTTTACCACTTCACTGGGTATTGTAATTTTGTATTTTAAACTATATTAGTCCTAATTTAGATTATATACTTAAGATGTATGATTCTCCAAGTTCTCTGCAAGAAGTTTGTGTTGATTTTATTTGTGAAAACTTAGATACCCTATGTGAAACCACTGTATTTGATAAAACAATTCCATCTGCTGTTGATGAAAGTGAAATATGTGAGGAACAAAAGCAGTGTCATAAAATTACTTCAATTGGTACAAAAATCGTTTTTAAGGATAGTGATGTTTATTTTCATTCTGAAATTTCAGAAAATTTACTTAGTTCATTGTGTGCAAAAGGAAAATTGACAGACGTTACAATGACTTTATTTGATGTTAGTACTACTAGATTGAGGTAGGTATGTGTTGTATTTGGCTTTTAACATGTAAAAATGAAAACTCCCTTGCATCTATATATTGCAATATTTTTTTTTTTCTAAATTGCATAAATCTTAATAAATTATGAATGTAATTAGTGGAAAACCATTAAAAAAAAGGTAATTGTAGAGTGTACATGTAACAAAGATTGGCTATGAAAAATTATGAAATCCTAACTATTTACTTTGTATTCAAACAATCAGATCATATTTGTTGTCGGAAGACACTTTGTGTCACAAAATGCATTTCTTCACTACACATAGAAATCAAGGGACCCAACTGTTAGGTTTAATCCAGCTCTGTTTAGAAAAGCCTATGTTAATTCATATATATGACAATGTTCTGAGACGGTTTGGATTCACATAAAACCTCTCGTCTTAAATTAATGGAAAAAAAAATCAAAAAGGAAAAAATTTCAAATATTGTACATATTAAAATAATGAGAGATTTAGAAAACTAAGGATGGAAAAGTACAAGTTTTTGTTCAGTGCACTGCTATGCTAGTAGTAAGCAGTAGCCTTAAAGCACCATCAATAATTTCCTGTCCAGGCAAGAAATCTAGTGAAAAGTAGTTGCTTTGCTGATCTTATTTAATTGAAAATCAAAAATGTATCATATTATATATTCATTAAAGCTGATGATGTATAAATGTATAAAAAGAAATTTTATAACTACAGTACTATAATAATTAAAAAGTTATAGTCAAAAAACAGTAGCCTATGTTGAAAAACTCAAAATCCAAAATAAAAACTATTTAAAAAAAAACTAAATAAATTGAAATAAACTCTGAAAGGGGTAATGTAATTATAAATAGAAAAAGGTTAATAATTCAAAGTAATTCTTCGTGTAAAATGGCAGCAAAGATCATTCTTGAGTAGTTTTGGTACTTACGTATTAACGCCACCGCAGCAGAAGTTGCTAATGCGCATGCGCCAATATTAGCTTACTTTGCGATATAATTATATATCACGACAGGTTTGGCCAGGTAGCTGGCCAAACCTTATATATATATATATATATATATATATATATATATAATCACCTGGCCAAACCTTTCGTAAGTTTATTGAAGTTAATAATTTGAAATTAGATCATGGATAAACATGAGCTTTAAAAGTGAAGTGCCGCCAATCTACGCCTAAAATGTTTGCGACAAATCATAAAATGAAAGTATAGGTATGAATCTCAAAGCTGAAAAAAATGGAATTCTGCTTCCCTTAAACCAGTTTGCTCTTTATTGGCGCATGCACATTAGCGCAACTTCTGCTGCGGTGGCGTTAATACGTAAGTACCGTAGTTTTTCTCAAATTAAAAAAATATTTAAAATGTTTTTTAAGTCAAAATTGGCTAAACCTATTTTGGATTAAAAAATAAAAAATGTTGAGAATTTCTAAATTAGGAATAAGTAGTATCTTAGAAGATAAAATATGTAAATTTTATGGTTGTAATAGAATAGGAATATGTTATGTAATGTAAGACCAATAGAAACATATACTATAAATGGGGGGGGGGGGTCACTTAAACAAATTAAATGAAAAAACTAAGACCTTGCAACAATTTGTAATGGTTTCAAAACAAAATACTGTATGAAACATGCATGGAATTCTATTCAATTGGAATATCGACACATACAGCACCTAGCGGTAAATATGCGGGACCAATTTTTTTCTTGAAACTCAAAACTTTCAATGATTGAACTTAAATTTGATATTAATTTATACTAATTATTCACTTACCATTTCAATTAAAATGGTGTACAATTTTAAAACTAATAAATTTTATTTCAGGAGAGTGTGTATATCTGATGCTAGTGAATTGACAACTCGTGGTCTACGAACTTTAAAACCTCATAAGATATCAGAACTAGAAACACGTGGTCTAAAAGTAACTGTAAATGACTTGATTGGATGTTTAGGTGAATGGACTTTGCAAAACCTTCGGTCGCTAAATGTAGCTCACAGTGCATTTATGGATGGCCCAAAGTAAGTGTTTATATTTTAACCATTATTAGTTTTACTTATAATAGAACTAATTTTTATTAAATAGAGATCTGTTTAACTCTGTTGTTCATTCGTAATAACAAATGAAATAAACTCAATCCACAAAAACACTAACAAAATTAAAACAATACCTTCTTGAAAGTATCATTCTGTTGGAAAGTTGCTTTCATTTTTCTCAATTTTAAATACAAATGTATTATATATTTTATTGTTTTAATTTAAGTTATTAATATTTATGTAAGACTAGGTATTATAAATAAAAGGTTATTTGTTTGTAGATTGTATCGACTGGATCATCAGCGTAAGCAGCTACCTTCTAGCCGGGTTTTGTCATCGAATATTCGCCATCTCTTTGCTAAGCATGGCAGTCACTGTAGATATTATTTGACATATTCTCAAATAGTTGAGTCAATTCAGCGTTTCTTGCAGTAATAATTGGCGTAACATCATCTCTATATTTCATAGAAGAACGTGTCATCAGGCATCTCTATGCAAAGCAAACGATCAAATGACATATTCAATAGAACCGGACCCAGCATCAACCCCTGAGGTGCTCCAAATATTTCAATCTTAGTTTGTTGTCCTTGACCTGTATAATAAACCAGTTGACGATCTCTCAAGTATTCTTTTGTCAGTTTTAGAAAATAGCCAGGAAGATTGAAAGACCTCCCCATTATCCAGCCAATGTACTTGAAATAAATACATTTTTCATGTCACGTATCACTAGGAGCACTATTTTTTTTATTGATAGGAAGACAATGATTCACTGTCCTTAGTATGCCTTTCAGCTATATTGGTTATTGTACGGATACAGGACCTATCTGTCCCCCACTTTATAGAATGCCTTAGAATTCAAATTGTTTCCTGTCCAGAACTTGGCAATCTAAACCTGTGTTTATAAATTTAGGTAACATACCTTTTTTGAAATGGCGTCAATTCATTTCATTGGTACTAAAGATACACCTGAGTAATGCTACAAAAAACCTGCTGAAAGTGCAATGTGTGACATACTTGTGTACTTTGGGTGCTATGAAAGGAACTCAGACTGCTGCGTTAAGGTGTTGTTAAGTCAGCCTCCAGATATTGTTATCTTGCGGGAGGCTATGATGGTGACCTACAAAATGTGTGTGCAGATATCTGGCCCTCTCATCAAGCCAGCAAACATACCAGAATCAGCGACATTTTGCGGATAGATCTTCTTGAAATAGTGCTGGACAGGATGACAAGAGTTAGTGACCTTAAGTCACCATATCATGTAGCTGTGTTGACAGAGAGGAATGGTCTCAAGGTGAATCTATATATATGAGGAATGTAATGACTTGGTACAAGGGAGGGTCCAAAACCTCCAAAGATACTGGATCAGGTATTTATAGAGTCAGACCCAGAGAGAATTTCAGCCTAAACCTAAGAATGGTAACAACCGTTTTTTCAAGCGGAGGTGATTGCCTTTACAAAATGTGCAAGAAGAACTATAGATATGGGCTACAATGATAAGACCATCTATATAAATTCAAACATTAGTGTATCACTTCTGACTTTGGTAAAACATAACTATACTTCTAGGATAGTGTGGAACTGTCATGTCGCCCACAAAACCCTGGCAAAAACCAACAAAGTAAATCTGTTGTGGCTCCCGAGTCATCAGGAAATGAAATTGAGAAGAATGAAGAAGCAGAAAAAAGAGCAAAGATAAGGAACAGAATGCCCCTTTATTGACTCAGAACCTGCCTGCTTATATTCTAAACCATAGCATGCAGATGTGTCTTCCAATAGGATTTGAAGGAACACCAGAGAAAATGAAGGGTAAATTACACTCTAAGAGGATGCTCAAAGATCACACAGAGGAGGCTCTTGGACTAAGCAGAACTGATCTGTGGAAAGAGGTTGGATTCATGATGGGTCACTGGATTTTCTGTAGCCATCTACACAAATGGAGTTATGCATACCAGATTTTTTGTGTATGATATGTGGTGCAGCTGTGGAAACGACTCGACACACAGTTTTATTCATTTTTAGTGTTTTGCCTCAGGTACAGGATATACAAGTATGATTATAAATTTAGGTAACGTACCTTTTTTGAAATGGCGTCAATTCCTATTTTTCTTCACGGATGACTGGTTTCGATATCTCTGTTCATATCATTGCCAAATCCAATAATACATAAGGTTCCGTTCGACTTAACTTCGGTAAGATATTTTACACAACACGACACAAAAACAAAAACACATAAAAAACATTTAAAAACATGGAAAGTCTTGATGTCATTCACGTTTGGATTGGTAAAGGACATGTCTTGCACTATGGGTTTGAAGGGCGCGATTGTCCTAGGTCTTATCAGTGCATTCCCCCCTCCTTTTGTTGTCACATCTGTTTTCCCTATGTATTTAGTTAAAAGGTTAAAAATGGGGTTCGAGTTAAATTTTTGTTTATCATTTAAGACGTTATCGGGTGTGTTTTTTAAGGCTTTGTAAATTTCACATTCCTCAAGTGTGTCCTTTGTGTGCCTTTTGTGGCAAATATGTAAAATATCCATATTTTCTTCAATGCTGTTAAAAGTGTGGTTCTTATCAATGATATGTTGGATAGGGCCCTGAGTTTAGGGAAATGTACATGAATTCTGGTCATGAATGATCATCCCGTCTCGTCTGTCTGATGTAATAATCATTGCAAGTGGAACATTTGAGTTTATATATACCAGTTAAATTGTATTTGTTAACTTATAGTTTTTTGTTTGTATTTAAGGCTTTTTCAAGTTTGATGCCGGTTTTATAAGAAAGTGTGATGCCATTTTGCTTTAGCTCTTTCTGTAAGATGTGATTTAAGATTTGGCCATATTCTATGAATTTGGCCAGTCATCCGTGAAAAAAAAAAACAGGAATAGGAATTGACGTCATTTCAAAAAAGGTACGTTACCTAAATTTATAATCATACTTGTATATCCTGTACCTGAGGCAAAACACTAAAAATGAATAAAACTGTGTGTCGAGTCGTTTCCACAGCTGCACCACATATCATACACAAAAAATCTGGTATGCATAACTCCATTTGTGTAGATGGCTACAGAAAATCCAGTGACCCATCATGAATCCAACCTCTTTCCACAGATCAGTTCTGCTTAGTCTAAGAGCCTCCTCTGTGTGATCTTTGAGCATCCTCTTAGAGTGTAATTTACCCTTCATTTTCTCTGGTGTTCCTTCAAATCCTATTGGAAGACACATCTGCATGCTATGGTTTAGAATATAAGCAGGCAGGTTCTGAGTCAATAAAGGGGCATTCTGTTCCTTATCTTTGCTCTTTTTTCTGCTTCTTCATTCTTCTCAATTTCATTTCCTGATGACTCGGGAGCCACAACAGATTTACTTTGTTGGTTTTTGCCAGGGTTTTGTGGGCGACATGACAGTTCCACACTATCCTAGAAGTATAGTTATGTTTTACCAAAGTCAGAAGTGATACACTAATGTTTGAATTTATATAGATGGTCTTATCATTGTAGCCCATATCTATAGTTCTTCTTGCACATTTTGTAAAGGCAATCACCTCCGCTTGAAAAAACGGTTGTTACCATTCTTAGGTTTAGGCTGAAATTCTCTCTGGGTCTGACTCTATAAATACCTGATCCAGTATCTTTGGAGGTTTTGGACCCTCCCTTGTACCAAGTCATTACATTCCTCATATATATAGATTCACCTTGAGACCATTCCTCTCTGTCAACACAGCTACATGATATGGTGACTTAAGGTCACTAACTCTTGTCATCCTGTCCAGCACTATTTCAAGAAGATCTATCCGCAAAATGTCGCTGATTCTGGTATGTTTGCTGGCTTGATGAGAGGGCCAGATATCTGCACACACATTTTGTAGGTCACCATCATAGCCTCCCGCAAGATAACAATATCTGGAGGCTGACTTAACAACACCTTAACGGCAGCAGTCTGAGTTCCTTTCATAGCACCCAAAGTACACAAGTATGTCACACATTGCACTTTCAGCAGGTTTTTTGTAGCATTACTCAGGTGTATCTTTGGCCACCATACAACACATCCGTATATCAGTATTGGTGTAACAATACTGGTGTATATATAGTTCGCCATCTGAGGAATTAATCCACAATTGCCTCCTAAAGTTTACTTCAAATCAGCATAAGTGAATTTTGCATGCGATTAATAATACTTGTCACCTAACCTAACCTAACCTAGCCAACCTATCATCCAACCTTATTCCTAGGTACTTGAATTCTCTGGCCATCTCGATCTGCCCACCAAAGAGAACAGGTCCTTTAGTATACGCCACAGTTCTGTGTTTAGTAAATGGCACCATGACAGTTTTTAGAGGATTGACTTAAAGCCGTAACTTTTTATACCATCCTTCTACAATGGTTAATGCAGTATTCATAACATCCAAGTAGGTACCTAGGTGTTACTCCTAGGTGTTGCCTCTAATTAGGATTTTAACATCATCAGTCAAACCCTGAGCATACATACCTTGCTTATTTGGAATCATGTGCAGGTCATCTGCCAACTAGGTTTCACAGAACGAACGAAAGAACACCCATTTGTGGACACCTTCTTTGTGTCGCAACCTTACCCACAACTGCTTAGCATATTATTTATCCATCTCACAATAATTCGCTTAGCACCTTTCGTTAGAAGCTTTAACACTATTCAGTTAGTGCTCGTGTTATCAAAAGCTACTTCTATATCCAAGATGTGGCAGGGTAATTTCATTGTATGAGATTACTTTTTCAATCTTGCTAACCAAAGCTGGAGATTTGGATGCAGTGGTAGACTTTCCAAAACTTTATCTCTTATTTGCGTGTGTAGAATTTTCTCCATTACCTTAATTGTACAGTCTAAGAACTTTTTCCTCAGGGTCTCTACCTCTCGATTCCACAGTTGTGGTTTTTGTATTTTTTGTGATATCAGGACAGACCTTTAAATATGACTTATTAATGGTTCAATTCCATCAATCGTATGTTCTAGTTCCGACCCAATAATATTGAGTCCGTGACTTGATTCCTCATGGAATGGAACATGCCCTAGTCAGTATTCTTAAGATTGTTATAAGTTTCTTTTAGGTAGCTCGATCTTATATGAAAGGAGATATAATTATGATCAGAGGCAGGTTGATCATTAGATATTCTCCAGTTGTTTGTTTTAGTAGCTGAATAGCAACTAGCTAAAGTAATGTCTAGGGACTTCTTCTCTCAAATCCTGACCCCATCTTTTCTTGTAGATAGGTTTGCAGCCTAAGGGCTGAATAAGTTCAGCTGTAAAATTTAAAAGACAATTTGGACATCTGAGGATCGTCTCAGCACCGAACGCCACAATCCGCCTCAGCTCAAGTGACGGAGGGGCTTCAGTGGAGCTGTAGGGAAAATACACCGATGCAAACAGTAATCTGATTTTTTCACCACCTGCTTACAAATATACTTCAGTCACACCCATCTCTCTGGAACAGAATTCAGTCATTTTGAGGGATTTGATGTTGTGACTAACAAACATGCAAGCCCTAGGGCTACCACTTTCAGTATCATAAATCAATTTATGTTTTGCAATGTTCATTCCCATCATTTTATCTTTGACGGTTCATGGTTCCTGTATCAGAGTCACTCTTATGTTGTCTCGTCACGAAAGGTCAAGTTCAGCTTGTTGAGTATGATGTTGTTGGGAATACATATCTTAATTCATTTTACAGTAGGTGAAATGCTTTTCTGAATCCAGTAGGCATAGGTCTTACACTACTTGAACTTGATAATTTTTAGTGGTTAACTGAAGCAGGCTTATAAGATGTTCCAGCTGGTGAAATGATTTACCGGGAGACCACTGCAGAGTCTGTTTAACATGCTCTATAAACTCGGGCTTTAACACAAGTGGCTGACTGTGTCTAGACCTATCCATAACAATGCTAATGTCGCGAAAATGTTTCACAAGCTCATTCACTATTGTTTTCCCTAGAATATAAGCATAATAAGGGAACTTCTCTTGTAACAACTCTACACAAAAACTATTCAATTTTCCCGCATTATAGGACTTCATCAACAGAATATTCAAGTAAATATTTTGCATGCAAACAAAATGGCGGCTGTTTAAAATAAAACATGGTTTTTGGACAATTAGATTATCTAATCTTTATTAACTAATTGTTATTACAACAGAAATTTTACCTTCACTTTTAAGTTAGTAATAAAGGAAATGGTAATCTATAATAAAATATCAAAGTGAACAAAATATTATAGTGAACAAATAAATATCACTATATGAATTAGAAACTATATGAATTGTCTATATGATATGTCCTACCGCTCTCAGCAATGCACAATAATGGACACTGTTTTTCTGTTACCCATTTTTTGATAGTTATACCATTCAATAGGAAATTAAATGGGCTACAAAAGTTTACTCTTGATTTTTTTTTATAAAAAACATTATTAAATTCTAGAAAATAACTTACAAAATAACACTTTTGAGCATAGTGAATGAATACGTTGGCCGATTTTTATTTTCTTACATCAGAAATTTATTATTTTTAAAGAGCTTTAATTTGTTGAGGTATCACAAGCCATATGTGACCATTACACAATTTCGATATTGGTTGGTGGGTGGGTGGGGGGGGGAGGAGTTAATATTTTTTAAATAGGTATAAGGTCTCCATAAAGGTGAATAACTGTTCTGAGAACAGTGTTTCTGTGTTTTAAATAATAGAGATGGTAAATTTTCAAAAAATCACTCTGTATATTTAAAGTCTGATACTGCAAGATGCTTTTTGTGTCGTATGTAAAGCATATAGGAAAATATTTGGTCACTTATTGGCGTAAAATAATAACCAAGTAATATAAAATTTTAATTTTATTAATCAATAAAGAAAAGTATGTCCTCAAAAACTAAAATTTAAAAACAGCTACTTTGGTGAACCAACCCATCTCGGTGTACTTAAAGCTGACTATTCTTCAACTTAATAACATTACTTTGTTAGCATTAATTCCTAACACACTTTGTTTTGTTCATAATGCTAATTAATGGTTACATTTATATTAAATAATATATTTTTTACAGATATTGTGTCGTAGTTGCTCTGTCTAAATTGCGTGCTCTACAATCGCTGGACGTTAGCAATACAGATTTTAACAGACATGGTTTAGAAATTGTTGCTGAAGATTTACCACAGTTAGAAAGTTTAGATATATCGAATACCAGAGTAGATGACATCACATCACTGCGGAAATGCCGTCTTAGACTTAAATCTTTAGCTATGTACAACCTTAAGGTAATTATATAGAGTTATGCTCTTTGATCTACCTTAAATAATATTATCATTATATTTCATATTTTTAGAATTGAAACTTTATGTTCATATTATGTAAAAATGAATACTTAATTTTAACTAACTTTGTTGATTGTGTACTTTTATTACATTATCACAGAACAACATCTGAAAAACCATGAAACACTACTAGTCTATAGATAAATTTGTTATTGATTAACCTACTATAACTTAGTTCATCCATTTTTCAATTTTAGAGTTAAATAAATGTATTGGTTTTTATACTTAGTTATCATTATAGTTTGAAGAAATAAATATTATAGAAATGTAAATAAATACAAGTTAAAAAAATACTACTGAATTAACAAACTGTTATCTGTACGAGAAAATTGCATATGTCATCTATTATAGTAGATTTTTCCAGGTATTTATGCAATGTGTATAAGCATTTTTATACATACAACATGTATATGTGCCATACTTTCCCAGCTCTATGATTTTTCATAAGTTAACTCTATCTGTGTACATTAAATGAACTTTTTCTCTTGGCTCCATTCCAAACAAAGCCAAAAGAACACTAGCAGTAATAAAAAAACATTTTAGGCATCTAGCATCTTACGGTGCTTGTCATCTATCTGACAGTTGTTTAACCCTAAACACTTGAAGTAATCTTACTACAGAAAAAAAACACCGTTGTAATAATTTATTCGAACATTTGCCATCATTTGTGTATCTAAAAATGAATACACATTAGTTCAAGAGTGTGAATTAACTTTTGTTATTAAGTGATAAACCTTGAAGATAAAATACATGAAAATAGATAACATAACTTGTATCCTAGGTAGGATTATGTTAGAAACTGAATGTAACTAAACTAGTAACCTAAGAAAGGAACCCAGTATTAAAGCTATGCTTGAGCAGTCAAAACAACTAAGATTCTTAGATACACAAATGTCAGAATTATTTATAACAATAATATGAGCATATTTTTTTCTCTAATAACTTTAAGAACATAAAAACTGGATAGCACCAAAATATTTGTGTTCAGTTATAGTAATGAGAAATTTAAAGTTTTTGAAGTAAAACTTCTTTACAATATGGTAGAATGAATTGAATTCATGCAGCTAAACGTGTAATAAAATGCTGCACTCTCATTCCTCTGACTGTTGACAGGAATAGGTCCTCACCCCTCTTGTCTCAAAAACAATTTTTCCTCTCTTAGTCAAACAAAATGGATGCATTCATAGTTTACATTTCTAAGTACCGTATAATAATATTGGTTATAATACACTAATACACTTCTATTTGTATTTAAATATTATTATATGCATATTATATTTATGTTTACAATGTTTTTTGTTTAAAGTTGAGGAACCATCATAGTTCATCATCACCTTAACAAAAACAGAGCATATAACGTTCCTTAGCACAAAACCAAATTTTTTTTCTAATTAAGAAGATAGAGTATAAGAAATAAGACCCATAGTCCTCCCAATACTTAAATAGTGTTAGGGTCGGAAGAAAAGGAGAGTTAGTCAATAGATACCTGATAGGAAAATAAAAGAGAGGAATCTTTGCCGGGTTGTAATGTTTTAAGTATATTATATATGTAAATATTAATGACTCATATTAATCGTGCTAAAAACATTCGCGGCATAAAATCTATATTATTTCGTCCATATCTGGAATTTTTTTAACTTTTTTACAATTACAGTTTTATTAGTGTCGGTAACTTATATGTGGAATAAAACTCTTATTATTAGAGCTTTAGTTAATCGAAACCGAGTTACCCGAGACATCAAAAATACAAATATTTGTGTATTGTTTTCATATACCCTGCATAAAATCAAAGCCTAAGAAAACAATAAGTATTTTTCATTGTCTTGTTGAAAATTTCAAACCAGGTAGTATAGGCCAAAAGTGAATGTAAACTATGGACATCCTTTTTTTCTCTCATAGTATGAGTGTAATTTGTGTTTGTTACAGTAAAATGTATGAGTGTTGGTATCATCACTTAAAGATACTATTAATATTTTTAACTTGTCTACTCCAACTTTTTGGTTGCTAACAAAAGGTGGTAAGACATTGAAAATAAACACGCAGAAAAGTTCAATGTAAATATTCAAATTTTTCACAACATTGGCTCTATTGAAGTGTTGTAAAACTAATTTACAGTATGCGCCAAAATAAACAGTACTGAAATTGTAAGATTTTTTTTTATATAGTTTTACCAATATATACAAGTAAAAGGAAGCAAAATCAGTTAGACTCAGGTAATAACATGTTCAATATAACCTCCGTTCAGATTTAGGCAACAATTGTACAGTTTTTGAAGGTTTTGCATCATTTTGGTGAAGAGGGGTTGTTTCATGCTCTATACGCATGATTATTTTTTTCCTGGAGTTGGATGATGGTAGCTTGTGGGTCTTCACGGAAAATCTATTCCTTCAACATTCCACAGACGTAGGCGTCAGGTGGTGTAAGATCGGGGAAGTGGGCTGGGTAAGGAAAGTTTCTTCTAAGGGAGATTAGGCGGTAGCCAAAAGTTTCTTGAATGAAAGCAATGTTGGTTAAGACAGTGTGGCTGGTTGCACCATCTAGCTGGAACCATTGTGAACGAAAAGTCAGGTTTGGGGCATGACAAAATCTCCTGAGGTCTCCTATAAAACGATCAAGAATGACCCTATATCGGTCCTGATTTATAGTAAGAGGGTTTCTATTATTGTCTTCAACAAAGTATGGACCAATTATGTCTCTCCCTGACACAGCGCACCAAATGGTTACATGCTTTCTATGCTGTGGCCTCTCTACGACACTGTCAGTACGTTCAAACCCATTTCATTTACGTATAATAACAAAGTAGACCTGTATTGAATATTTAATGAAATATATGTTCAATACAAATTATTAATAAAGGTTTATCTTAGTGTGTTTATACTAGATTTCTTAGAAACCATTTGTTGTAAATTTTATTGATTATAGATTACGGCAAAAGAAGATGTATTAGTAGAAATGAAAGAGCTACGCACATTGGACATGTCTGAAGACAAAGATAATCATCCATTTGATATGTTTGTTTCAATTGGTTCGAAAACAAACGAGTTTTTAAACAGCATCGATACTGTACCTCATCTTACGGCATTGGACATTTCAGGTAAGAAAAGTAATATCAATGGATTAGAGGGGTGAATTCGGTTAGAATTTAGTTAAGATAGAGAACTTTAATAAATATAATGCTTATAGATAAAGAATATAGAATGATGTAGAATATAGCTTATAATAGAATTCTATTTAGATATATAATATCTAAATAGAACTTACATCCCAAGACTTCCAAATTTCGGTGTTATAGATAATGTAAACATGTTTTGACTTATGTGGCATATGTGGTATTTTCATAACTTGAATCATCAATACTTTGTAAAATATTCAATATAAAAACAAATTTACATTAAATAAACAGAAACATATATTTCATATGAAACATTAATGTTTGTAAAAAATACTAGGTCATCATGTGTATAGTCTTCTGTATGATTTTACTTAGCTTCCACCACTAGGTCTTTGAATAGGTTCAAAAATTCAGATGTTTTATTTGTTATTTTTTGATAAAATAGTGTAAATGTTAGTGTAAAAGAGTTATGGCAGGTGATTTTATTACTAACAGTGAATTATGTCGATTGGTGAACGACTCTGACAACAATTTGAGTGAAAGTACAAACGATAGTCGCATGTTGTCAGATTGTAATTTGGACAAAACTACTATAATTTCTGAAAATGAATATAGCATATATTCAGATAATGACATTGCAGATGATTACATTCCATAGTCTAAAGAACTAGTTAGTTAGTGATGAAGTAACCCTGAGAAAAAGGGAAAAGGTGAAGAAAAGCAAACCTAAGAACTTAATTTTAGAACTTATGAATATAGCAACAAAGTAGAAATCTGATGAGCCTTATAATAACATACCAGCTAATAATGTTGACTTCCATGGTAATGACGGCTTGCTTTATAATAACTATTGACTAGCGAATGTTGATTACCTGCTAAAACCTACTGATAATTATTTACCTGCTTATAACAATATACCTGTTCATGATGACTTACTTGCTAATTATTATGATGAACAAACATAAGTGACACTACTTGTACCCACCATCCCTGCAGAATGCAGGGGTGCAAACTAACTGCACCTAATAAGAGGGTGTTGGCGTCCATCGGGATACCTAGTCAAACACTCACAAACTCATAAACTATAATTCTTATAGACATTTACATACAATTCATCTACATTACTTTCACTTTCACCTTCTTTTAGGGCATTATTTGTGTTGTATATCTCTTTCTTAGGCAGAATATCCTCACTTGCCAACAGAGTGATGCTACTGTCATTCTTTTATGTGTATGTGAAATAAAGAAAGCTGTGCTTGTGTTTTTTACGTCTTAGGGTGGTGATACGTATTCTGATTGCCTTGGCGGAATCAAATGTGTGGACTCTGATGTGTGCTTGCACTTTCAAGGATATTAACAGGAACTGGCCACCTAGCTGCCTTTGGCAAGCAAGTGGTCATAGGGTTTACTAAGCAAAAATGAGGATTGGATTCAATAACTGATGCGGTCAGACTAATTTGATAATTTTCCACGAGTACATGGGTGGCTAATCAGTAGTAACATGGAGGTGAGGAACAATAACTCTGTATTGGAACTCACCTCTGTATTTAAGGGGGATGCTGAAGACATGTATTTCAGTCACCTTTAAATTTAGAACTCGCTTTAGTTTGATTACTTGGGCTACTGGCTATGCTGGGCGTGCCCAATTATCGATGTGATTTTTCTTCTACGAAGCATAGGAAAATAAACATACGGATTATAGATAAGGAATGCTAAATATTTCTGGTAGTAAGAAGGAACTGGATAGGAAATGGGAAAATTGTCCAATTATACCAATGGACATTCGGTCGCGTTTGCTCTCCCTAGTCACCAAAAATTCGGATGCACACAAAGCCCCACCCACAGAACCAAACGGAAACCCACCAGCCCCAATCACCAACCCCACACCAACAAAAGCTACATACATATTAGTATATACATCACCCCTGCTGACATGAGACCAGCAGAATCCCCACTCGACCCCATGGACAAAACTCCTACACATCCAGAGCCACCGCCGGATCACCCCGGTAACTGGAGCAGTTGGAAATTAGACAGATTGTGAGATAGTTAGATGCAAGAATAAATGAATGTCCACATGTCCCCAGAGCATCTTGGGACAGAAGCAGAAGAGAGATATAAAAATAAAAAAATGAAACACTCGTTAAAGATTAGGTATGTTAAATATTTCTGGTAGGAAGAAGTAATTGGGTAAGAGAAGGGAAATTGTCCAAATATACCGAAGGATATTCGGTCGCCAGAGCCTCATTTGCTATCACAGGGTGCACCAGTAACAAAATAATAGTTACTTAGCGTGAAGGTGAGGTTGACATTTGTATGTGAAGGCTCTAACTGACGCATCCACATACCTTTGCACCTCCAAATATAGTGCCTAAACTAGATTCGTTTATGCCATAAACAGATCCTCAGCGTAAATGTATTGGGTTTAAATCAAGCTTTTAATGATGACAGTCAATGATTTTTTTCTTTCTTTTTTTATGCCAGTTATTCCTGAACCGTTTTGTACATGTGTTTGGATTATTAATGTTCACATTTCACTAAAATTTGAGGAAAATTGGGAAAGCTGATTTTAAGAAATTGTGTTTTATAATAGCTCCATAACAGATATTTAGATTTTTTACCAATAATTTATAAACCAATGTAAGGAATGATCAGTGTGTTTTGTTTGGGTCATTAGAGACTATACTGCGACGAGAGTGGTTTGAAAGAAATCATTATCATTGCGAGAAGAAAAATCAGCACCTGGCTTCAAGATGAAACACCGAGTTACTATACTTGCCTGTAGTAATGCTACTGGAAACCATAAATTAAAATTACTTTGTATAGGAATATATGAAAAAACCCAGCCGTTTAAAAATTTATCAACAGCTGAATTTCCAGTAAGTTATAAAAAACAAATAATGCACATCACATGCATCTATATGATGGATTCTGAAATTTTTTGTGAGTGGGTTTTTGAAGAGGTTTTGCCAACGGTTAAAATATTCCTTAAATCAATCAACTTGTCTGCAAAAGCTATTGTTCTCTTAGATAATGTAGCGTGTCATCCAAATGTTGACGAATTGATAAGTAGAAATATAAAAGTAATGTTCCTGCCGCCAAATTCTACTGCATTGTGCCAGTCGTTGGATCAAGGAGTTTTTGCGACCAAAAAAAAAAAAAAAATACTACCACAAACTATTTTCAAAAATTATCTATGACATGGACGGAGAAATTAATTGTGTACTAGATATTATAAAGATATGAGGATACATGTAATCGGATCCAGTTGCTACAAAAGATTCCAGGTTGTGAAGGTGATGAAAACGACATTGAAGAATGGATGACGAAGACGAACAATATGAGCTGAGTGATGGTGACATAATTTCAGCAATAAGTACAGGAATATAGTGTGATGGGGTGAGTGATAGTGAAGTTGAATTAGAGAAAGAAAAAGATGTGTTAAGCCATTAAGAAGCAGTGAAAATGTTTCAGTCTAAACTTATGTTGAAAGGCAACCGGAAGCAATTGCAAACTGATGTCGTGTCAATGAGGCGTTAGCGTGACCTCACCGCAAGAAAAAGAGCCGTGGTATGGCAAAAAACAGTTACAGATTTTTTAAAGAATTGATTTATTTTTATGCATGTATCCAATGTTTTGCTTTATATTTTTTATATTAATGTTTTATGTGCAGTACAGTAATTACATTAGTAACAATTTCATGATACAATTTAAGATTTTAATAATAAAAACACAATTTTAAAGTACTTGTATTTTATGTTTTTTTCTGTTTTCCTTTTAATCACACCGACTTCCATATAATCCGACTTTTTAGTTATACGACCTTTCATTAGTCCCAATTAGGTCGAATAATCGAGACTCTACTGTGATTACATTATGGTTCAATGCAAATAATATATTTCAAATGAACAAAAAACAAAATTAATTAGTTTGTCTACAAAATGTAATTCTAAAGATAAACTTAGACTTTTGGGTATTAACATAGATTCTAGTCTTTCTAGTCTTTCATGGCATGGCAGTATCATGTCACAGATATAGTAAAGAAACTGGCAAGGACTGTGTTCTTAATTAGAAATCTAAGGCATCAACTACCACAAAATTATATTAGGAATTGTATTTTTCTTTCTTTCAAAGTCTGTTTAGGTATGGGCTATATGGAACCCATATATATAACAATATTGTAACCTCCATATAATGAAATTGAAGGTTCCAAAGAAAAAGTTCGTTACATAGAAATTTCGTTATAAAGAAATTGTATTTTATTATTATTATTATTATTTTTTTAATTACAGTTTAAAAAAACATAGAAATACTGCAGTATTTAACTTGTGTTATTTTTTGTATTATTTGTATTAATTGTAAAAATAGTCGACTATCTTAGAAGCAGCTGATTATATCTTTGTAAAGTTTGCTGATTAACATACCGAGTCGACTAATATTACGGAGGGAATCGTGGGAACTAGTAAACAAATCCTATTCTCCGGAAATGTACTTTTTGCAATTCTCGGAACTAGCTTACTTTTTTGTTTTCTATTGAAGAGTGCCGACAGACACATTCACACACGCGGCACGGCCTACCTGCCGCTAATGGTTCTTCTATGAATCACCAACTAGCCCTGGTGCTACAAAATCAATTTTTTCTAGATTTTAACTTTACCTAATTTTTACTCTAAATATTATTTCTTGCAAAATGAGTCCAAACAGGGTACAATTGTGACAACTCTAACAGGTTTTAGTAAGTTTAAAAACTAAAAAATAAATAAAACGGATCCTTTATCATGTACGGTATTTTATATTGTAATAATCAGACGTCTTTAATATAATAGTAATCAGATCAATAACAAGGAAACTGTTTAAAATTATTAAACTGTATTTTTCTTTCTTCTCCTCCAGCTTCCTAACACTTCAAAATTGCATCCCTATTTTTTATTACTGTTGAGAGAGTGCTTGGAGGAATATCATGCTTATGTGCTATAAGTTTCTTCTGTATGCCGTGCTCGACATTCTTTAAAATGTTAATTTTATCTGCTACACTTAAAGCCTTCCGTTTAGACATCGCTAATGCTCTGTTCTCAATGACAACTCAGTCTATAGTCTATACTGAAAGATCAGATATACAGATGAGCGCCGCCAGTACCGCCAAGATGGGGAGAGAGAGGTGGAGTCCGGAGCCGCAAGCTGTCTGTGACTCATACTAACTCGCTGACAGATGCAGGTTCTTCTATGGCGCCTCTCCTTTTCACCATTACATAAATTTTAATAATAAAAATTTCTTTTTGGATTTTTTTTCGGACATTTTAATTCGTTATATGGAAGATTTCTTTCGTTATATGGAAACATTTTTTAATGGAATTTCATTTGTCTTTTAAAAAAAATTCATTACAGAGAAAATTCGTTATATAGAAGTTTGTTACATAGAGGTTCTACTGTATATATATATATATATATATATATATATATAGGAATAGGAACAATATTGTCGGTTTATTAAAACTTAAAAAAGGAAAATTATTTATTATTATTTATTTGCATCATTTATGGTATACATAGTGCAGCAGTGCTTCGGTATACATTTGACTTGTCATACTATACAAAACTTACTCACAACACACAATATACAGTATACAATACAACTAATACATAAGATAGAAATTTTATAAAATACAAACAAATTAAGACACAATGAACCATGTATACATGTTATCTCATGTTAATCAATTATTTGCGTCATCATCCTGAATATAAAATGCATGCCAGGCACCCAGAGGTTATGAGCTGAGGTACTCATCCACTGAGTGAAAACCATTCCTCAAGAGGTATCCTTTGAATGATCCGTGAAAATTCTTGAAACAACTTTGTTTTTTTATATTTTCCGGAACTTTATTAAATAATTTCAAACCAGAGTAATAAACGCCACGTTCTAAAAATTGCAATCTGTGCACAGGATATTGCAATACTTTTTCCTCGTGAGATATTTATGGTTATGTTGTTTTTCTTTGAACATACTCTGGTTTGTCTTAAAAAACACCAACATTTCATATATATATATATATATATATATATATATATATATATATATATATATATATATATATATATATATATATAAATAGATGGAAAAGACAAAATTCTATATTTTCAAAAAAAGTTCTACATGATTGATTAAATTCAAATTAAACATTACTCTAATTATTCGTTTCTGAATACGGAAAATTTTTAAAGCATCGACAGAGTTCCGCCAGAAGACTACTCCATATCTCAGCCGTGAACATACATATGCAGAGTATGATTTTATAGTTTGTACGCTGGTAATCCTTGAAATCATTCGGAGAGCAAAGCAAGCAGATCCCAGGAAATCCGCAATCTTTGAAATGTGACATCTCCAATTTAAATTTTCATCCACAATAACACCAAGAAAATTTACATTAACTTTGTTTTGGATATCTTCCTCACCTCTAACAATAATTGTATTTGGATTTAATTTTGTTTTAAATTGTATTAATTTAGTTTTTGCTACATTTAATTTCAAATTATTTGCTATAAACCAATCATTGGCCTTTGACATTGCCAAAGTTGCTAATACAGCTAGGTCTACACTACTTTGCCCAAACACCGTCAAGGTAGTGTCATCAGCAATAATACTGATTTTGCAGGAGGTCAACGTTTTCAGGTAAATCGTTCAGATAAATTAAAAAGAGTAAAGACCCCAAGATTGAACCTTGAGGTACAAGTTATTACATTAATAAGTTCCGCTGGTTATAGGAAAAGTTGTATACTTATATTTCTTAAGTTAAAAATCATGACTGATAAATTTATTTGATTTATATTTGATTTGCTGACTTATTAAACTAAATCAATTTAATATTAAATACTGGTCACAAGTTCATATGTACAATAGTAGAAATAATAACATTATAGAGGTTCCATGATTAAGTGTGACAAAAAATTTAATGTTTTAACGTTTACGTCTTCTTAATAAATTACCTTTGGAATCCCATTTAAAATTAAATTTTACATTTCTATTGGAACATCCGATGTATGATATAAATGAATTCCTTAGTACAAATATTGTTATTGATGCTAAATTAAATGTAGTAGCTTTGTAAGACTAATATTAAGTGTCACCTTTATTTATTAACATTACTGACAATGTCTATTGTATGTTTTACATATTTAATGACAATAAAGGTATAATAATAATAATAATTTTGAAAGTTGTTTTAATGTAATAAACAAAGTAAGTTGTATGGAATTATAATATTAATAGTGTAGGTAAAAAATATTTTAAAATGTCAATTAATTGTTGAATAGAAATATAAAAAAAAGTTAATATTTTGATGTGTTCTAAAGTACTTTTTTTTCTGACTATCTATCCATTTATGTTTTTCTTAAAATTCCAATAATGAAAGTAAGAAACAAATTTTTGATATGAGGTTAAATTTTCATATCCCTTTTAAACCTAAGCTTTATATCGTACATTTCACAATTATATTTAAAAAAGAAAAAATAAAACTATTTCAATCCCAGCCATATAACTATTATTACAATAGCATTCATTCAAGCCTATCACTACGTAAGTCAAGCTAGCGTATTATACTGGAAAGAATCAACCAAGATAACCTACATTTACAGTGGAAATTTAATGAATTAAATATGGAATAACGGAGTTTACTCGATAGGCTTTTCCTCAACTTATGTAAAAGTAATTCCTACAAGCAAATTATTTATTGCCAAACCTTAAATTACTCGAATGAACTCAGTATTTATCATTTGTGTCACTACAACAAATCCATAACAAGGCCTATATTAACATAACACAGCAACTTATACTAAATATCCCAAATTAGCCTAATCCCCACACTCAATTTCTCAAATATAATTAGATCACTCATGAAATTTAGTATCGTAACCTTTTGGGCAAATCTTAGAAACATTCATATTTTATAAGTTTTAACAAAGACAAGTCATGGTTAATTATATAAGTCTAGATATGGAAAACTAATATATATATATATATATATATATATATATATATATAATTTTGTGTTTCTTCTTTTCAGGAAAAGATGAGATTGGCAGAAAAGAATTGAAGGGATTTGTCCGTCGTCACCCGGAGTTAAAATTCCTTGGTTTAGTTCATTCAGACTCATGTTATGATGATTGTTTTATAAATCCCAGACATCCAGATTACAATCGTAATCTACAGGTAAGTAATTTCATTTGATTTTGTTTAGTCCTCCTGACAATATACATTGCATAAGACAAGTCATTAAATTACATTACACAAGAGATTATAAATAATCAATAGATTTGATTAAAAAAAAAAAAAAATCCAATTATAAAAACAATATAACATGTATAGGTACAAAATAATTTAACATTAATTTATAAAGTGTCTAAATCCTTTTCTACTTTTAAATATGAACAATAAAATATCTAAAACAATCTAAACAAATTATAAACATTAGTAATTAATTACAATTGTAATATACATTAAGAAATAAATACAATATTACATAAATGACAAGGATACTCAGCAGGAAATCACACCCATCTACAAAACAGAGAGTCTATGCAGAAACTCCTCCACAGAGTAAAAAGATCCAGACAACAATAGTTGTCTAAGGCTGTTTTTAAAAGATTTATAAATTTGCATACTTTTTATGCTTAAGGGGGGGGGCTTATTCATCAATTTATCACCTGCTTGTGAAGGAAGTTTACTGTATAAAAGTCTACTGCTTGTCTGGTGCTGTAGTCATATATATCCGTATGATGGATATGATCACACTTAAATTTTAAAAATAGCAACACTTTCAAGTATGTATGTATATATATATATATATATATATATATATATATATATATATATATATATATATAAGTGTAAGTACTCCTTTAATATTTTACTTAATATTTGGGCTCGCCTCCCAAAAGCACTTTTACATGTTTCAGTTTGCTTCAGTCCTGCTATTAGCCGACTTTTGCCTTCTTTTATTATTAATTGCCTTCTTTTATTATTAATTGCTTTCTTTTGCAGGACAAATAGTCTATGCACATTCTGAACTAATGAGTTTCCCCACAGGAGAATTCCATAGTTCAGATGTGGATAAATAAGCCCATAATAAGCAGTTAAAAGAATAGGTAAACCACACTACAATTGAATTTATAATTTAAATATTTTGCACTGTTGTTAAGCTTGTCCATTTCTTAATATCGTAAACCTGAAATTTTGTCAATTTAAGAAATACCCATACGTTTTTGAAATATAATTTAAAATATTAAGAGTATAATAATTATACTTACTGGTATTTGGAAAAGAAGGTGGCATCAAAGGCCTCTGATGAATAGAATAATGAAATTGAGTCAATGTCAAGATCAAAGACTTTATTTAAAATCGTATGAAAAAGTATGAAGTGATATATGGAAAACCATATCAAAGCAGAATGGACTCAATTGATTCTTGAAAAACCTTAAGTTCCATAGTGAAGTCCCTCCTCCCCATAGGTGTCTCTATAGTCGATAAGTAGACTGGACTATAATCAAACAAAGGAATTAAAATTTCATCATAAATATCATTTTTAATTTAATATTTAGCTCTTTAGCTATACAAATTTTTATAATTTAGCATTTTCTATTTTTTTTTCTAGAAAGAATGGCTTTTTGGTCAATTTTATGTTTTCTTGTTAACTCTTAATCTAGCAACCTTTTCAAACATAACTTTTCTTTTACGATTTTCTTTTGAATTTGACATCCTCCTAACAATAGATTTCTTTTTGAAATTATCTCTAAGCTTTAGCATTTCCCCAATTTGTAACGTGTTTTTGTAATTTTCTCCTAATCTAACCATTTTTTCACTTACTGACCTATTTTTGTAATCTACCCTTCTTAATCCCTTAACCTCATCAAAAGTCTTTACAATTTCTAAAAATATCTTCACAGATAACCTTTCATGATTATATTGTGACACAATTGTACCATTTTCACAATATTCCTTTTCATAGAAACTTTTGTTTATCTGATCTTTTATTCTAAAGTAGTCCCTAAACTTATTCATCAAAATTTGTTCAAAACCTATAATTCTAATATGGCTTTGTTTCTTAACATTGAAAACTGATTCTACTTTTCCGTCATCTAACACTTTGTTTACAAAATTATTTATTTTAGTTACATCATCATTCACACCATTAATTTAGTTGTTCTTTGTTTACAAGATTATCAACCTTATTTAGACTGTCATTAACTCCACCAGATCCTATAAGTTCAATTTTCCCCTCTACTTGACCTAACCCATTATTTACTTTGTTATTATTGTTTATAACACTTTAATTATCACACACATTACTCATTATTTTATTTTGTAATCTATCTTGTTTTAACTCTTCATTCCATTGTTTTAATTCTACATTATTTTGATCAAGTTTACTATTAATACTTTCAAATTTTGCATTAATATCTAGCTTATATTATCAAACTTATTACTCAATTCTTCATAATTTTGTTTTATATCTTCTTTAAACTGTTCTAAATCTTGTTTTAATTCTAATCTGTTTTGATCAAACTTATTATTCATGTTTACACTATTTTGATCAAATCTATCATTCAACTCTTTCATCCACTCCTTAAGCATTCTTACCATATTCTGATTTTCATTTTGTTTACTTTTCACAACTATACTATCAGTAAAACCATTCATACTATCATTACTAATTATACTCTCATTATGTTATAGATTATTTGTTTCCCCAGTTCCCTCTACTATTTGTAATGACACTTTCATACTATCATCACTATTTGTACTCTCATTCTCATTTACATTCCCTACTATTTCTGATGATGGTATTAAGCTTTGCCCAAAATTTCCCAATACTTCATCACTAAATTCTAACCTTATGTAATAATAAAAATTACGAGGAGTTTTGTTTTTTAAATTTTTTATTTTGAAAAGAAATGAAGTTATTGTGATTACTTTATTACTTAATTAAAAATTTGCACAGCAATTAGGGCGCCAGGAAGCTTTCGCTTACCAATTTTGAAAAATGAAGTTACTAATAAATTATCTCAGGGGTAAGTTCTTTTAAAAGTATACTTAACAATGGTATTCCTGGTAAAATGAACAACTCTTATTTTTCCTGAAACTTGACATGAATTTATTAAACAGCAAAAACATCAGTACATTGACATCATTATTAAAATAAATCTTATAGATCACCTATATTATACATCCTAATTTTTATTATTATTATTGCCTTTTAAGAAGGTCTACATTTTAAATCTTGAAGTTACTCTTTATGTTGCAACTAGAAAATTATTTATAAATTTGAACAGATTGAAATTATCTGTTTTTTATTATTGAAACTACGTTATATAAAAAGTTAAGTATGTCAGTAGACATTTTTTTGTACTTTGACATGAAAAGTATAATTATTGAAAAATATTAAATTTATAAAACTAAAACATCAAACATAATAAATTTCATACAATAACAGATTAAATTCAGCGTGTTAAATAACACGTTTTACCAGTCCTTTAGCGAGTTAATATTCAACTATGGTCCATGTACCGTCGCATTTGATGAGAATTCAACCATTCTGTGCGTGTGGTAATTCGCCCGCCGGAATTATCTTAATCGCCCTTCACGAGTTTTTTTTTTATTATACTCGACTAATGTTTGTATTGCGATTTTACCACCACTGTTCACCATTTTACTGTGCTAGATACAACTCGCGTAATTGTCTTTGTTTCATAACACGCGATTCGTACCGAACTCTTCTAATTCTTTCCTCTATTCAAAGCTAATACTGTTTTTAACACTTGATTACATTGTTCCAAATACTTATTAAACATCCTTACTCTCCAAACACCAGAATAAGGTTCTCAAGAACATATCTTTACACTCCACGCTCTTTGTTAAGACTCATTCTTAACACGTCTGACCACCTTAACTCCTCCACTAAGACTCTGAAAATTATATACATTACATTTTTAACAAAAACCTTTTTAGACATAACTTCTATAGGTCTGACCTCGTCAGATCCCATGCTAAGACTGCTTTTAAAACACCTTAACCCTCCAAGCTCCTTACTAAGACTGATTAACACTTTGAAACATGACTCTCTCTCCAAAATCCTAACTGAGACTGCCTCTTTACCTCGTGGTTATTTTCCACATCTTCCGGTACAGGGTTCACACTTTTCTATATCACGGACTCTTATTCAAATCTCGCAACGTCTGCAATAAATGTCTCGCATACATTAACACTGTTCAATAGTCTTATTTTACAAATCTCATGTCTATATTTTTAACACACAAAACACTATTTAGTTTCTTATTATTAATTATATCTAAAATTCTATACATTATTATTTATTTAAGTTTGGAAACCTATGTTAATTTAATTCCCTTTATTTTGAAATGTAATACAAGTCATTCTTTCAACTTATCTATCCCCTCCCACATTAATTCTAAACGATTCCCGGTTATTCTATATTCAAATTAAATTAACCCTTTTTAGGTATTACACTTAAAGCAGTGAGTTCTATTTGTATGTTATCCATTTTTACCCTCTCCACTTTAAACTCTATTTAAAACTTCGAATTAATTACTTTAACTTAGTTATTATCTTATCATTTAATTATTAAAAAAAAAATAATTTTTTTTTAGAGAGAATCATTCTTATGAATATTCTTACCTTTTGTAATTTCTAATTTACCACACACCACTTGGTCTTTTTCGACTTATTTGCCTATGTATGGAACATAAACAAATAGCCCCTAAGTGAGTTCGCCAATTATAGTATTTTAATAATTAAGGGGTTTGATTTTAATATTTATTAAAAAAAAAAAAAAAAAAAATTTGCTCAGCATTAAGGGCACTAGGAAGCATTACACTAACCAATTTTGAAAAAGTTAAAAAAGTTTAATTAAAAAGTTCTCAGGGTCGTGTTTTCTTTTAAAAGTGATTTCTTATTATATGGCAAATAAGAAGTCCTTTTTGTGTTTCTGAAACTTAACATATAATTTATTTAAGAACACAATGTTAATACACATACGTAAGATTATTATTTGAAATCATATGTTAAAAATAAAAGAATTATCTTGTCTTGAAGAGACCTTATTGTAAATGACTTTACTTTAAAAATTAGTTGCAACTTGAATTAATTAAATTTTTTATATGAGCATCTTTGTCTCATATTAAGAAAGTTAGAAATTTTCTATTGAAGTTTTAGTTTATATATTCTTAAAAATACTTATTACATTTTAATTTATTCATCAAACAAATTTTAACATATTTAATATTTCATCTTCGAGTCCTTTTTTTACAAAAAAAAATAAATAAATAAAGTAAGATTGTCTATTATTTATGTTACCACTTTGTAGTACTCTCCAAAGTAGATTTTGGTTGTAGCGTGCAGTTCTCGTCCTGAAGGTTGAGGTCCGAAATGGTCCATGCAGCATCTAAGTTGTCTCAGATTTCAAACAAATATTCATGATTTTCACACATTTTTTTGTCTTTACTAATAAAACACAGTTCATGTTTTAACATTCAGAGTCTTTCAATTTACAACACCGCTTAAATTGTCTATATTCCGAATAAAGTTCAATTCACGCCACGTGTTCCGTGTTAACGCTCAAGACAAAATTACTTCACAATCAAAACCACGTCTGTCCATTTTCCACATCACCTTCAAACTTGATTCTAATATTCATTGACTTTAAAATATTAGTAATTCATTGTTTATTCCTTATAAAGATCACTTTAATACAAATTTCATTGTCTACAAATCAACTCCTTCACCAATCAAAAATACGTGTGTCCAATTTGAACACTCTCCTGTAACTGACTCCACGCACGCTTGCAGTCCCGGATATATCATACACCTATCACGTGATTATAGCCTCAAAATCACATGACAACAAGCTAATCTGCTTCATTTAAACACTATTTCACTCAAATATTAAGCTAAACATTGTTATAAATACATTTTTGGAAATTTATTTTTTATTTACTTTATTATTCTAGAAACAGCACTAAAGTCCATTTTTGCTTGACCATATTAACCTTCATTTCATTTAAACAAATGACATTACGTATCCATTCTACCGCGACTTTCATCCCATATACAAAAATTCAAAATCTGTTTATTACATTTTTAAATGAAAATTTTAGGCTTGTGCCCATATTAAAGTTACATGTTGGTTTTTAAAAACTGAAACTAGAAATTAAGAGAATGGTAAATTTACGTCCACCATGTAAGAGTTGTGACTAGATCTGAACATTTCTGTTTCTCTAGCGCATCTAAAAGAGTTTATCACATGACGTACTACTAATGCTTCCCAACCGTAGCAGCTGAAAATGAAGCTTTGAATATGGTTTAAAATAAATCTTACCATAGGTTTAAGATTTTTTTTTTTTTTTTTTTTTTTTTTTTTTATGCAAAAAAATATATATATATATATATATATTTAAATCCTCTACATAGTTCACTCAAATAAATATTTTTACCAAACAATTATCACAAAATATGTTTTAATTAAGAATAGTACTGAACACAGTCTTACTAGTAGCCAAGAGTATATTTTGGTTTTGTTTTTTCCTAAATTACTACATTAGTAAATTACTCCACATTGGTGCATATCACTGTATTTATGCTAAGGAGAATTTCCAAATACTTTAGAAGCATTTTAAACATCTTTCGGTAATTGAAGTTACTGATTTTCTACTCTCTTTGTGGTGATGTGAAAAATCATAATTTGTAATAGATTTAAAATCCGCGGTTTAGCGCCGAAAACAGGCTGTTCAAATCATAATTTTATTCAATAACTTCATAAATAAAAGAAAAATAGATTTTCAAGAAAACCAAATATGTAATAATGTCAATTTTAGTATAATTTGTTTTTTTATAAATAGAATATGTAAAATTTTGTGTTATGTGGGGAGTATGTTGAACTTTGGTAACGTTTACCGGAACAGCTCTCTTGCGGAAGAGAGAAAAATCTCGTGCTTAGATCAGTCTTCGTTTGGGGCTAGTTGCTCTAAGACCTATGAATGGCAGTTCTCCGAGTTTCTGTTAGAACATTAAAAAATGTGTTCAGAAGTTAAATTTGTGAAAGACATGGTGTATTAACAATTTCAAAAGTGCTAAGACAATATTGTTTTCAATAAATAAACTTTTAAATGAAAAGGCGTAATAACTTGCAAATTTTAATTATGTTGTGCAATCGCTGCCACGTGATTTTCGAATTCTCGACAAAGAACTCTTCTATAAGATATATGGAACAATTAAAGTTAGCATAAGACATTAATAATTGGTTGTAATACATGTACAACAAAATAAATCTCGTGAGCGATGAACAAAAGACAATTCGTTGATAGTGGACAAAGCATCTCTAAAATTAGCACGCAGTCACATGGAAAGACACGAATCATCCTTCGAGGAAAAGTGTTTTCTTTTATAAAGAACATAACGTGATTTGGTATAACACGTTTAGACTTTCATTATTTAACCATATATATGTACTTTGAACAATTTAGACTTTTTTATATACTTTCAAGATATATAATTGATATCATAAAATTATGTATTTCATTAATAAGATTCAATGTGTTTGTTGAGGAGTCTTTAAGTAAAATAATATGATCAAATAAAGTTATTTGTTTTATTAATAAAACTAATTCTCAATTTCAGTAAAAATTATATTTTTTATAATTAAAATATTTGCTATGAGAAGTAAAGTAAAATCCTTTTTCATTAATTTTTGGAGTTGCAACTAAATAACTTAAAGTTATTAATATAATTTGATTAGATTCTTTTTCAAATGATAGTAATATTGATAGGATGTAAGATGTCTTATATAAATTTTTCTTTTTTTATTTCTGTTACATGAATCTAATGTGTTTTATGTTTAATAAATTTTTATGTAATATTTCAGAGACAAGTGTTTTCATTTTTGAAACCCAGAATCACTGTGAGTACACTGTAAAAAGAGCTTACGACCCCAGAGATCTTATAAATAATTAAATTCATTCTTTTTTCTAAATTGGTATGCTAAAGCAAACCTGGCGCCCTATAGTCGAGCAAATGAACAAATTAATAACATTGAAAGTAACTTCATCTCTTTTTTATAACTGTTACAAATGTCGCCGCAACTGTGGGCCTTTTTAGTCGAAAGTACAGTGATTTTGGTAATGAGAACTCTTAAAATCAAGGTAAGGACTCTCTCTATCATAATAAGAAAGATTCTCTTAAAGTTTTGTGTTGATTAAGTAATAGATTCTGTTGTGTTAAGTAAAATAAAAAAAAATGGATTTAGAAAATATAAATATTAATAATAATGAACAGGTTAGGATGATGATTTTAGTAATTAAAATTTAAACTTAAAACTAAAGGTAAACATAATAATAGTTAAAATGGAGGGAGATGATAATAATAAGTTAATAACTGATTTAGATAGGCTCAAGATGGAATTAGAAGCAATAAAACAAGGAGTTAAAAAATATTTTAGAAATGTAAATAAAATAATAACATGTTATGATAATAATAAGATAATTGGGAAACAATGGTACATAGAATACAAAAAAATAATATGTCAAGAGGTAATAGAGAATAATATGATAGTTGGGGAACAATGGTACATAGAATTAGACAGGGAAGCAATAGATAAACAATGGCATGTAGAGTTAGGACAAAATTTAATAGAAAGGGAATTTGAAATAAAAAAAGAAATGAAAAACATGATATTAGCTGGGTTTAAAGCGAGAAATGAAAGTTATGAAAAAATGAAAGATAGACTATTAGAAAAAGCACCTCCCGTAACTGTAGTAACTGGAATAGTAACAATTAATGAGACAGAAGATGTAGATTATGGGAGTTGTCGATTTGATAATATAAAGAATAAGATCATGTATAATGTTAATAAAGTAAATAATCAGGTGGATAGTACTGAAAATTTAAAAGTTAAGAAGAATGGTGGGGTTAATGATTTTGATGGAATAAATAAAGTTTTAAGTGATTCAGTAAATAATAATAGCAAATTAGTAAAGGAAGATCAAAATTTAAATAAAATGGAGGGTACTAATAATAATAATCTAAAGGTTGAACAGGTTAGGACAATTGAACAGGGTAAAGTAAACAAGAGTGTAAAAAATAATGATCAGAATTTAGATATTATGAGTATGTTTGAGCAGTTGATGAGTAAATTTGATCAGAAATTTGAACAAATGAGGCTGGATAGAGAACAATATTTTCAAGAGTTAAAAAATAACATTGACCAAAATAGTTTAAAATTTGAACAGAATTGTATGAAGTTATGTAATAAAGTTGATAATTGGACTCAGGAATTAAGACAAGATAGATTAAAAAATGAGACAATAGTTAAGCCTAATGTAAGTCAAAACGAATCTTTTGGAAACAATAATTTAAAACAATTAACAGGTAACGTTGAAATTAATATGTCTAGTGGGGTTGGAATAGGTATAAGTAATTTGAAAAACAAAGTAAAAGTAAATAATATAACAATAAAGGAATCAGCTGTTTATTTTAAAAAACAAGTGGGTCATAAAAAAGTAGAGTTTGAAAATTATGTAATGATAAAATTTAAGAGTATCTTTCAAACCCAAGAACAAGAAATTAAAAGTTTTTGTGAGAAATCTAACTTTAAATATAATCTTGAAAGTAAAAATGTAGAAATAGTAAAAGAAGGTTTTGTACTAGTGTATAAGAATGGTGGGGTTAGAATTCCTGAACGAACAGATGTTGAAATTAGGTCATTAGATTCTAAGATGTTTGAGGGAAGGAGGGGTGATGATATGTTTGAGAGAGAGAAAGAGAAAGGTATTTTGTCAATACTCCGAGACAATAACAAAGTGGGATCTTTTGTTAGGAATGGGTCTGTTGTAAAGGCTAGCCTAGAAAAACTATCTAAGCTAGAAGCGGTATTTAACATTAAAAATGTGTTAAAAAATTCAATCATGTATTTTAAAATCTTTCACCAATCTGGGAACCATCGTAAAAAATGTATAATTTATAATTGAGTTGTAATCAATTGAAATTTGGAACAACTAATAATAAATGTAAAGACATTTTTTATAAACACACGGACTAGATTTTGAAAAATAATTATTAGAATAAGAAGTTTGTTAATAAATAAGTTTAAGTTTGAAAATAGATAATTAAGAGTTATGAATATTAATAATTTGTGTGTACTAATGAATTTTGTAAGCTGAGACAAAAATATAGAAAATAATTATTAGCCAAGCGTAAAATATTAAGAGTTTAGTTTTAGAAAACGTTTAGGTATTTGTAAAGTAAAGACGCTGGATTATAGCAGTAAACAACTTTATATGTTTATTAAGATCTTAATATTTAGAAAACGTGACGAAAACAGATTAGTTAGATGAGAGGATCATTGGAGCTGCAAGATTGTTAGTAAATAACTCTGCATGTTTATGAAAGGAATAAATATTGATTTTACGTGACATAGATAAGATAGTTAGTTCGAAGCGAGGATTCAGAGTAACGTTGAAGAAATAGTATTCAATATTAAGGAGGTGGATTCAATAAAATATTCAATAATGACGAGAAAAATAGAATCTAGTTGGAGCGAAAAGGTTCACTTCTTATCAGTAGACAGATATATTGCATCATACAACTAGGGGAGATTGTTTATTCCTTAGTCAGGTATAAGTTCTTTGCATGACATTGAGACGAGATACAGCGTGTGACAGAATTATTGTTCTGAAAATGAAAAACTTTTGACGTATAATTCTAATTTAACTTGCGTTTTCGAATAAAATTTACTTAAATAAAGGATAATTGGCTTTAAATAAAGTAAACAAGAACAAAAGTAGATTACTTAAATAACTTTAGTAGAATTAAAAGTAAATTTCTAAGTAAAAAACTTAGAATAAATTTTAAAAATAAAATTTTCTTTTTGAATTTGAATAATAACATCTAGAAAGGAATACATAAACAGAAAATCGGCGATGCTAGTAATAAGATTGGTAAAATAAACATTATTTCAACTTCGGATGATACGATTTTAATGAAATTTTTATGAATTTTAAAATTTTCTTCGTGTAGATGCATTTAAGGAGTACATGAACATTTTGGGTGGATGGCTGAGCGTTTGTGTAGTAAAAATAGAATGTTTTATTCGTAAGAATAAGGCATTCTGGGACTGCATAGAGGGTGTGTTGTGAAATAGGGATGTGTTTTGGGCTTTATCTTGAATCAAGTAGGGATATTGCATTCAACCACTGCACATTTCAACGTCACAACATGTTACTCTGTGTAAGAGTCTAAAGAGCAATTAGAAGTATGCACGGTATAAAGTAGACGGTTAGAAGAACCTATGTAGGAGAGGTTAGGAAGAAAAATGCATAAAAAAGTGTGACATTATTACATGAAAAAACTTCATGTAATAAATTTTAGACAGATGTTGATTGAAAACAAATTGTAGGGTATGCAGACGCGATCAATCTGCATATGTAAGAATAAATCGGACGTGACAAAAGGAGGGTATTTATGAAATGAAGCGAAAAGTTTTATAAAATTGTAAAAATGTTGATTAGCTGATTAGGATAGGTAATTAGATGTTAAATTGTAAAACGATAAGTTGTATGTTTGACATTGATAAATATTAAGGATTATTAGATAATATGAGATAAAAAATTGTTAGTTTTAAGTGATTTATGGTTTGAAAATATGAAGAATAGTTGTGTAAAGTTTGAGAATTTATGTGAGTTTTGCCAAGACAGATAATAATAAAGTTTTTTAAGTTTTTGATGTTAAATAGTGAGTAAAGGAGGCTAAGTTTCTGTTTTTTAAAGGAAGGAGTAATAAATTAATAATAAGTAGAGAGATTTTAATGAATTTTATAGAAAGGATAAATAAGTAGTGTTTTTTAAATAAATAATAATGGAATTTAAAACAATAGATGATGTTAAGCAGTTATTTGATAAAGGTGTCTAAAGATTTTGATGAAATAAGGTGTTAGCTGGGAAAGCAATGATAATTTTTTTATTTTTTTGAGTTTTTATATACAAGTAATAGATGATTAAGAAGATTTTAATATGAAGTAGTTTAAATGAGAGATTTTTTGAGTTTTATATGAAGATGATGACTTTACAGAATTGTTGAGTAAAGTGGTATTTAAAATGAAGTTGTTCTGTTAAGAAACTTTTATAAAGAAGGTAGTTAGGTTGCATTAATGGTAATTTTTTAGTTTTTAAGAGGTTTTTTGAGTACTGCGATGAAATAAAGGAAATATGCGACGATTTTAATGAAACAAGAGGAGATTTAAGGAAGTCTACGAAATACGGCGATTATTATGATTTTTGAAGGAAGCTACGTTGAAATAAGGAGATTATTTATGAAAGAATATAGGTAAATAATAAGGAGTTTTTTATTATGAAGAATTTGTTTGGGGATTAATGCAACTTGAATTATTGAAATATGAAAGATAAGATGGAAATAATTTTAAGATAGAATACTGAGAGATGATACAATGGTAAAGAAGTAATTTTGAAATAAATAGATGAGTTTTGTAAGTGAGTTTATATTTTTTGTAATAATGATGTTATATTTTGAATTTTAGTTGAAGAAAAGAGCTTTTTGTAATTGTAAAATCAGTAGTTAACATGTTATCCCAGCGAGACAAAGAGTAATTAAGAATTTGATAGAGAATAAATAGTTATTGGATTTAAACTAAAATAAATAATAATGTAAAATCTGAATTGAAAAGTTTTAAGGTGAATTGAAGTAATTTTGAATAATAAGTAAATAATTTTGTAATAATGTTAATTAAAAATGAGAGGTCTTAAATTGTAATCGTGTTTAGTTGAAAAATGATTCAGATGAATATCTAGAGTCAAAGGTAGATTTTCAAAGGATGTAGAAATGTCGTCTTGGCAAAGAGGATGAGACGTAGAAAAAGTATATAGACGGCTGTCTGGGAGATAAGCTTTGAGTGACGGGATCCTGTCAACAAAAAACAAAAAAAATGTTGATGGAAAGTTTCCGCCAACGAGGTTGGAAAGGAAACTGATGATGGGTTTTATTGGATAAATAGAGATAAGGCTTAGCACTAATTGATTCGTATATTTTAATATTTATGAGTTATGATGACTCAAATAAATTGAGATAGTGAAATAGGATTTTAGCAAATAGATTTTTTAGTTTTTATGTAAAAAGAGAATCTTTCTTAAATTAGGTATACTAGTGATACTTATTTTCTTTATGAGGTCCTTAACTGCTGAAATAAGGAATCTTGAAAATCTATTGAAAAATTTTTCACATTTTGGGTTTTTCTTTCGAATTGAGTTTATATATATAGAAAAGATTTATAGTACAATACTTGTATTGTAATACAAATCTTTTGTGGGGTTTTGTGGTGATGTGAAAAATCATAATTTGTAATAGATTTAAAATCCGCGGTTTAGCGCCGAAAACAGGCTGTTCAAATCATAATTTTATTCAATAACTTCATAAATAAAAGAAAAATAGATTTTCAAGAAAACCAAATATGTAATAATGTCAATTTTAGTATAATTTGTTTTTTTATAAATAGAATATGTAAAATTTTGTGTTATGTGGGGAGTATGTTGAACTTTGGTAACGTTTACCGGAACAGCTCTCTTGCGGAAGAGAGAAAAATCTCGTGCTTAGATCAGTCTTCGTTTGGGGCTAGTTGCTCTAAGACCTATGAATGGCAGTTCTCCGAGTTTCTGTTAGAACATTAAAAAATGTGTTCAGAAGTTAAATTTGTGAAAGACATGGTGTATTAACAATTTCAAAAGTGCTAAGACAATATTGTTTTCAATAAATAAACTTTTAAATGAAAAGGCGTAATAACTTGCAAATTTTAATTATGTTGTGCAATCGCTGCCACGTGATTTTCGAATTCTCGACAAAGAACTCTTCTATAAGATATATGGAACAATTAAAGTTAGCATAAGACATTAATAATTGGTTGTAATACATGTACAACAAAATAAATCTCGTGAGCGATGAACAAAAGACAATTCGTTGATAGTGGACAAAGCATCTCTAAAATTAGCACGCAGTCACATGGAAAGACACGAATCATCCTTCGAGGAAAAGTGTTTTCTTTTATAAAGAACATAACGTGATTTGGTATAACACGTTTAGACTTTCATTATTTAACCATATATATGTACTTTGAACAATTTAGACTTTTTTATATACTTTCAAGATATATAATTGATATCATAAAATTATGTATTTCATTAATAAGATTCAATGTGTTTGTTGAGGAGTCTTTAAGTAAAATAATATGATCAAATAAAGTTATTTGTTTTATTAATAAAACTAATTCTCAATTTCAGTAAAAATTATATTTTTTATAATTAAAATATTTGCTATGAGAAGTAAAGTAAAATCCTTTTTCATTAATTTTTGGAGTTGCAACTAAATAACTTAAAGTTATTAATATAATTTGATTAGATTCTTTTTCAAATGATAGTAATATTGATAGGATGTAAGATGTCTTATATAAATTTTTCTTTTTTTATTTCTGTTACATGAATCTAATGTGTTTTATGTTTAATAAATTTTTATGTAATATTTCAGAGACAAGTGTTTTCATTTTTGAAACCCAGAATCACTGTGAGTACACTGTAAAAAGAGCTTACGACCCCAGAGATCTTATAAATAATTAAATTCATTCTTTTTTCTAAATTGGTATGCTAAAGCAAACCTGGCGCCCTATAGTCGAGCAAATGAACAAATTAATAACATTAAAAGTAACTTCATCTCTTTTTTATAACTGTTACATCTTTAGTGTCATACTAATTTTGTTAACATTTCTCCTGTCTAGTGCTTATCACTCAAATTGTTTATTTTTAATTCTGGTTTTGACTTCTTTTACTTTACCGCACACGTTTGCTTCTCCACCATAGTCTTGAACTCTAGTCTCAAAGTTGAATTGCAGTGAATTGAATTTTCTTAGTACTCCCAATTATTTTGTTGGCAATGTCTTCACCTGTTTTTGTAAAATTATTAAATTTAATAAACAACTAAAATACCTCATATTTATTTGTGTCTTTGTTACGATGAACTTATCTTAAAATACAGCATTTTGTTCTCTGTGAGAAATATCAAGGGTTATGTCAATAATCAGAACATAGTAAATGGCTTGTCTTTCTCGAAGGATGCTTAATTTTTAAAACTTTTTCTCCACAGATAGAAGTAAATAATTCTGGCTCATCAAATATAAATAATCGGAAAAAGCAACTTCTTGTAACTGTAGTTCTTTAATTTTGATGACATGTTCACTAGTTATCTCACCATACTTCCCTAATAACTCTTAAAGTCCTAAGAAAATTCTATTACTAACATCACAATAACTACTGTGCCCTTAAAAGTATACACACCTAAATGTCATGTTACGTTTATAAGCCTCTTCAAAATATTTCCATGTAATTTGAGATTAGAAAATCTTAAATAAACTACTCCGATTAGAGGATGACAAAGTAATATTTATAAAAAATAGATATAAATGGTAAGCAATGCACAGTTTTATATAAAATACTCTAAACTATCCAATCACGTTTAATACTGTTAAGAGATTTTGAATTTAATAAATAATCAGAAAATGGTTTTCCAAGAATATCCCTGGAAAATATTTTTGTTAACTCCATACATTCCTTAAATTAGGGACATAAATTCTGGATGGAGTTTATTGCTTTAGGGTATGTTTTTGGATCTATCTAATCAAGTTTATCACTACGAGTTTTTGGGTTGTCTTGTGTCATAGACGGTTCTGGTTCAACAGTATTTACCCTGCTATTCGTACATGCATTTTGGTTTTATAACATAACTTCACTTAAACCATTTTTGTCTTCTTCGTGCTGAGATAATCAAATAACATTATCATACTTTAAAAAAAACTTACTAATATGCTTATGAGGAATGTAAGGAGCGGACATAATGAGTTTTGCTCTTGGAGAAGTGATATTTTCATGTGGAAAAAGTGAATATTGTGAATTGACTTATTAGGAATAGGGACATAATCTAGTTTTAAAAAAATAGTCTATGTTCTTTAAAAAAAGTCAGAATGATAACAACTATTATGATAGAGCTAGAAAACTGAGGAAATAGCTTGTCTTGCAAGTGAGGTGTACGTCACAAGTTGGGAAGTGTATATAAACCCTTAGGTGAGAAAAACGAGGTCAATTATTCAAGAGGGGACCACCAGCAGCTTGATGTAGAGGAACTTGTAATTATTCAAAAGTAAATAACATAGGGTCAGTATTGTGTAGAGTCACAATAATTGGAATCATTCTGGATTTATAATTGAATAATAATAATAGTAATATTTGACTGAACCACTTAAATGTAAATGTGAAAGAAATAATTGTATTAAGACTAAAGGTAGATGTATTAATTATACACTGATCGGGATGAAATCCCTGTAAATATTCTAAAAAAACTGCAGATTACATTTCACTTCATTTGAGTCTTATAAATAAATCTGTGTTTTCTTAATAAAAATTTCCCAAGTCAACTAAAACATGCAAATGTTCCTCTTTACAAAAAGAGTAATAAAGATCCAAACTACTATAGACCAATAACAGTTTTACCAAGTTTATAAAAAGTTTATAAAACTGCTTTTGAGCAATTGAGTAATTTTGTCAATAGGAAGGTGATAATTTGTAAAAATCACTATGGATTTCGATCAGAGCATAATACTGTTGATGCAGTTGTAGAGTTGATTAAGCAATTGCAGGAGCTCAGATGGGTCATGGAGTAATATAGGTGATTTTAGTGACCTATCCAAGGCAGATCTTACTTTAAATTTTTATGGAGAACTGGAGTAACTCTAAACTGGTTTATATCATGCTTAACAGGTAGGAAACAAAGAATTATTTTAGACAATGGAGATAACAAGTACATATCAGACTGGAATGAAATTAAAAATGGAGTACCACAAAGATCAATGTTGGGTCCTTTGTTATTAATTATCTACATACATGATTTACATATAAATATCAAGACACCATGATACTTTTGAGATGTATTAATAATTTTGATCTAAAACTAGCAGTCATAAATAAATTATTATCAGAACTAAAAAGATGGTTAGATGGTAATGGACTAAAATTAAATTGCTCAAAACAGAAATAATAAAATATCAAACACAACAAATAAAAACCAATTCGATGGAGACATACTGTTTGATGTCTTGTGAAAGTTAACAATATTCAAAAGTTTATAGGCATTACAATGTAACAAGGAAGTTACACTTACAAAAACACATACAGAAGACATTCTGTCAATCAACCTGTTTAATAACAAATATTTTAGTGTGAATGTTATGTTACAATGGCTAAATATAAATAGATGTCCAGACAATTCATTTGTTTCATGTTCAGTTTTCTGCTTTTCATTTATAGCATCTATTTATGTTTATGAACTTGACACTTATACAAACAAAATATAATAGATATAATAAAAACAATTTGCTATCCGTTAAGAGCATCAGCGCTTCAACTTTCAACAACACAAATAATTAGGTACATGAGACTGAATCGCTGAAATATTTAATATAACTCTCTAATGCACGGTGGAATTGCAACTAAGTGTGACTTTGATTGGCTCATGTTGGTGTGGAGTTATCACTCTGTTTGTATGATTTTTTTGCTTTAACAAAATAAATTATGTTTGATTGGTAAGTGATCGTAGATAATCCCATGTTTTTACAAAGAATAGGATGTACATTATAATCGTAACTAGGCTTATTGTTTATTACTGACTTTATTTACAGTATTTGTTGTTTTTTTAGTATAAAACGGGTTTGGGCCCTCCAGACTGTAGCCCCTGGACCATGGGTTCGGTCAACCCCGGCTTGTGGGGGCCTTAAAGCTAGAAGTGCGATACTAAACCTTGGCAAGGGACCTATTGTGACTCTCACAAGTGCAGTTATTTTTATAACTGACTTTTCCAGAATTTTAAAAACAACTTCAACTTGATAAGTGGCCAATCGCATTAAATTGTGTTTATATCAGATTGCTGCGTCCACTAGAAATCAACCAACAACTATAGAATTTATTTCTCCATCTGTACATATGTAAACCTAAATTTTTATATGAAAATATGAGATGAGGTTTGCAGGTGACATAATGTACAAGTAGGAAAGTTTGTGCACTATTTAGTGTTTAAAAAATATTTCTATGTTTAATATTATATGACGTTTCATTTATACTCATTCTAGGCTTGTTTAATATTAAATGCCATATCAGATAAGGTTTAACCCTTTTAGTGGCACGCACCGATGCGATCGGCATGACATACATATGCAAAGAGTGCCAATGCCGATTGCATCGGCTCATTTCATATTTGTGCACATAGTTCCTATGAATTCTAACAGATAGTGCTGGTGTTCACTTAATTCTATTAAGCAATCTTTCTGCTTTAAACATATATAAGAATCGTCTTATTTGGAAGAAAAATAATCGAGTTAGTTCAGGTAAATAAACAGCTGTTTTGGTAGAGCAAACGTAAGTTCTAGCACAGTTGAGTTGAAGTGTAATAATATTCTAGTGTACGGGGTTGACGTATATTTGTATTGTATAATGGAGTATAGATAATTGAGTGTTAAGGGAGCTTTCAAGGCCAGTGGGGCGGTGCCGTGATGGAATTTCTAAATAAAAATAGGCATATTTTTTAACCAGGGACCCTAAGAATGTCCATGTACAATTTCAGCTCAATGGGTCTAGTAGTTTCTATGGGATTGAGTAACGCACACAGACAGACACCATTGGATTTTTATATAATAGTATAGATGTTCTGAACTACATTAAAGATAAAAATAGTAGTGACTGAATATTTTTCAATACTAGTGTAAATAAGTTACTATTTTTTACCAACTGTGTTTTTTGTAAAAAAAAGGTACTGAACATCAACTTTGTTTTTTTATTGTATTTTTTGTTATTTGGTAGATTTTTATGATTTTTTTCCCTAATGTATAAAATATATTCTTTTTACATTTTAATTATGCTTTAATATGATAGTGAATGACTCAAAGAATGTTATAGCACTACAAACTCAGTTTTTACAAAATTATATTTATAAAATCAGCAGTTTGTGATTTTTTTAAAATTTGGCTAAATAAAAATTACCAGTTTGAACCTAATAATCAACATCAGTATAAGTCTTTTTGAGGTGAGATAAAAATTTTATTATTATAGCATGAATAGTTTATAAGTTAAGAAATGTTATATAAAAGGACTACAAAAATGCAAAAAAATGGCTTGGCAATTTTAGACAAATCTTCCTTATGGGGTCAGGCACTAAAAGGGTAAAAAAACCAAAATTTCATATAAAAGGTTTTTAACCCTTTGAGTGCCAGATTAATTTTAACATAGTCACGAATAATGCCACATGTATTTTCGCTAGGGTTGTGCTAAAAATACCAAGGTCTAAAGACTGTAAATGTAACGTTTTAGTAAAAAAATCATAACTTCTCTTCTATATAAGATATTCTTATGAATGAGGTCTGAAAATGTTGCTAATAAAATTGTCTATGATTCTACTAATGATTTAATATGGGTGGAGATAGAAATTGTTTCAGCAAAAAATATTTTTCTTGAAAATTAAAAAAAAATTACTTTTAATTTATAAGTTTAAACATTTTTATCCAAAAACCTAGAAACAATTTATATGTGGGAAACCTTTAATTTCAAATTCCTATAAGGTTTTGTATGCATAAAAAAAAAAAAAAATTACATTTCATAAGAAATAAAAAAAATAAAAATATTGGTCATAACGAACCAAAAATTGCAAATTATGACATAAACTAATAAATACATAAAGTTTACTTACCATAGGATCTGTATTTCATAGGTTTAAGTCAGTTTCTAGTTTATAAAAATACACTATTTACAAGTTTATATATACACACATTTTTTGTTTTTATAGAATGTAAAATTTTTAATTTTTTTTTTGCACTTGTGATTAGCAAAACACGCCATGGCATCCTTCCTTGCACTGCATACATACGGTTCTGGATCTTTTTCTTTCCTGTTTGTATGTGGTACCTTTTGCAGAACATTTATACTTAATTCATTTAAACTTTGCCACATTTCATTGTTGATTTGTTCATCACATTCATCATCTGAATCTGAAGAGCTATCCCTAAGAACATTTCTATTTACAGGTGAGGGTTTAGGCCTGGTTGAAGTGGATGGAAGGTTATGCGATAAGGTTGTGTAAGCAGGGTCTTGTTGTGTAAAAAAATTCCTATTACATTTGATGGAATCATTTTCTGGATAATAAGAAGGATCAATATCTTCACTAAATAAATCAGATCGTACGGAAGCAAGTGAAACATTATTGTCAGATAGATCAACTTCAAGCTGTCTGTCAATTTCACTTGAAGCTATGTTTTCTCTATCCATTTTTACAAAGATTTTATATTGTTACATACACTTAAAACTAGAACACACTACACAATTTGTCAATAAGAACACTAAAAATAACTATTTAACACAGTAAATAAACAAAAAAAGCACAATAACTAAACACACATGACATTAGAACTTGCGAGAAATGTAAACAACTACGCAATAGGCCACTTGATTCCGTCGTTTCTTGTAGTCTACAAACTCTAAATTAAATGCCATAACATATAATATCACAATGTCTAAACAGCCAACTTCTGTTATATACTCATTGGATATATTAACTAGTAAGCAGTAACATAAATATAATGCCTATTAACGTTATATAATGTGTTTTATAACGCAAAAACCCACGACGATGAAATATCATCGCCTGGCATTTTTCGCATGGTATACAGGCGACTAAATGTCATCACTTGGCACTTTTCGCATGGTGTACAGGCGACGATGTATCGTCGCTTGGCACTCAAAGGGTTAATATAAAGACACATTTATTTATAATTGAATGTTTTATTAATTAATCTTTTTTAAATATGTTCAGGTTGCTGGAATAGCAACAGAAGAGCAGATCATATTGGCACTGAAGAGATATTCAACAAGACCATTGTATGTCCAAAAATGTTTATATAACCTCTTCAGGCTTACACCAACCTTTTCAGAAGCACGAGTAGACATTATTGAGGTAAACATCTTCCAAAAAAGTTAATTCCTGTCTTTTAAAAAAATTACTTATTGATTATACCTAATCCTCTAAATAGAGTAAACAATGGCGGTTGGTAGTGTTATATGATATCAACTCAGAAAAATAGAAGTATATCCCAATTTTTTATCCTAATTTTGGAAAATTTCTGAATCTAATGCTTCTTAATTCATGATTTCTCAAATTATTTTGTGAAAATTCAAACTTTCAGCCCTGTAAAGGAATGAACATGTCAATGTTATTTATTTTATTTTTTTGAGGAAACAAATTATGTAACAATAACATTTATTTACAACTCTTACCTGTTCGAAGGAAAGTTTGTACATGTACCTTTTAGAACCAAAATACCGCTAATCTCAAATTGGAGGAACGAAGTACAACTGCGATCAACAAAATACACAAAAAATTCATCAAGAACCTCTTAAGTAAATTGTATTTAACAATTTTCTTCTCTTTTTTTAATTGATAGAAAAAACAAAAAGAAAAATTAAAATGTGGATTTGATTGTATTAGAATTATTTTATTAACATCTCTTTTGTTAAGGTACCATATCATAAGAGAGTAAGACTATTTTATTTTTGGTTTAAAAACAAATTTTGTTTAAAAAATTTTGTAGGTTAATCCCTTACGGGCAGAGAGTTGAAATTTATCTCCACCCAATAATAAATAAAGTAGAAATATTCATAAAATTAACAATATTTCGTAACATAAATTTACAAACACTTAATGAAAGTGTAACCTAATTTAACCTAACCTAAACCTAAGCCACTAGACAGACTATAAATGCATCATTAACAAAATTAGTTTTTTTTTACAAATCTCTAATAATTTGTAAAACTTTAACGAAGTACTTAAAAATAATTTTGAATATTTTTTGTTTATAAAAAATCCTTTTCTGAAGATATCAATGAAAGACATATTATTTAAAGAAGAAAAAAAAATTACATCAGACAAGCTTTAAGAATGCAAGATAAAACAGATGTAGACACATTTATACAAAGGTCTCACGAGCACATGGCTTAGTTGAAAATTAGTTCACAAGTTGATTAATAAAAATTATAATAACTATTATACAGTTTTAAATTCATGTAGAAACTCAATTCTGAGTCTATTACAAAATTAATGGTGCATTACCTTGTTTGTAGGAAATGGATGGTTTGGCCTAACGAGGCATTGGACACCAAAAATTATTTGGTTGAATTTTTCTGATACAGTAGACTCTCATAAATCCGCACTATTGTGGCGGATGGCCGGTCCGGATTCCGAAATTCCCGGAGTCGGCCGCAGGGTCGTTACGAGCGGTGATAAGTCGCACATTCAATCGCTACCGGCCCATGCCGATACCCAACGACATTTGTTACACTCTGACACATTAACTAACTAATGGTACAGTTACTGTAATGCACATAATACAGTACTGGATGGCAATTAAGTAAAACACAGGGTAGGGTGTGTCAATTACTTCAGCCGTGCGGAAACTTCCACTGGAACAAAGTCAAATTAATTTAAAAGAAGTGACTGAAATTTTTCGATTAGTGAAAGAGTTAGCTACGAAAGTGTCAGAAGTCAATCCTTCTCTTGAACGGTCAATTAAATTCAGTCGAGAACTTGACATGGCATTAGCGCTGTACAACGAAGTGCGAAAAGAACTAGAAATGAATAAAAAAACAATCAAAAATTACAAATTTTTAAAAATTAAGTTAATTATTATTATTATTATTTTTTTTTAGTTTTATTTTTGTAATTGTAGTGTTTTAGATTTCTCAGTGATAAATATTTCCATAGTAGACTGTACGGTTCTTAGATTTTAGTGACTGTGTCAATGATTATGTATTTAGTGTTATGAAACTGAAGTTATCATTTACGGGATAAGCAGGATACTTTATTAAAAAATAAAGTAAATAAAATGTAAGTAAACATGAAATTTATTAACCTAAGTTAATTAATTACGTATAGGTACTGTATTAGTACAGTACATAATGTTTTAAAATGTTCTATACGTATATCACGAATATAACCTCCCTGTTCCGATAAAGATTTGATTTTATGCTATTCGCCGTTTTGTTATTCGCGGTACTTTTTCGGAACGTATCCCCTGCGAATAGCGAGGGATTGTTGTACTGGTCCAACAAGGTTGGCTGGTTTGGCCTGTGTGGTCTTCTTAGCGTGATATTTCACATCAGGATAATAAGCATAGCAAGTTTGTCTTGAGACCCTGACTAGTTTCTTCCATACCCTCTATTTTTAAGAAGCTAAGAGGGTGAGGGCCATAAGCAGATTGGTTGTGGCACTCCAGACTTTTGCGGCCTTTTTGATCGCAACTATAATAGGTTATGTTCGGTGGTCTAAAGCCCTGATCGCGTGATGTGGAATTATTACCAGGCGTAGTTGACTGTTGGTATAGTTGTTTTTAAATTATAATTTTACTTCACATTAAATAAAATGTCAAAATTAACATTTTAGTTTGTAGTATTATTGTAATTTTTCCTTATATTCTAGACTTTACCTAATATTGTGTACAGAATGTATTATAACATATTATTCTGTAAGTCAAACAAATCTGTAAAGTTTTAAAACTAATTATTGTAAGGTTAAATTTTGTTTTAATAAATAAATAATAAACTTTATATTGGTTTTGTTAATCATATTTTATAAAGATTCTTGTTTTTGTTTTGTAACTTGTAAGTGTTTAAGAAAAACTGACATCAATTTATATTCTCTCAGGGTATTGAGAACATGCAATTAAATTGAATATTTCTTTTGCATTTGTTCTAGTTAGTTTTACCGGGAATGAGGCTACATCCTGAAGCATTTGGTGTTCAAATGGCTGCTACAGCTTGCTTGTACAACCTTACCAAGGGAGAACTGGCCAGTAAAGTCCATCCTTCACTGTTATCACGTGTTGTAGAGCTATCTTTAGTTGCTATGGAAACATTTCCACATCATTATCAGTTGCAAAAAAACACACTTCTTACATTGTGTAGTGATAGAATTCTTCAAGATGTTCCTATTGATAAATATCGATGTGCACGGCTTGTGCTTGACTCACTTTGCAATTTTGAAGACCCTTCTATGAATCGCATGAGTGTGGCTATATGTAGCATACTTGGTGAGTAAATATTAATTATTTGCATCTTAGGTAAATACAATACAATACAATACTACCTTAAAAAAGTCACTATAGTGTAAATATGTATTTAAATTTAGAATGTATTTTATGTATTTGCTATATTTAGCATCTTGATCTGCAGATGCAGACATATTTACCCTCACCTCTCATTCAAGTTTATAATGTTAAGTTTACTACTAATTCTTCATTTTTTCGTTTATAGATAACAAATTATTTGACAAAAGTAAACAATCCTTGTGGTATTATAAACTTAAAAAACTTTGAGCTCCAACTTATTATTGTAGATAAATTTTTGATTAGAACAAAGTTGTACCAAGTTAAACTTTTCAAAGCATATTTAATTAATTGGTTAGGGTTGGGTATTCAAAAGTAGGAGTTTAGTAAAATTGTATTCAGTTTATAATCAGCTGGTATTCATCAAATTAATGTTTTGTTAACTCTAAGTTATTTTTCTGTGTTAAGAACAACTGAGGACCTCGATTCAAGAAGGGGACTGCTCCATTTAGACATGCAGCAGTTTTCAGGAATCTTTTTTACTTGTTTTAAAACGAAAAATCATCACCTTCACATAAATGAGCATAAAATACTCCTCAGTATAAGACTAACAAATAGAATATATATATATATATATATATATATATATATATATATATATATATATATAACATAAAATTTGAGCAAAATTAAGAACACTAAAACTATTGAAGCATCGTAAACTTTGATAAAATTAGCAAAACGACATCATAACATGTTACAAAGCTGTAAAGGTGCCCTGCAACAAGTTAACAATGATAAATTATCAAATACAATAACAACCATTTAAATTATGCATTCCTGCAAAAGGACCCTGCGAGGAGTTAACAAAGATAAAATTTAATGAAACTTATTAGACAACAAAATAGAATATTACAGGGCTGTAAAGGTGCCTGGCAACAATAGAATATAAATAATTCAAATTTTACCAGAAACATTCAGGCAACGTAAAAAGGACAATCAATGATCTCAGTGTAATGATCTCAATTGATTAAGTAAACATAATTTTTGTGAGATCTTGTGTTAAAGTTTTTTTTTTTATATCTAATATTTTATCACAAGTCAAGCTGAATATTTATTTATAACATTATAAACAATTATTTTTATTAGCTTTTCCTCCAAACTTTGTATAAAGTAAAATTTTACCCCTATTACACAAACTTAACGTATATTTCAATAAAATTTTAGGGAATATATGTGTAATTAATTTTATAATAATGTGGAGTTGTCCTGTTTTTGCTCCGGAATTATACAATTTTTTAGGGTGTCATAAGAAAATTATGCCATTTTTTGTTAAATTGTTTTTATTTTTAACAAAAGTTAACTACAGAACAGTTAATTTTTATTATATTCTATGTACCTGTACTTTGATTTAGGATCTTTGTTTTTATTATACATATGTTGGTTTTATTGCCTTTATTATTGTTATGAGGTTTAGCATAGAATGTGTATATTTTATTCTTTTCTTTGAAATGAGCTGAGAAGTCTAGAAAAAACTTACTTTGTTTGGCTTCTATTACAAGAAACTTATTCAATGTCTTTCGGACCATATCGTTGAAATCTTTAGGAACAAAGACTTATTCATCTTTCCTTCTCTATTAACCTGAAAGTACAGTCTCATTGCAAGAAGCTGTAGCTAGGCTCCAAATATCTGTAAATAATTTTATCAATTTTTTTGATCCTATTATATTATTAAATATTAAATAGTAATCTAAATATATAACCTGTTTTCCGTCAGTGACTTATTTGTTCGTCTTCCTTAGACAGGTTTAGATCGTGATCCCATCACAGAATTTGTCATATTGTAATAATTAAACTAAAATCACAATTTTACACAAACAAACACACAAAAGATGAATCAATATATCACAAAGTAAAATTTAGATGATAATCTTTAAAATATATGTGCAAGGTTAAGGAGATCATGATCCACTGAAAATTATCTGATCCTATTTCTGTTATCACTTGAACTTCAATCTTTGTCATTACAATAATATTTTATGGCTGTTTCATAAAGGGAATTTGAGTGAAAAGAAAGTTGAAAAAAAATCATCAGTTTTGATCGGGATACTTAAAATATAAATTTAAAAAGGGGCTACTAGGGATTTTAAAACATTAAAAAAATATAAGGGAGGTTATAATACAACCACTTACTTTAAAAATACGAGATAAAAGATTGGTTTTTGTTTTTTTAAATTGTTGTAAAATAAAAACTTGATGTGAATGTGAACAAAAATGAGTGAAAATCGTTTGTAAAACACTATGGGCGATTAATTACACTTTCCTAGGGAGCTCTCGAAAACTGGGGATTTAAGAAAGAGAAATGTAGATTTATTCATTTTGATGAATTTATATTTACAACCTTAAATATCTTCATTAGGCGTCATTCTATAATTTGAAGCATAGATACTTTTACTTTTAAAGAAAGAGAAAAAACAAATTCAGGATCGTGGACTCTAGGAAAATGTACTTTATAGTCAAAATAAATCACAAATGTTATGAGTATTTCATTTATAATATTCTGATGAATATTTTTGCTGCAATTACATACATACATAAATATATATATTATGAAAAGAATTTAAGAAGGACCTCTTGCAAAACAAATATGGATAAATGGACATTATATCATAAAATTCTTATATCTAACAATGTTACTAAAAGATATAAAAGATGTCTCTGATATAAAAACTTTTAACCCTATATTTTACTTAACCCTAAACAATTCTTAATTTTCTATCAAAAGTCCATAATATGATATTATTTAGTAGTTCACAAATAATTATATTTAAAAGTTTAGAAATCTTTTGTTCGTACCACGAACACTAAGTTAATTTGATAATAATTCTCATTCAAACAAGCAAAAATAAAATTCTTCTATAGAAAATTTCTTTTTGACATTTGTTTCTGAAATTAACAAATTTAGTCTTTTTTCCAGGCAATATTTTCAAGGAAATAAGATACAGTAAAATTTAGTTAGTTTGAAACTTTGTGGACTTAGGGGGTGTCGAAGTATCAAAATGTCGAACTATAGGGAATGTATTGGACATTCACTAATAATACTGGGAGCATTAAAAACACGACTTTTATAAGAAAATTATAAAAATATAATTAATACTGTAACATTAAACAAAAGTAAAAGTACAGTAGAGCTGCGGTTATCGAAGCCTGAATAACTGAGTTCTGGGTTAACCGAAGCAGTAAAAAAAAAGTTCGTATGTTTGGTGGGTAAAAATAGAAACGGCGCACAAAAAATGTTAATCGAGTTTCCATATTAACCGATGTGAATCCGAATATTACAAAATTACCGAACAATCACATTTTAACTTTATATTCATGCATATAACCTCATTGATTTATTTATAGCTACCAGAAATAAAACTGTATACAGTAGTACAGTTTTAAGACGCTATAAAGAATTAAAATATCACACGGGGAAAATGCTGCAGTTGTGGAGGTTATTTCATTGGGTTGTGTACAAAGTAGTTTTATTCATAGGAAACTGTTCTCTTCAATTCTTGGAAATAGGGTTGTGTTTCCTTCCTGAGAACTTTTCATTTAGACAAATAAAGCCCTACCTCTCATCTAAAAATACTGTACAGGCCAATGAGAAACATGTACGTTGTGGCGTCAGTCAATCAACTCCACGTCTTTATCCTAATACGTTATTTGTCTGCTAATATTTTTAGTCTGTATTAAACTTTGTGAACGAGATTGTCATTGAGTGGAAAGGGATACTGTATGTGTATTCAATTTCTTTCATTTAAGTACATTATCAAACCTTTTTTGTTAATTTAACTCTGGAAGTGGCCGAATGCTCAATCAGCACACTTCTCTATATGTTTGAACAGGTTCCTGTGTCAAAGAATACGGATTGTCGAAGTATCGAAGGTTTACTGTACTTATACGATTGAATTTAAGTGAATTATACGCTGATCACTGATTTTATTTAAATTCAAATCAAAACTATTGTATTGTTTGAATATCTTACTTGACATGTCGCTTTTAAAGATTAGCAAGTCTAAGGTGATCAGCCTAATGAGAAGGTCTCGTAGTGACGAGAGAGTTAATACGACGACTCTCGACGGACGAAGATGAGCTGATGAAACTCCAAGAAGTCTTCTGTACCAGTCTTACTGCAAAATGCTATGATTGGTGGATCTTCGGGGCCAATAGGATATCCTGACGATTATATTAGCACACTACACACTGCACTCTCTTAATATGTTTTAATTTTGGGGAATAACTATTCTTTCTTAAAATTACTTATTTATTATAAAAGTTTACAATGGTTATTTATTTAAAAATGGTATTGTATTATTATTAATACAATGTTTAACCTTTTTTATTCATACAAATCGTTTACTAGTGATTCTTTAACATTTACCAATTTTGGGATACTGTCTGTCCGTCCATACTAGGCTTCGAATATACGACTGCAATACGAGAGATGGCGGAAGCTTCCCGACGTCATATCTCATTACACTATATATTGAACCACATACAAACCCAACTAAGAGACCCAAAAATGTGAAATGTTACAATTCTAATGCAGGATTGTGTTATTATTATTTTTTAGGCGTCTAGCAAATTGTGTCGGATTGGAATGTTTTTTAAAAACCTGTGTGATAAAAAAAAAAGTATTTTGGCTGCCACAACAGTTGAGTCTCAACCTACATGGTTTACCTAGTAGATTTGTATCTGTATCCAAAATGACTCATCGTCACAACATCAAAACCCTAAATACTACCTGTTCTAGTAAATTACCCGTTCTTAAACAATATCTGTTAGTGGAATATGTTACAATATCTGAAGTGTTTTTGGTGTTTACAAATAGTGATAAATCATATATCTTTTCAAACTACAACATGTTGTGCATTAAACTTTAGCTTACAATTTCCAGACAGTGCCATTGCTGCAAAATTGCAATTATAGAGAACAAAAGTGGCATACACTGTGGTGTTTGGATTAGATCCCTACTAATTTCCAGAGGCAGCTTGAAAAGTTATAAAACACACCACCTATATTGTTATATGTTTTGACGAAGCAATGAACAAGGTCTTTCGTAGGCAGCAGATGTATCTGCATATTAACACTTTGAAGCCTAACTCTCTAACGCGCTGCTTTCCTACTGTGCCTGGGGGTTTTGGACATGTTTTTAAAAAATTGTGGTATTTGTTATATTTATCATATATGACTTATTATATATCATTTTAAACCTAAAGAAATTACCTTTTTAAATATATATACATGTAAATAGATATTTTACTCACAGTCAACCAACACTCCTTAGTCTTGAAAAAGGGTAAAATACACACACAAACAAAAATAACTACACAGCACTTCACTAAACATAATTGGGCTATGTATGATACTGTTTGAAACATTCAGGTACCTACACAAAGGGGTACTGAACATTCTGGATACCACCATAACTCAAAAAGTATTTAGTATTCAAGAAAAACAACAAACAAACATAACAAATCTTGATTACTCAGTCACTAACTTTGAACTAAACAAACGTCTGCTATGTTCCTTGTAGACGTGTTACGTTGCCTAGCATCAGCTTTATAATATTTATATTTAGTCCATATCAACAGCACAGACTATTCAAAAATCAATGACATGCAAAGATAAATAACCCATTAGCTAAGCAAAAGTACCGAAACCCGATTATATGGCGACATCGCGATCGTTTAGAATTATTTAGCGCAGCCCGATGTATACTCGGGCTTCGGCGGCGAGCGCTGTCGCACTGCCTGACCTATACTCGGGCTTAGGCTTCAAAGTGTTAAATTTCAAACAACCACAAGATATTTTTCTTCCGTCTTTTTTGGTAGCTGCAGATTTGTTTGATGTTATAAAAAAAGCCGTATCTACAGAGACCCTTAAAAAAATTATTCAAATATCCATGGGTGGGCCAAATGTCAATTTTAAGTTATTGTCAGATCTACAGCTTTAATTATACGGCATGCCCCCTACTTTCTTAAATATTGGTATCTGTGGTCTTCATGCAGTGTATTTTGTGTTCAAAACCAGCATGAAGAAGACAGACTGGTGCGTAATAGTATTTTTATGTGATTTGTATTATTTATTTAAAAACTCACCAACCCGAAGATGGGACTACACTCATTGTACAGAGTCTGACATTTTCCCATTTAAGTTCTGTGCAGTGAGATGGGTCAAAAGCGGCCTTGTGGCTATTCAGGCACTATTTATGTTGAAAAAATATATCGATTTGTTCAAAAAGGACAAAAAACCACCAAAGTCAGAAAATTTTACAATTGTAAAGTACAAAATGAAAGACAATATGCAACAAAACTGGCGTTTTTCTCATCAATGGTAGAACCTTTCCTACAGAATTTCAAACTGATCAGCTAATAAGACCCTTTCCGTACAGAAAACTGGTTTCCTTAGTCCACTCGTTAATTGCAAGAATTGTGAAGAGCAATGTCCTTGATAAAGCAGAAGGATCATTGGAGAAGATAGATTTATCAAAACCTGAAAATCTCCTTTCTGCAAACATATTGTTATTGGATTTGCAACAAGGGATGGCTTGTGAAGCAGCGGAGAATCGTCCGACCTAGAAAAGTTGCAATTGGGGCAAGGATGCAGAGAAGTCCTTGTAATGACTACCACAATAATGGACAGGTCGCCGTTGAAGTACAAATTGACAAAGGTCATTTCCTGCTTGGATCTTGCAATCATCAATCGCAATATAATACTAGCAGAAAGGAGGTTGACATTTTGCCTCGGCGACTTGGTTGCCAAACGTTGGATGACTGGAGGCAAAGTAGACTGGAGATAGTCAGAAAGGATTTTCCATCTGAATACATAATTGAAAATCAAAAAGAGGTGAGCTTTATCGTGCTCAGATAAGTTTATGATGGTGTGAGTATAGCAGGTGGATTAGAGCCTGTTGACATCAGCAACGAAATGATTCATGCTGCCAAAAACACACATGCACGGAACATATAAAGAAGAAGGAGAAATCTAAAGACAGAATAGAATGAGAGAGAAAAATTGCAGTGCGAGAATAAATGGATTTGGAAATGAAAAAAGCTAAGGTGATAGCCGAGGCAAGGAGAGAAGCTGCTTTGCTGGACGAGAAAATCAGTGCTCTAACCGAAACGTTGTTTAAGTAAGATTAATCAAATGTATTTATTTTGGATAGTTTTGTTATTTGTATAGATATTAGCAGAGACAATAGAGGGACTTCTCATTTATACTTTATTTATTATTTAGTATAAATACTGTAGGCCTACAGTCATACTTTTAGAAACATTTAAAGATATATTAGATAATGATCCCCATTTGCTTTACAATTTTACTTTTACACATTTACTTAGTATAGAGAAATTTATGTGATTCTTTTTCATGTATCCCTGTTTTGAGTAATTTGATCTCTATTTTAAGTGATTTTCCGAAAACTTCTCTCCGCCTATCGGTAGTCTTTCGAGTACTATAAAGCCTAAACGAGCGGACCAATTATCAAATTTGTAATGATATGTTTTTCATTCATTCCAAGAAAAATGAAATATTATGGCCATATCTTGAAGTTTTCTTCTCCATTTGTTGTTATATTTGTTTTTATAAATTAGCGTTATTGATTTATGTAAAATATTGCTTAAGGGACTTGAAAAATAATTGAAAAAATGGCAGTTCTGGAATAACAGGTGAACTTAAACCTGTTTAAATGACAGTTCAAAGTGAGAAAATAAACCATGACCATCATTTTAGTAGGTGTCTGATAAAACACACCTAGCTATACCTAGATCAAATTTTAGCGAAATGTACATTATAAATTTTAGTGGGGTTTGTTTTGGCCTACATTTATTTTTTATTTAAAACAAATTTCAAAAACCCAGAGAATATTTAATTTATTTTATAGATATTGTTAAAACTTACTTATTTTTTCAAGCATGCCTTTTTTTCTTCTTTTAAATATTTTAATTAAAAATTATTACAATACCAGTATGCCTCATTGATTTGTGATCAAGATAATGAAGTAAACACTGAAAAAATAGTTACTTATGCAGATCAGTAAATGAACTACATAGTTTATGTATAAATTATTATTGAATTTTAATAATAAAGTGAATATTACTCTTTGCTTAAGTATGTAAAATAATAATTATTATTATAATCTATATTTCTGCAATGTACATTAATAAGTGAGAGTAAAAGTGAATATTTTTTTTATTCATGAGGTCAAATTAGTGTAATTTCAATTTTACTTTTATCTAGCTTCAATAAAATGCCATTATTTGTATTATTTAGTTTTCACAAAACAAACATAAATAAATTTTTTTTTTTTTAAACTATCCATGTAATATTTAACATAGCACTAAATAATGTTTGCTATACACACAGTAATAAAGAAGGGACCGAGTATAATAAGGAACGTCTGGTGACAAAATAGGCCAAGAGGATACCGAATGAAGAAAATAAAGCTTATCTTATCAGACTTGTCTATCGCGGACCTCCCTTTCCATTTCATTTACAACTACATAATTTAAAACCAAAGCATTCACACATTTGTGTTATCTTTTAGTTTTTCCAGGCATTGATTCTAAAACAATGTTTCAGTGAAATGAACGTGTTTAGTTCTTATATTGTCTGTTATAATAATTGTCTTAATATTTCTTAAACGTTTCAAACGAATTCACTTTTTCTTTTCACATAGGCTATATATGTAGTTTCTTGTCTTATATACATATTAAAAATAAGCAACAAGTTCATGTATTGTGTAGCTATACAAAATATTTGTAGGGTGATGTATGTTTCTTAATGTAACCCTATGCATTTATTAGCTTGTAACTAATGTTAATAAATGCATACATGAGATACACTAATTATAAGTTATATAAATATTATAAAGTTATATAGGTTATAAGTTAATTGTAACAATAATGATTATTTATTCTGTTCTATTCACAGTAATAAAAATAAAAATAAACATATATTCAAACAATCTTTGTGTAATTAAAATTATAATTATAAATCAATATAATTACAATTTAATAGGATGGATATATACACATTATATTTTGCAGAAAATAATGAATTAAGTAATGATTTTTCAATCGCATTGTCCTTTTTGTGAGCTCCCATGAGTTATGTTATCTTTGGCTTCTGCTATCACGCAGCGTAATGTCTTTAACAAGTTTACTGTAGGTCTCTCCACATTCCTTACAGCATCGACTAGAAATAAAATGTGTTTGAGTTAAACGGTTAAATTTTACCAAAATAAAAGCTTCATAAATACAACATTGCAACTATAATTAATCTTTGTGTGTATACAAATTTAAAATGACAAAATCTATGTGATCTTTTAGCCTATTTCAATGTCTTAACATTAATATAAATAGAGTAATAAAGTATGTACTGTATTTCAAAATTGGTGGAGCAGCTGTAATGTGTCTTGGAAGTTATAGATAAATGTTATTTATGGGAGAAGATTATAAACAACACATGATGATAAACGTGATATGAGTGGATATAAATTTTGCTACTCTTTTATTACATTTCACCTTTTTAAATTGTTTGATAGATTTTGCAATTAATGAGGTAGTGGTCTGATGGTTGCATGTGGTTTATGGAAATGAACTATATTTTTGTTGTAGCGGCCAAGATATCAACTCTTGAAACTTCCCATCTAGGCTCTCAGCCACTCTACATGCGCAAATTGTTAAGCTTAGTTCGTGTCAAGATGGAGACCAAAAGTGTGGACATCACAATGAAATTCACTTTGAGTGCTCTTTGGAATCTCACAGGTATGTACAGAAATACCCAGTTGTATAAAGAAAAAGCTCAGGCATTTGTAACTGCAACATAAAAAACTTTCATATATATATATACAGTTTATACTATCAAACAAAGTTACTTGGTAGTACACTATGTTAAATGAATCACAAATAAAATATTTTGTTAATTCTACAATTTTTATTGAGTCTAGCCGACCATGGTTTCACAAGTTATATAACATTTACAACACAGACAACACAAACTAAGGAAAATATTAAAAAAGCATTGAAGATAAAATTTTGTTGTATACAAAGAGATTTATAAAAGCTTACCTGCTCAAGGAAAGAAAGACTTTTCGAGACACGTTCCGAGGAACAGTCACTTTGATTCATCGTGATTGTGATTTCGGTTGGTAGTGCAATCTTGGTTGTATAACTAACCGGGATCGCCATCTGCTGCTGAGATGGAAGGCTTGATGTTAGAGGGAAGGGGGTGTAGATAGGGCAACTCAACACTACTGCAGTCGAGTTATCCAAGTTTTTCAGTTTCATTTATTTATAGAGTAGTTTTCCAAATTTTATGTCTGACTAAGTTTCGGGAAGGTCTATACGATATATCGGACCTGAATTATATACAGTAGAACCCCTCAAACTCGACACAATGTGGACTTTAAGGTTGTCGAGTTTGGGGGTTGTCGAGTTTTAGGGAACTTTGGTATTTAATGGTTAGGTTTGCAACAAATACTCAAAATTATTTTAAATAACTGTACATTTATTGATTATCAATGATTAAACATTTATTGCAAAAAGTCCCTGCCTGACAACAAAAAAATAGTGTGTTCAATCACACATTAAAATTAAATTTATCGATCGGTCAAATGAGATTTAATAAGTGTTGGCCTTGTACAATAGGTTTAGTAAACTAAAAAGACCTATCCTAATATGCTGTAATAAAATTTACAGTAAAGTCTACAGTAAAAAACAGACAGTCCATTAAATATTTTTTAAGATTAAAACAATTGTATATAAAAAAAATAAATAAAAATAAAAAAAAATTGAAAAAACTTTTGATTGATCTTTGTTTTTCATTTTCGACTGGACGTCTGGCAGCTTCATCTCGAAGTCGCCGAAGAAAAAGAATGTCCATACCAAACACAGTCCAATACAAATGCTATAAATTGAACTGCTGATCGCATATAATTAAGAGTCGGATTATTTTTCTCACATGGGTACGACCTTTATTACAAAACTTGAATCATAGTTCTACGACGCTCTGTTGAATTGTTATGACAAAAGACTTGCCGCTTACTTTAATGGAATCGGTGCTAATGACCGGTAGCATCCGGGTGGTTAGGCGCTTGGGTTCACAACAATATGAATGTTTTGACAACAAATGTTTAGGGCTGTCCTGGTCTACCTGGACCCTTTATCTTTAACTTTGGCCTCTACTATACAGTAGGATTAGAAAGTGGCTAGACAAAGGAGCATCCCTCACAGCTGTATAAACAAAAGTAACAAGCCTCAACCTCAGGGCATCTGGCAGGCGCACATGGCGTAAAACAATGCAGTGAATGACCTTGGAAATCCCATGCTCCTTGTCACTGGCCCTGTCGAGTTTGACGGAATGTCGAGTTTGAGGGGGTCGAGTTTGAGGGGTTCTACTGTATATTTAAACTGATGAGTTCGTAATATCCTATAGCCTTTGATCACCCACATTACAATTGGAATTGTGCGCAGTTACTTTTATAATTAGAATATGAATCCTCCAAATTAGTTTATATTATAATTAACTCATTAAGAACTGCTTACCTGGTCTGGTGAGGATAGGTGAATTATCCTCTCTGAGTATATATACATGTAAATAGATATTTTACTCACAGTCAACCAACACCACGTTTTCATTTGATTAAGCCTAACATAACCCCTTCCGGTATTTAATTAATTAATTTGGCCCCCAAGAAACCTAACATGTTGCACTTTTGTACCCAACATATTATAATTATCAAAATTGATGAGCTAATTACAACAGTGATCCACATATAACAAATTCATTAAAATTTATTTTAACAATGCAGATGATAATATGTATTTTACATTATATATTTTAGTTTGACTTTTATTTTATGTTTATTTTATTTTTGTTTAAAAAAGAAAGGAAATTATTTAATTAAGGTACCATTTTAACATATGAATAAATGTATTTATCACTTAAATTTACTTAATTATTCGATCATTAATATATATTGTATGTCCAAAATAATCATTATTGTTTTAATTTTGAAGATAGACTGGGGGCCACCATGGGTGGTCAGTTCGGTTTTTTGAAGGCAGATGATAGAGTTGACCTCTTAATTTATTCTAATTACATTCTTAAAATCAGTATAATCTGTGAAAAGTAAAATTTAGTTATCATTAAATAGAGTCAAAATGTCTGATTATTTAAGTCTAGCTATTCAAAAAATAAATTACATTATACAGTAGAACTTGGATAATTTGAAGTTGAAGCGACTAATGGAAAAATTCAAATTATATTAATTTTTTTTCAAGGTTTAGGCTCTCAAAATGCACTTATAATAATTGCAGTGTTTATGTTTATTATATAAGCTTTATTTTCACAAATCAAAAGTTAATGAAGCTCTTTTATTATATAGAGTAAGTTTATTCGCTGTATAAACACGCTGTATGTGTACACTAAATTAAAGTTTGGCAAAGTATTGTGAAATGTCCGCTTGCCTTGCAGAATTAATTCTTTTAAGGTTTGCAAAATCCTTAAGTATGTTTAGAGAATGAAAACCAGCATCACGTAACATTAGTTTGTCCTTCAATGTACCACCGAAACTCACACAATTGCTGACGAGCCTTTGACATTCTAGGGATTGGGACTCTTAAACTTCAGCTTGCTCTTCTTCTAAATCCGAAAATTTGGCACTTTATTTGTTTTTCACTTCTGCTATAATGGCTTGATCAGAAAGTACATCACACACCTTTACTTGTTTGTTTAAATTAACGTACTGCTCAAAGGTGATGTGTGTATAGGCTTCTCATCCGACATATAGAAGGATAACATCTTCTTCTAAAAGTGTTTTTCCCCCACTGCAGCGATCTCCTTTAAAAAATTTTTTATCTGGAGTACATTTTATTTAAAAAACCTCTTTTGTCTACGTTAAAAATTTCTTTTGCTGGGGTTTCTTTAATCATTTTAAAAACATCGTCTTTTCAAACATTTGCAGCTTCTTGATTTACACTCATACTTTTACCTCACACAGACTTAAAGGTGATGTTTCTTTTTTTTAAAACCATCCAACCACTTGCTTAGAAATAACTTTTCCCTAAACTTACAGCAATTCTTGAGCCTTTATTCAAACAAGGGGTCCCAGATAATGGAATATTTGGTCCCAAGCTTGCAAATCACTTTAGCATACATGCATCCACTTCAGGGTTATCTTTTGTGGTCCTTTCCAATTTCTCTCAAAGCACTGTTTAATATTTTCCTTATTTTTGAAAAAAGTAGACATTGTGGTGAGTGCTATCCGGTACTCCTTAGCAATGTCACATTTTTTCAAAACAAAACAAAACAGTTGATAATTGTCAAGGCCTTTTGAATCAATGAAGCCATGTCGTAGATCATAGATTAAAGCATAAATGTACACATATTCTTAATCGACAATTTTTCAATAACAGTTTAATACTACAAATGGATAATATTGTTAAAAAAAAAAAAAAAAAAAAAAAATTATCATGATTTATCATGATTTTTAATGATAAAACAAATACATGTAATGTAAATACTGGAAAACGGTAATATACCAAAAAATCTTTTAAAGAAACATGTTACAAGAAAAAATGGTAATGTAAACCCGCATAATAAATAGCAACATTAATACTTCTAAGATTAGTTTTGTTAATAACAACAGTAATTGTGGAGTTACTAGACAGACAAATCTGTTTGTCCAGCTAAAAAATTTCTATGTTTTTATTGTTCGAAAAAAGGTAATTTTAGAAAAGTATGTAATTTATTAAGAAAAAGTAGAGAAGTTGAAATAGCCCAGGGCAAAAATGATCCAGAGTAGTCACCTATTTCTTCAATAAAACCAGCTAAAGAAAATGTTTAGATGGTGTATGGCACATTAATCTGAAGTTAGATAATCAGGCTATCTTGTTTAAGATTGATTTGGGTGCTGATGTGACTGTGTTACCACCAAACTTGGTCCCAAAGCATTCAATTTTACCTATAAATGACAAAATTCTACTAGGTGCAGGAGAGGATATACTAAGTGTAAAAGGCCTTTAACATGTTATTTGTTTAATCCTAATACAGGTAAAAGAAGAAGTCAAAATGTTTTTGTTATTAACAATATGAAAGAACCGTTATTAGGTAGACCGGCTATTGACACGCTGAATTTAAGTTAGGTTATTATAGAAAATCATGATAATAACTTTTATATTAGAAAATTTCCAAAGCTATTTAGCGCGTCTGAGTCTTTTAGAAGGTGGGTGCATAATTAAGGTGGATCCAAATGTTAAACCCGTATTAGTTTCGGTGAATCGATCTATTCCAACACCTCTTATTGGTAGATTATAAGAGGAAATTCATAGAGTTGTTAGGCATTATAGAAAAAATTGAAGATCCAACACCATGGAGCATATTTGGGAAGAGTAGGTGATTCTAAAATTTCCTCAAAATTAGATTCAAATTCAGGATTTTGGCAAATAAAACTCAGCAAAACTAACAACATTTATAATGACATTTGGTCATTATTTTTTTTAAAACATATACTCATCCACAATAATGAAAAATAATAATTTCCTAAACACGTACCTTGAAAATCTACGTACAGTCTTTTCCATGGTTCTTTACCATTATTAAAAGGTTTTACAATTATATTTATATTTTTATCGGTGGCTATTATTGATTTACTGACCGGTATTGTCTCTAGTTGGTTTTGCTGAAATATTGAATGATAATTAATAATATTTTGAGGAGTTTTCTCATATAGAAACCTTGAAAGAAAATCTAAATTTGAGTGTTCAGAAATAAGTTTGAATTCAATTGTATAATCAACAGCTGATAGAAAATATCCATAGTTGAAAATTCCATTTGCAGTCATTGTTGGTAAAGTTTTATTTGGGTGAAAAATTGATACTAAAACTTTTGATCCATAATAAGATCAATTTTCTGTCATAACAATCTGAAAGGAAGATGTTTAATCCCAAATAAAACTATTGGCTTTCTTATCAATTCGGCTATAATTGACTTCACTTTTATTTAAAGTTTGTGTTGAAAATGGAATAACTTTCTCTGTGCCATACTTCACTTGATGTGATAAAACAACTCCTAATCTAACTCGTGATGCATCAGTGACAATTACAAGTGGTAGTTCAGGATTAAAGTGAACAAGAACCTGTTCACTTGTAATTCACTTTTTAATTTAATTAAAACTGTTATTGGATTCCTTATTCCAAACAAATGTTTTCTCTTTTGAAGAAATCTTGTTAATGGATATACAATGTGTGAAAAATTAATTATAAATTTACTGTAATACTAATAAATTTGCTAGGCCCAAAAATGTTCTTCAATTTATTTCTATTCTTTTGTCATTCAATATATTTCATTGCTTCAATTTTCTCTGAACACATACAAGATCCTTTTCATCGATTATATGTCCTAAATATGTTAGATTTTTTTTTCAACAAAATTTACGTTTGTCCGTGTTTAAGTGAAATGCAATTTAATTTTATTACTTCAAATAACTGTTTTCATCTTGTAAAAGTCTCTTAAAATGTAACTAATTGAATTATGAGATTATCGAGAGAAAAAAACATTGTACCTCTTATAGCATTCTGTCCATAGATTTTTAGCACAAGCTTGGAGCTACTTTGACTGCAAACATTAGTCTGTTTACTTTGTACAAACCTTTGTGTGTACTTATTGTTTGCATTAACGCACTTTTTTCATCCTTCACCATACACAAGTATGCATTACTTATGTCTAAAGTATAGAAGTATTTTCCTTCACTCATTTATGTCTTCAATTCTAGGAATCGGGTATTTTTTGTCATTCATAATTTTGTTCAACGTTACTTTATAATCAGCACATATTCGGATATCTTCATTTGGTTTTATCAGAATGATGGGTGTCCCTCATTAGCTATTTTCAAATTTGATATTATATATTTTTCTCCTTTTTAAATATATATATTAAAAAAAGGATTATATAAAAAAAAAATTATATATTAATATAATATTTAATTTGCCTGGGTTTAATATAAAATAAGGTGTAACTTCAACATTCATAAGAAAATGTGCCTTAACCCTTCAACGGTTACCAGACCCGCTAGCGGGTCGATTTTTCATGCATGGCTTAGTTCAGCAACTCTAAAACACGTATTTTGCAATTCAACATTACGCCCACTTAAAATTGTCCTATCGCAATAAATAAAATACCGTTGGAAAGCTAATGTTCCGTAATGCATAATCATGCAAAAAAATACCACAAAACGTTATAAATAATATTCCAAAAATTGGTGAAGTTCGCATATTTTTGATGCGTAAAATCGTAAATTTCAACTCTGCGGTTTTTAGTAAATGCGACGTCATATTTCGCCATATGATTACAAATCTATTTAAGTCAATTAAGTCAACCAAAACACTGTTCTATAGATCACATGTTTCTTTTTTTTAACCGTAGATTACAAATTTTTCTGCGTCTCACAGATCCAGAGATATTTCCACTTGACCATAGAAGAAACATGATGGCATGAAATTCAATTGGCATTCGGTGCAGTTAACGAAATGGCATAATCGATTTTTCATTTAGATTTTTTGTTTTGATATTGATATTATGTTGTAGATGACATTTCATTCTTCAAGTTGGTACCACTCGATATAGGCAATACTTACTTAGAAGGTTTTGTTTTGATCTCGGAACATACGCAATTGTGCAACGTAAAAACTGTAACAAAAGACGTAGCGCATATTGTTTTGGGGTTAGATATTTGTTATTTTGAAGGTTTGTGTATACAAATTGTATATAAATTTTGTATACAAGTTACAATATATGTGTTTTTATTTCTAAAGTTTATGTTTTTGAGTGAATTTCTAGTTTGTGAACGGTTTATATTTGGGATAACCTAAAAGGTAAATTGTAAATCTAGGCTATAACCAAATTTTCTTATATTGAGTGTTTTATTTGATTATACAAGTGAATATGTGTGTTATTCTTTGTAAAGTATATTGTTTTAGTGAAATCTAATGATTTTGTCTTAGGCCTAGCTTTAGAAAGTTATTGATTATGCCTAAATTGTCGAGATGTCAAACCTAACCTCAACCGTCAGAGTATCACTTTTTAGGGGAAATCGTTATTTTTATTTTGAAAATGTAACAAATTATTATTTTTTTCCCCTAAATATATTCACAAATATATTACAAATCTCTAGTAATGGTTGTAAAATTTCCGAAAAATCTATTAGTATGTTATTGATTACCATTTCTGTGAAATTTCTTCTCTGTTACTCTTTGATTTTTTGGTATTTGACCAAAAAACTCCAAATGTTTTACATCTAACATTTTTTTTCACTACACACCTAGATTCTATGCACCTTTCTGAATATAATGATATATAGAACTTTTGTATAAAATATATATTACTATTTTTGGTAAATTGTTGAAAATAAAATGAACAATGTCCCCTTTATCGTAAATTTTTTTTTTTTAATTTTGAATATGTAACAAATTTTTTTTTCCTAAATATATTGAAAAATAATACACAAAACTTTTGTATATCTTAGAAAAATGTGGTAAGTTATTGATTTTGGATGATACAGGTTTTCCTGAAAAATGTTAACTTCATTTTTGACATCTAACATACTTACTCCAAAACCGTTTCACAAATTTTTTTTTTTTATTACATAGATGAATTCTATGCATCTTTCTTAGAAAAATTATGTCTTGTAAGTTTGGTTTTATATAAAAATAATATTTTTTATTAATTTTTTTAAAACCGAAGAAAATTAACATTGCCGCATAGTGGGTTTTAAAATCTGTAAAACACCTTTATTTTGTTTTGAAAATCTCTTTATATTCTTCAGTAAGTAATGAAAGTTGTGAAACTTGATACAGTAGAGTCCCGCAAACTCAGCGTAATGTGGACCGGAAGTGTGACGAGTTTGAGAAATACCGGGTTACCGGGAATAAGGGCAAAAAATAAATTGTAATTGAAACACCAAAGCGGCGGCGATATCAAACGACTTTGTCAATAGCGGTATCCCATTGTCGGCAGTGTAAAAACTCTGCGGCACCAAAGCGGTGGCGATATCAAACGACTTTGTCGATAGCGGTATCCCATTGTCGGCTGCGTAAAAACACCGCGGAATTGGCACCCGTCGGTATAGCAGACATACACTTGCAAAAACGTTTGATGGGCCGCTTTTTTTCCACGAATCCATTTAGTATACATTATGGAAAATATAACATTTCTTTTCAGTTTTCTTGAAAACGGAAGCGTGTGTTGGTTTCGTTTGAGACGCGGTTAAATGTGTTAAAAAGACTTGACAGAGGGGAATCTGTAAAAAGCATTGTGACGAGTTTAACGTGGGATAAGTACCATCAACGATTCGAGTGATCGAAGTTAATGCCTGCTTTGGGATCTGCCGAACTTTTACGAACATCGCTGATTTAGCAATATATTTGTTCCCGTCGGGGGCGCCGAGTAATCCGGGCTGCCGGGTTATCGAGTGCCGTGTTTGCGAGACTCTACTGTACCTACATTTCTGTCAGTCTAGCTTAATTTCATACATCCATTAATGTCCAAAAATTGTATCTACATTTTGAATTAAAATATATACTTTTCCAAAGAATGATTGTCCTTTATAATTGAATTATTTCAATTTATTTATTTATCCTATATATGTTCTTTTTTTTATTTAAGGCCTATGTTATAATATATATATATATATATATATATATATATATATATATATATATATAATTTTAATTTGTAGAGTTAGTATGTCAGAAATCAAAAAATTGCTGTAAGCGAAGTTAAAATTGTAAATAAATACCTGTATATGAAATATAAAACATTTTAAAAAATGTAATTTTTTCCAAGATATACAAAAGTTTTATCATATAGCTTTGTTTATTTTTACTAAGACAAAGATGTGCAATATGACAAACTTTGTTACAAATGTCATAGGTTTCAATAATTAAAAAAAAATAAATAAATAAATTGCATTGTGTTTCATTTCTACAACAATAACATTTGCCTCCTTACTTCATTAAAATTGATTTTTTTCTTGTATTACCCTAGATAAATAGTCAACCTTATTGTTTACATTTACCCGGTTTTTAGTAATAATAGTAAATGTTTGATTTGTTTTTAGTTTGAGTAATTATTTTATTTGTATGCTGGTTTTAAATTATTTCACTTTTAATTTTAGACAACTCATTTGCTTTATGTAATATTTCCTGAAATGATTTTTCTTTTTTTTCTGGTAATAGTTTAGTTTTTATTTCATAGTTTCTTATTCCTCTTATAAATTGAAGGTGTAACAGCAATAGATATTCTACAAGAACAATTAAAATTACAATTTATCCACATTTATTTTAAGTCTATTATAAAATCTGTTCATGTTTCATCATTGTTTTGCTCTCAGGTAATGCATTTATTGTTGTAATGGAAGGATGCTATTTTGTGGAATAAGTAATTTTTAAGAATATCAATATTATCAAATGTTTTAGATAATGGTTCTTCTGGTATATACAAATCGTATAAGCTTTGATTAATACTAGGTATCAGTGCATACAATAAAGTGTATGTCTTTGTTGTTATTTCAGTAATCCTTTATAAATGCATAAGTACATTTAATCTATTTATAAAATTGTAAAATTTTTGTGATTCGTTGTAAGGTGCAAAGTTTAAGTTAGACGTTGTATTGTAACTGAACATATTTGTATTGTTTCTTTATCTAAAGTAGAATAACTAAGCCTATACTTATCTGAAACATTATCAAACAAATTTGTAATTGAACCTTATTTTCAATGCAGTGTCGGCTGGTACTTCAAAAACATGGTGGTTGCAAGTGTTTTAAATAACAATATACATATATATGTTTGTATTGTAGATTGTATTTTTTGAATTGGAGCCCATGTACCATTAACTTAACATCACTTCAAACACATATTTGTATTAAGTATATAAATTAGAATAAATTTTGAAACTTACATTATTTGAAATGTTCATTCATCTTTCTTTCTGGTGGGCGAACTTTTCAATAACTCTTTGATTGAAATCATGGATGTCCATGATGAGATCATTTTCTATTGACAATATGGCCAATGCTGACAGTCTCTCCTCACCCATGGTATTCTTAGAAAAGTCTTAATTCTTTTTGAGAGTTGAAAAACATCTTTCTGCTTCCGAACTTGTCATAGGTACAGTGATTAAAATTTCTAAAATCTGAATAACTTCACTGAAAGTTATTAACTGACTGCACCTGACCTTGCCCTCAACTCCTGTGCATTATAGATTGTTTTAAGCTTTTTTTTAAAATTCAGACATTTATAATCCTCACAAACAGCTATTAAAGCTTTTTCTGGGAACACTAAGGCAATGTCAGAGAATTTATTAGCTATAAATAAAGTCGCTCCTGCAAGATGTCCAGAGAATTGAAATCTGTTTTTGGTTTGGGTTAAAATCATGTCACACACTACCTTTGCTTGTCTTTTCAATTCATTTTGTCAGTCTTTCTTCTCTTTGAAGAGCTTTCTTCTTGATTTTTATCTTCAGACTCTTCTTCCATAGAGTTTCTAATTTTTGAAATGTTTTCTTCAAACATTTCTTTGTAACCTCTCTTTGTAACAGTTGGATCATTTTCCACTTTTTGTAAATATCCTAAAAATAAGTCAACAAATGGCATGATCTTGCGAAAAAATAAAAACCAAAATATAAAGGTAGAATTCTGTAACGTTATTAGATGCCTGACCTAAAGCACTGTCATTTTTCATATAATCTGCTTTAACCCTGTAAATGTTAAATGCACTTTGTTTAAAAATTAATAAAAAATATTATTTTTATACAAAACCTAACTTATAATATATCATTTTTCTCAGAAAGATGCGTAGAATTTATCTATGTAATAAAAAAAAATGTTTTTTGAAACGGTTTTGGAATAAGTATGTTAGATGTCAAAAAAAGTTAACATTTTCCAGAAAAACCTGTATCATCCAAAATCAATAGCTTACCACCTTTTTTCAAGATATACAAAAGTTTTGTATAATATTTGTGAATATATTTAGAAAGGAAAAAAAAAATTTGTTACATTTTCAAAATAAAAATATTGGTTTACGAAAAAAGGGAAATTGTAAAATTTATTTTCAAAAATTCACCAAAATAGTAATATTTATGGAAAACACAACTTCTATATATATATTCTTCTGTATTATATTCAGAAAGGTGCATAGAATTTAGCTGTGTAGTGAAAAAAAAATGTTAGATGTAAAAAGTTTGGAGTTATTATGTCAAATAGCAAAAAATTGGAAAGTAACGAAGGCAAGAATTTCACAGAAATGGTAATGTTCTCCATACAATTTTTTTTTTGAATTTTTTCAAGTATTACTAGAGATTTGTAATACTTGAATTTACTTATATTTGTGGATAAAAGTTGCTTAAAAGAAAAATTAATTTATAAAATTTTCATTAGGCATGGTTCATTTTTAAGTAAAAAGTGAAAATTTGCTCCAAAGTTTGGCCTATTTTCAAAAATTCGCCAATTATATAATTATTATTCAAAACCCAAGTTTTTATTACCCATGTTCTCAGCAAGATACATAGATTTTATGTATGAAATGCAAAAACTTTTAGATGGAAAATTTTGGAGTTATTATGTATGGAATCAACAAAATTACCCTGTAACCAAAATAAGCAAGGCAAAATTCCACAGAAATAAGTATATAAACCAATAAAAAATTATTTATAGATAGGCCTATATAAATTTATAAACATTTTGCATACATTTTGGTAAAAACATAATCAATTTATAAAATTTTCATTACACAAAATTATGTTTATATGTAAACACATGGAAATTTTCTAAAAAGGGTGACCAGATTTTAACATAACCTATCGCTAAACAGCCTCAGTTTAGATAAGTCAAACAATAACATTCACTCAAAATAATAAATTCTACAAACAATAATACATATATTATAATTTGTATAAACATTCTCTTTCTCAAATTATAATACATAAATATAACTACCTTCAAATATCAGAAAATAATCCTAAGCAACGTACCACAATATGTCATTTTATTGCACAAACAAGGCTGTAAAACGCTAACTTGCAAGTAAGAAATAATGACCTAATAGAAACTCTAGGACATAGCAAGTAGTACCAACAGATAGAATGAAATCTCCTCTACAACATACTGTAAAGATCGGTTACAAAATATCGATGTAATAATCGATTATCTTATTTAGTAAACTGCACCGAATGAAAAATGAGATTCGTTCGGTTTGGTTATTACTTTGGTAAAATAGATATATATCTTGTGATCTATGACAGAGAGAAAGATTTGAAAAGCACAGATCGAAAGAGAAAGATGTGATCTCCAGAACAGTGTCATGGTTGACCTGTTTGACAGAAAAATAGATTTGTGAACATCTGAGAAAAAATGGCGTAATTTCTACTTACAACCGCACAGTTCAAATCTTTGATTTTACGCATAAAAATATGCAAACTTTACCAATTTTTTAAATATTATTTATAACGTTTTGTGGAATTTTTTTGCATGATTATGCATCTGCGGAACATTAGCTCTCCAACGGTATTTTATTTATTGTGTTAGGGCGATCCTAAGTGGGCGTAATGTTGAATTGCAAAATACGTGTTTTAGAGTCGGTGAACTAAACCATGCGTCAACACTCGTCCCGAAATGGGGTCGATATGCGATTGAAGGGTTAAGTATGGTCTCCATACATTTGATCAAATCCTGTCTGTGATCATGAATCATAGTTATACTTCTTAATTGAATCACCTGGTTTGAGTCGATCTAGGCAATCTTTTTTTAACTACTTCATCCAGGATTGATGTCCTTTGTAGGCTTGTCGAAAAAAATGTACATAGTCCCTGAACATTTGCAAAGAATATTCTAACATCTTTATCTACAGAAGTTGCTTACATCATTACTAAATTGAGCCGATGTGCATGACATTGAATGTATTGTGCATATGTTTTCTAAACTACAGCCTTGACACCATTAGAAACACTAGCCATTACTGACGCGTCATCATATGTTTGGGCTATAAGTTTGTGCGGAGTTTCGCCAAGTTTTTGTTTTGACAGTTCATTTAATAGACATGATGATAATCATGCTGCAACATGATTTGATGGATTTTAAAATGTCGAAAATCTATACGGGTTTGTTTCTGACAATGTACCTATAAATTATAGGCATTTGGAACACATTAGATACATCACTTGTTTCATCAGCAATTACAGCTACAAAGTTTGCTTCTTTGATCTCCTGTATATACTTTTTTTAACAGACCTTTAACAAAATTTGCAAAAGTTCATTTTGGAGGGTTTTAGATGTCCTCTTGAACACTGTACACTGTCTAGATGACTCTTTAGAACTGCATCTAATTCAGCACTGAAATTAATCAACCCTTTAAACGCATTGACTCATTTCTCTCATCATGACCTCTTAATTCAAATGCACCACAAAATCAAACACAACTTATAATAATACTTAATACATATCTATATTGTTTTACCCGTTCATTATGTGCTGCAATGTTCATCCTATACACACTATTTAATTGTTCTGCTACATTAGTTGTCCCGAAAAAGGTTAATTATAAGCTATTTTTTATGTGCTTAGCTGATGCTTCATTTTTTTTTATTTCATCAGCAATATGATTTAGATCTTTAAATCCTGTCTTATCCCATGTGTCTTCTCCACCAAACAATAAACAGGGGAATCAAAATAATAATGCCAATTTTAATTCACATAACCAACTACACTTTTTGTATAAATCCGAATTAAATTTTCTGTATAATGGTACTATTATAATGAATAAATATCCACACTACAAACTAACCAAACCATTAAAAAGAATAATAAAATGTAACCACCATCACAAGTAAACTGATGTAATTAGAATAGTATACTAACAACAAATTGTGTAAACTAGGCCTAACCTACAAATAGGCTAGATGAAATAATTGGACTCTAAGATATGTAATGTGAACCAATCGTTTTAATAGAACCATTTCCAAAAGCATTATTTTTAGTAATCAGTAAGTTTTACTTATACATTCATCCAAAAATGAGCAAACACATTAGAATAATGTATCCCTACAAAAATTGTAAATTAGAAATACGATAAATATAAGATTTCCTAATTCCTAGAATAGCCGTTTTAAAACAACAGCTGTTCATTTTATATGTAGGAAAACAGATTGCAAAGTACGTGGAGTAGTACAATAAACTATTTGAGTTTCATATTAATTTTCAATTAACGTAAAGTAAAGCCAATTTGTAACTAAAAACCTGATCTAGATATTTGAATATGTTTAAACAAACGAACTAATAAATCCAAAACGAGATATCAAATAGAAGGAGTGTACATTATATGCAAAGACACAGCCTGCACTCGGCAAGTGGAGAAATGAAATCAAGCCGGAAGACCATGTGATAATCAGCAGCCAATCACAACACGCTAATGGCGATCAAAAGGAATTTTAAAAGAAGACGAAGCCGCGAAAGGGAGAAGCATCCCGGCATCTATACGGAAAAGATGTTTTAAGCGTGGGTGAAGTTATTTTAACATTTTTTTTAATAGAAAATAAAGTGTCAGTGGTTAAAGAACAGTGAAATCTGGTAATACGAAACTTATTTATAATATTAAATTAATAAAGAAACTGTGAACAATTAACAAATTATTAGATAAATTTAAAAGAAATACTCTATCTGGACAAGCCTAGCCTACAGGCAAAATCTTAAATAAGAAATCACAATTTCTTCATCATAAAATTTTATGCAGAGTATAACGTCACAAATTCCATCATAAAAAGTTAGCCTAAAATAAACGACACCAAAACAAAGCAAAGTTCAATGACCCACACAGCCAACCAAGAAACCGACACTAAAATATCAGCTGATAGGCCTAAACAATTTACGAAAGTAATACACAAGGAAAAACATCATCAATAACTAAATTAACTATGTCAAAATCAATTCACACCCCAAGAATTCACCCAAATCCATATAGAAATGGATATTATCAAATATAATTCTCAAATATAGAATAAAGCCTAGACAGAGCCTTGTAACATGAAAACCTATAACCTCACATCTAAACAAACACATTGAAACCAATTCCATAATACTATCACAAACACTACACCATAAATTAATATAAGCACTATACATATATGTATATATATATATATATATATATATATATAGCCTCAGTAAACAACTATTTTTTATTTTAATCATCAGAAGATAGCATATACAATATATGAAGGTAAAACGCATTCCCTATGAACGCCATGTTTTTGTTAGTACAACTAGATCAAAGAAACGACTATCACAATCGAAATTAATAAAATCAAATAAAAATAAATAATAAGTCACAATATCTGTTAGAATAGTAAAACAATCCTTAAAGTAAATTTAAGAACATAAATAGTAACCGTAAGACCCAAATGTTATATAATTAGAATTAGAACTAGGACTACCGTACTTGAGTCATAGATATAAGTACGTCATTCTGTTGGAACGGGAAATTATACAATTAACAATAAAATCAGTAAACTCATTTAAGAATCGGCAATGTAAATATGAATAAATATTATCACGAGACCAAAGGCAAAAAAGACATAAAGTAATACCAAAATTATAATTTATTCAAGTCAAGAACATCAAATTGTACAAAACGAGAGAATGTTATTTGAGTAACCAAGGGAACGGAAGAACAGTGCATGCTGGGAACCGCGGCAACAATTCAATTCCAAAACCGAAGCCAAAAATTCATTCCAATCAAGACTTCAGAGCCCAAAGATGAAAATTTCTATTCGTAATTTTAAAAGTGATGCCGTCAAGTTTTAGTATGTTAAAACAGTATAAACAGTGGTAAATTCAGTGCTAAATCACACAGAGAGTGGTATCCTCTGTAAATTTAAACATAATAAAGTCCAGAAACTCTTAATATTGAAGATAAACTTTAACAAATTTTACAATTCATAAGCCTATTTCAAAAAAGAACACCGATCCTAAATCTCAATTTTTCTTAACTGTAACTTCACAAAATGCGTTAAAAACAGTTTGTTCATGTCTGGTCGAGTGCCTGCCCCGAGAAAATAATAAATATTAATTACTAATATTTATAAAAGAACTTTGTAATTCTATGATAAAGATATATGTAATGAACCCAAACCTAGAGCTAGCCTGGAATAATTTAACTTTGTAATTAAAGACAATTTAACCTTGTTGTGTTATTAAAAGAACTCAAAAGCAAATATTATTAATGTTTAACAAGAAATAATTTACTAAAAGAAAATATTTATAATTTAAATGAATAAACAAATGAATTTATATAACTGAAATTATCTGCATTATTGTCAACTTAGTTAGTAGTAGTTGAAGACTAGTTGTAGATATTTCAAATAAATTTTTAATAAAGTAACTTCACTATTTTGGATTTTATAATAAAGATAAAATATTTTATAACATATAAGAAAAGTATTATGTTATAAATGGCGCCGCAACGATTAGGGCATGAACAAACTGAGAATTCAACAGAATGACTTAGGTTAAGTAAATATATTATATAAGTAAATTGAAATTAAATTTAAGACAACAATTTAGAAATAAGGATTCATTCAACTTTAATTATAAGATTGAACAAATTTAATAGACTAGAATAAGATATGTATTAGAATTAAGATTAGCCTAATTTCAATTTAGTAATTTATCTATTTAAACTCAAAAACATATACCAAAATCAAAAATAATAATTTAAAATGGACGCTAACCAAGAAGAAAGTAGCAAATACAACCTTAGGCCTAAAATTAATCCCACCGGAAAAGCCAAGGAAGGGAAATTGAAAACCTTTAGAGAGACTATTGATGCCAATGACACTGAACTAAATGTTAGGCCTAGCCAAATAGAGGTTATGGAGCAGAGTAGTGCTAGTAGTGTCCAAGATACAGAACCAAATGTCCCTACGTTATTAGAACAAATGACGCTGTTAATTAATAATCTACAGATTAACATCGACCATAAATTTAAACAAAATCAAAATGAATTAGAGAAGCAATTAGAGAACCAATTAGAAAATAAATTTAAACAAAATCAGGAAAAACTAGAATTAAAAATGATTCAAAACGAATCCAATTTGAAGGAAAATTTTGAAATAGTCCAGAAAGAAATTACTAATTTAAAGGAATGTTTGGCAATACAGATAGCTATAGTAGAAACTCAATTTACAGATAAATTAATTGAAATGGAACAAGCTGTGACAGAGAACAACCAAAGAATAGACAACCTAGAAAGTAGATTAGATTCCACAATCAATAATCAGAGTTTAAATGAGTCCCTAGACCTACAGAAGGCCACAATTGAGAAGCAATTGTTACAAAATAAAAATAATGTGATCCATGAGGTAACAGCTATGATTGCTGAACTACCGAAATCAAATATCGAAAATGCCATACCATCCCATATAAACGTAACTTGTGGAGGTAATAGTCAAGAAATCAACAATTTAACTAATCCGACACTTCCTAAATTTAACGGAAGACAGAATAATCCAAATGATTATCTGGATAGATTAACAAGATACTACGAGAGGTTAACTTGTCGACAAATCAACCAGATCGGATACAACAGAGACTGTCTATTCGACATAATCGACAACAGTTTAGAGGGTAGTGCTGCTCGGTGGTGGCAATTAATAAAAGGCGATACTACAAATTTCCAGCAATTCTGCAAAGAATTCCTATCCAAGTTTTGGAATAGGGATGTTCAAAAAGGAACTAGGCAAAAACTTGAACTCGAACAATATCGTTTAGGAGGAAAACTCACTCGAAGTGAATACTTCATTGACAGGGTATTAATAATGAAGTCGATGACTCCCCAACCACCGGAGGAAGACATCATCGCAACCCTAGTAGAACATTTTGACCAACGCATACAGGATGCGCAAAGAGTACAAAATATAAGTACAATAAAGGAATTTGCTGACCTTCTCCAAAGAGAAGATACGGAAGAGGCAAACTCGGAAATTAGGAGACGTAATAATACAAGCCCGAGAGGAACACAAAATCCCACCAACAACAGACCATTTAGACATTACCAAACAAATACTAACTACAACCAACCACAAAAACCACCCTTTAGGAATTATCAATCCCAAAACGAGTTCAGAAAGAACAGAGAACACCCTTATAAAAGTCAAAATAGCTACAGACCCAATCAGAGGCCCACCAACGGTTATGGTCAACATTATACAAACAATTATAATCAAAACCGAAACTATAACCAGAAAACCAACTACGATAGACAACCAGAACCCATAAGGACTGAGTTCAAATACAGACAACCACAACAAGACCAAGAACGATATTATCAACAAAAAGGCCCATACCAAGAGCGAAGAGAGATTAGGTATCCTACAAACGAGCAAAGAATGGTATGTCAAGCTATAGCAATGAATACTAAACCACCGACACTAGAGAAGCCAATACAAGTGCCTCAGGAGGAATGTAACCAAGAGTTAAACTCCAACGCACTGGCCTAGACCAAACTTCGAATAACAACCAAGGCTGTACAGGCAAAAGCGAGAGATATCTGCGAGAAAAACCTGAACACTCTAAGTCAGTGCCAACAAATTTTACAAAAATCGGAACAGAGCCACAAAAAGAAACCAAATCATACTATAATGATTACAACATCTCAAACCTTTATTACGATAGAGAATTTCTATTAAATGAAGACAATGACAATAGTCCAGATCAAACCAACTGTAAGTGTCCAGAAATAACTATAAATTTAAATGGTATATCCACAAATACGTTAGTAGATACGGGAAGCAGTATATCCTGTATTTCTGATAACTGGTTCCAGGTAAACAAGAACAATTTAGGTCATTTTGAACAGTTACCAGTGAGTAACACATTCATCACCACTGCGTTGAACAATAAATCGAAACGAATTTCACACATTGTGCTATTAAAAGCCCAAATAAAACATATCGAGTTTGATATCCAATGTATAATTGTGCCCAACCTTATTAAAGATTGCATAATGGGAATAGACGCAATACGTATGCTAAAAATGGAAATAAATTTCAAGATTAATACAATTACTATAATGAGTAAGGATAATAGAATATTAATAATGAAGTTCGATAGCGAAAGTAATGAGTCAGCAGGATGCAAAATAATAAAATACGACGACAATGAATATAGAATAAATAACAATAATCAAACTCAAAATCATAATAATAACAACAACAGTGAAATAAACGATTTAATTAAAGACAACGATAAACTCAAGAAAATAGAAAAGGACCTAATAATCAACCTAATTAAACAAAACAATATAGTATTTTCAGACAAACCTGGACGTTGCAACATGTACCAACACCATATCAGGGTAGACAATCCAGAACATTATAGAGCCCAAAGTTATCCAATACCCATAAATTTACAGGATGAAGTAGAGAGAAAATTAAATGACATGCTCGAGGACAATATAATTGAGGAATCAAACAGCCCATTTGTAAACCCTATTATAATTGTCAAGAAGAAGACTGGCGATCTCCGTATATGTCTAGACATGAGACGTATAAACGCACTAATTACCCCCGACTATGAATGTAACAGAAGCATTAATGAGCTATTAGCTAAAGCTACAAATTCCAACTGGCTGACTACATTAGATCTTACCTCTTCATACTGGCAGATTGAGCTAGAACCACAATCTAGACAGTATACAGCATTTCAATTTCGAGGCAAAGTGTATCAATATGTTGTAACCCCTTTTGGCCTATCCACTTCACAAGCTGCCTTAGTAAGAGCACTAGACCAAGTATTCAAGAACACGATAGAAAACTTTTCTTTAGTCTACATTGATGATATATGTGTTATATCACCTGATTTCAATTCACACTTACAACACTTAGAATATGTATTTAGAAAACTTGCAGATGCAAAGATGACAATAAAACTGTCTAAATCAATCTTTTGTCGAGATAGAGTTCCTTTCTTAGGGTACTATTTAACCACTACTGGTCTAGAACCAGATTCAGAAAAGATTAAATGTTTTCAAGACTTTCCATCACCCACCACTAGGAAAGAACTCAAACGGTTCCTAGGAGGTATCAACTATTACAACAAATTCGTAGACAAATATGCAAAAACTGTACAACCTTTAATGAGATTGACTTCTAAGAAAGTAAAATTTATTTGGACTTCTAATGAAGAGAAACACTTCCTAGAAATTAAAAACTTATTTCTAAAAACAAATGTATTGAACCATCCTATGCCAAACCAACCCTACTACCTACAGACAGACAGTTCAGACTTTGCGATAAGAGGACATTTATTCCAAATTGACAGCCAGAACAACAAAAGGGCTATCCTATTTATATCCAAAACATTGAAGAAATGCGAGATCAGATACACCACTACAGAAAAGGAGTTGCTAGCAGTCGTCTACTGCATACAAAAAGTCAGACATTACATTTTAAACGCAAAATTAACGATCATTACTGATCATAAAGCATTGACATTTTTGAAAACATGCAAATTGTTAAATGGTAGATTAACTAGATGGATACTTGCATTACAAGATCACCAATTTGAAATTGTACATTGTAAAGGAGTGGATAACACAATAGCTGACCTACTCAGCAGAGTCAGAACAGATGAGAATCAACAGAACTCATTGACAACCACACCAGAATTAATAGTCGCAAATTTAGAAAGAGAACACAATTTAGAACTTTTAGAAAACCTTCGAAATTTAATACAATTACAACAAAACGATCCAACTCTCAAACAGATATATCTCCAAATTAAAAATTCAAACACTACAGAACATAATAGATTTAGAATAAATGACGACATACTATACCAGAAACATCACAACAATTGGTTAATTACAATACCCCAATCACTTGTCAATACTTTAATCTCAGAATGCCATAAATTTTATCTACACTGTGGAGCAAGGAAATGCCTGCAAATTTTACAAAAGGATTTCATATTTAAAGATATGGCTAGGAAAATTAGACAATTAATAGGAACCTGCGACACCTGCCAAAAATGCAAACACAGTAACCATCCTCTCTATGGAGAGACTAGTGGAGTCAAATCTGAAGGAAAAGGAGATCTAATCGCAATCGATTTGATTGGTCCTTTACCAAAAAGTCGAGGTGGTGTCCAATATATCTTCATCATTCTGGATACATTCACAAAATTTGTCCAATTATACAATCTAAAGAGAGCCACATCACAGGCAGTAATAGACAGAATGTTCAAAGAATACATACCCACATACGGAAAATCTTAACTGACCATGGTACTCAATTCAAAAGTAGAATTTGGATTCAAAAACTAGAAGAGAATCAAATAAGACACATACTAAATCCAGTATACCACCCCATCTCAAACATGGCAGAACGTCCTATAAAAGAAGTCAAACGCTGTCTCAGGACATATTGTGCTCAAAATCACAGAAGTTGGTCAAGCTACATAAGTACCATAAACAGTTTCCTAAATGAAATACAACATGAAACCACTGGTTTCACTCCTAATGAATTACAACTAAACAAATGTGATATCAGATTCTGGGAAGAGGTAATACAAAACCCTTTCAAAATGCAAATCCCCATTCAACAAAAGTTAGAATTAACAAAATCTCGAATAAAAACCACACAAGCCAAAAGAGCAGAGAAATTAAATGCAAAACATAAGATAACGATACTCAAGGAAAATGATTTAGTACTAGTAAAGTCATTTCCCCAATCCAGTATGGGATATGGTGAAACAGCAAAATTGTTCACAATATATGTTGGACCATTAAAAATATTGAAGAAAATGGGAAAAGCCATTTACTCCCTAATCGATGATAATGGAAAAACCTATGGACCATATCACATATCTCTCCTACGTCGTTACAAAATTGCCTTGCCTGTACAGACCTCCGACGAACCAAACTAATCGACATAAAGTTAAGTGCAACGATATAAACAATGTACTTCAATATAAAACAAGTGTCCCCTATAAAACAAGTGTTCACCATAAACAATGTGACTATCCATTTATATATAATTCCCTATATATGTATATCCCCCATAAACAAAGTGCTTAAATATAAAAAATGTGACTATCTATATGTATGTTCCCCATCAACAATGTGTTTTTACTACAAACAAAGTGGTCCCTCATAAACAGTATTTTTCCCACAACCCACACAACTTATCCCCCCATAAACAGTGAATTATCACAAATATTTATATGTTAAAATATATGTATATCTCCATGAATAGTGAACCCATATAAAAACAGTGAAATAAAAATGAACAGTATCACAAAATATGTATTTATGTAAAAGTGTCCCCGAAATGTGTATTCCCCATGTCCAATGGACATTCCTTAGTATGAACTATATGTCATATGACAACTATATGTTTCCCACCCCAATGATAAAACATGTGTTCCCAACTATAAAGTATTACCCAAATGATAAACTATGTATAACTCCGTGAACCATGAATTATGATATAAAATATCAATTAATTAGGTATATGTAGCCTAATATTAGAATAAGATCCATATGATCCAATTGTTAATTTTATTCAATTTGTTAAACCAATTCAAAATCAACTTATAAAATAAGTAAGGATAACCTATAATTCCATAAGAATAAGTGTTCAATGTATGTTATGTTATGTTATATTATGTTATATATGTTACTTTACAATGTAATTTGTTAGTTATAAATTTATTTATTGTTCAGTAAACTTCACAAAAACAAATTTAAAGGGCATTTATAACGTCACAAATTCCATCATAAAAAGTTAGCCTAAAATAAACGACACCAAAACAAAGCAAAGTTCAATGACCCACAAAGCCAACCAAGAAACCGACACTAAAATATCAGCTGATAGGCCTAAACAATTTACGAAAGTAATACACAAGGAAAAACATCATCAATAACTAAATTAACTATGTCAAAATCAATTCACACCCCAAGAATTCACCCAAATCCATATAGAAATGGATATTATCAAATATAATTCTCAAATATAGAATAAAGCCTAGACAGAGCCTTGTAACATGAAAACCTATAACCTCACATCTAAACAAACACATTGAAACCAATTCCATAATACTATCACAAACACTACACCATAAATTAATATAAGCACTATACATATATATATATATATATATATATATATATATATATATATATAGCCTCAGTAAACAACTATTTTTTATTTTAATCATCAGAAGATAGCATATACAATATATGAAGGTAAAACGCATTCCCTATGAACGCCATGTTTTTGTTAGTACAACTAGATCAAAGAAACGACTATCACAATCGAAATTAATAAAATCAAATAAAAATAAATAATAAGTCACAATATCTGTTAGAATAGTAAAACAATCCTTAAAGTAAATTTAAGAACATAAATAGTAACCGTAAGACCCAAATGTTATATAATTAGAATTAGAACTAGGACTACCGTACTTGAGTCATAGATATAAGTACGTCATTCTGTTGGAACGGGAAATTATACAATTAACAATAAAATCAGTAAACTCATTTAAGAATCGGCAATGTAAATATGAATAAATATTATCACGAGACCAAAGGCAAAAAAGACATAAAGTAATACCAAAATTATAATTTATTCAAGTCAAGAACATCAAATTGTACAAAACGAGAGAATGTTATTTGAGTAACCAAGGGAACGGAAGAACAGTGCATGCTGGGAACCGCGGCAACAATTCAATTCCAAAACCGAAGCCAAAAATTCATTCCAATCAAGACTTCAGAGCCCAAAGATGAAAATTTCTATTCGTAATTTTAAAAGTGATGCCGTCAAGTTTTAGTATGTTAAAACAGTATAAACAGTGGTAAATTCAGTGCTAAATCACACAGAGAGTGGTATCCTCTGTAAATTTAAACATAATAAAGTCCAGAAACTCTTAATATTGAAGATAAACTTTAACAAATTTTACAATTCATAAGCCTATTTCAAAAAAGAACACCGATCCTAAATCTCAATTTTTCTTAACTGTAACTTCACAAAATGCGTTAAAAACAGTTTGTTCATGTCTGGTCGAGTGCCTGCCCCGAGAAAATAATAAATATTAATTACTAATATTTATAAAAGAACTTTGTAATTCTATGATAAAGATATATGTAATGAACCCAAACCTAGAGCTAGCCTGGAATAATTTAACTTTGTAATTAAAGACAATTTAACCTTGTTGTGTTATTAAAAGAACTCAAAAGCAAATATTATTAATGTTTAACAAGAAATAATTTACTAAAAGAAAATATTTATAATTTAAATGAATAAACAAATGAATTTATATAACTGAAATTATCTGCATTATTGTCAACTTAGTTAGTAGTAGTTGAAGACTAGTTGTAGATATTTCAAATAAATTTTTAATAAAGTAACTTCACTATTTTGGATTTTATAATAAAGATAAAATATTTTATAACATATAAGAAAAGTATTATGTTATAAGAGTATTAATTTTTTTAAATATAAAATGCGTATATATATAATAGACTATTTTAGAATAGCCAGCACGATAACCCCAAACCCGAGATACATTTATAATTAAATACTGAGCTAAGCCTAGGCAGATTAATAAAAACAATTGTATGTGTTACTAACCATATGTTTGAAAATTTAACCAACAAAATTCTATGAGAATGAAACATTGTCTTTGATGAATATTTTTGTTTGATTGTAAATGAACATTAAATTATTAATTGATTATTAATAAATGATAAAATTGTACAATAAAATTAATGTAGAGTCATTTATTTATAAAGTACATTGCTAATAAAGCTAACCAAATAAGTTTTCTCATTCTATATCAGATAAACTAATAAAATAATTATTAATATATTTATAATATTTTTTTTTGGTTTATAACACCAACAATAGATTTTTTTGGTTGTTATATCTGTTAAAAGACCTTTTTCCAGTTTGGACAATTTGGGTAAAACCAGGAAGGTCAGGTGTAGGCCTACCCAATCGTTTAATATCACATTTTTCTTCACTTGACAGCAAACTGAAAGGTCTTAGAATCAATTTTCAACAGAATTCATTATCCTAACAAAACTGTCATTAACTAATAGTTTAACCACATCTTAATCTTAAAACTAACAGTACTTGGTACAATAATTGAACCACACAAAAAAATGCACATAACTTCATATTAGAACAAATAAGATGACTGACTTTTAGTTATTATGGAACAGACATGATGAGAATTATTCCAACACTGTTTAAAACAAATACCTAATCATTTTATTTTTTTTACTAAAAAATAGACAGTTTTATTAAAGTCGAAATGAAGCTGATATTTTTGTTATCGGATGAACAATAAAGGTTGAAAGTGATTGAACCATTCAAAAAACACATGACCTCGAAAACAAATACGAACAGATGACTCGAGTTAATAACCGGTTGAACAAAGAAGCGCTGCTGTAGTCCACTCCATAGTCAAGTGTAAACTATGCAGTGCGCATGTCTGCTGTCAGGTTGCAAACTTTCTGCACCCTAATAGAGAGATAGGCCATTGCTAGGCAACAAGTTAAATTTTCAAGGCGCGAAGTGTTCTATGTTATTTTACCATTAGAGGATGGGTATGCCTGGTGCTCTCGAGCTTTGCACTGCTGCCGGCATGCGGCTTTGCACTGATTCAAACTTTATCCATTGGTTTTCTAATAGTTCCAACCAAGTTGTAACTTTATTGTTTGTTATATATGTAGTAGTTGACAGAGGTTTAGACAAACTTGTAAAATTACTGTTAACTCTACCTCATATAATATTTAACTTACTTAATTTATCTTGAATATCCTCCAATTTCGAAATATTGTGTACTCCCAATTATCCGCGAGTCTTGTGGAAAAAATAAGTAAAAATATTTTACGGTTTTATGTACCTGTTTAGTACGGGTGACAACCAGTAAAACTACGATAAAGCAGTTGTTCAGTAGAGAGAAGCTTACTGTCTAGACTGGTTTGAGTGACTGACAGACCAAGAAATAGCAGACAAAGTAAGAGGGGTGAACGAAGAGCAAAGTGTAAGTGAAGAGGAAGAAGGAACGTACATGCATGTGCGATTGAACATGAAGTGGCATTGCAACATATCAATGGACTGCTCCAATATTTAGAGGGAAAAAATGACAACGACATGCAGTTAGCTGAATAACTGATGCTAAGAAAAGTTCAGCCAAGAATCAAGAGGCAGTGTTTTCTCAGTAGAAACATAAAAAAAATGTTTGAAATTTTTTTTAAACCGTCAGTTTTTAAAATTGCAGTACTGTACTAGAGGCGTAATGTATTTCCTGTATTGTTCTTTCGTTTTTTCTACAAGAACATCTCCTTTGTTACACTTTTTTATTTCATGTAAAATGTACATTAAAACATTTTTACCGTATATAATTTATAGGTTTGTACTGTGTATTATGTGTTTTATGTAATGTATATTAAAGTCTTTTTATGTCATAACTATTTTTTATTATTTTTCTTTTATTTTAAGCATTCTTGCATATTATCCGCGATTTTCGTTATCCGCTATGTCTGTACCACCCAATTTCGCGGATAATCGGGAGTACGCTGTATTTTCTACAGTACCATCATCATCGGCATTTATTCTGCATTTTTCAAAATCTTTTATTCAGTTTTTACAACAAAGTTTTAACTCAAGTCCATCACTAAGAATAAATTCAAATCATATGTTACATATATAAAACATCTAATCAACATATAATAATGATTATGTATAATTTCAATTGTAGTTTAAGAGAATATGAAAGGAGTTGGCGGCTGGGTTATAATGACTCTAGATTTTCTAACCATTAAAAAAAATAAAAATCATTATTGCCAGATTTTTACACTAATGTTAATTTTGAGATTCTATATAATATGCTGAAGATTCTTCCACCATGTCAAAAGTAGGAAATTAAATGCTTTAGAAATTGTAGAAATTAAGAGATCGTTTTGTAAAGATGCTAGTTTAGTTTTGAACAATCAGGTATATTTTTTTAATAAATTCCCTACTCTTTCAAACTTTGTCTAGGCCCTATGACTCTAGCCTCCCCCATGCCGCACCACAACTTTCTATCTGTAGTTTATTTTGTATAGCAAGTACGTGTGTATCATCCTAAATACGTATAAATTGTTTGATTTTTAATATTTTCCTTAATCTGTGTTAAGCTGCCTTATAAATACTGTAACTGGTTTTCACCCTTATTGACAAAATTGTAGAATTTACAAACATTATGTTTGTGTTTTTCACTTTCATATATAATATTCTATGTTAAAATGAAATGTTTGAGAGAAGGATCTTTCCACCTCTCCAATTACTATTATATAATATGTGTTTGATCTTTTGGTATATTCACTACTAAAATTATGGACTGATGAAATTTTGATTATTTTTTATCGTTTGGAATATAAATTTAATTTTGGTCCAGATGAGTCTCCAACTACGTGTGGTGTTTTTCTTGCTGAAGGAGGATTGTCTCTTTTCCTAGAAGTACTACAAACATTTCCTGGAGAAGCAACTGTTGAGACGAAAGTTCTAGGGCTAGTGAACAATATTGCAGAAGTTCCTGTTTTAAGAACCTGTCTTCTGCAGCCTACTTTTATTGGTCTTCTCAGGTAATCTGCTGTCACGAATAAATAATTTTCTTTTAACAACAAACAACTTTTTGCATCTCAGATTTAATTAGGTAATAATAATAATGAAAAGAATATCCAAATATAATATTTATATATTTTTGAAAGTAAAAAATGTATTGATGAAAATTTGACTCTACCGTTTGAATCACACAATCCATAAATAAATATTGAGCTTGACTTGTGAGATAATATTAGATAGAATAAAACTTGAACACAAGATCTCACAAAAATTATGTTTACTTAATCAAATGTGTTTCAACAACAAAGTCGCCATCCTCAGTGATACATGAGCTACAATAACTAAACTATAACTTCATGTATCAATGAGGATGGCAACCTTGTCGTTGAAACGCGTATGATTAAGTAAACATAATTTTTTATAAGATCTTGTGTTCGAGTTTTATTCTATCCACACAATTCAGTTGGTTATAATAATAATCAAATTGTCCATATGATTTACAATAATGAAATATATATATATATATATATATATATATATATAATAGCTGAATAAACCTCACTACAGAATTAGTGAATGGAAAAAACAACAAATAATTTAGCGTTGACTAAGAAAAGCTAAAGAAGCTAAACATACAGATGTTGTCCATAGTATGTAAGTCGGTATTGGGCATTGATCTTAGCATTAACCAGAAAACACCATGTGAAGATGACAATGCAACATTTCCCAAAAAATTGAACTAAAAGAGTTAAACCAATGAAATGAAATTGAACTATACTTAACTTGAATAAAAATAATACCAAAACTCTTTGTTAAATAATGATTTATTGAGATGAATAACAACATTTCCTTTGTGACATTAAAAAAATCAAGACCTACTTTGTTGATATGAGTGAAAAGTACCGTATTTGCTCGCGTACGACACGCTCCCCAAAAACGAGAGTAAGTTTTTATGAAAAAAATATAATGTAGGAGGTAATATTAGAGAGTTCATATTTAAAAAAAAAGGTATAATTACCCAACAAAATTTAATTACTTAATTAGGTTTAAAACTTACATGTTCGGCAACTACAGTGATATGAAACAAAAAATGACGAGTCTGTGTCGTTTACGGTATATTACTGTACCATTCAAAGGGGAAAATTTTAACAAGAAACGAAGGAGCGTATTGAGCCAATACGGCAAGAGTCACATGACGCTGTTTTCGGACTTCAAGGCTAGGGTACAGCACTTCCTGGCAGTAAGTTTTCTCTACTTCAAAAAAAAAAAATAAATAAAAATACGTATGTTGGTACATTACGTATACACACTAAAAACCGATGAAAAAGGCTGACTGTTTTTACCAAATCTACATCGCCACTTGAATCTCCTTCTGATGGAACATCATCTTCGTCATCCCATATGGCACAATCTTCGCCTCCATCTAGACTATTGGAAATGCAGCATTTCTTGAAGCTCTTCACAACTAGATTGGTTGGAATAAGTCCCGTGCAGCTATGATCCACTCACACATTGATGTGACATTAGGCTTTTTCAGCCTCCCTGTAAGAGTTGTTTCATTGCACTGTAGTCGCCATCCATTCCGAATAGAAATGCTTCAAACGAGCTTTGAAGGGACGATTAATGCAAACATCGAGTGGTTGGAGTACGGATGTCATTCCACCAGGAATGTCACATTATCTGTTAACCCTGCAACCGGCATATGTTAAAGGTTTTGTTTCTTAAAAAATTCATAAACAAAACCCAAACCGTTTCAACACACACGCACACGCACACGCACACCCACACACACACACACACACACACACATATATATATATATATATATATATATATATATATATATATATATATATATATAAAATTAAAATGAATCTAAATTTACTTTTAATTCCCCTTCAAAATTATAATAGTTACCTTTTAAGACATATCTATAGTTGGATTTGGCTCCTGTTAAGATGATATGAACAGAGTGTAGCGAACAGCAGACTGGTATATTCAAAACTGATGATTCACGGTGGTTGAAATCTGAAGTCCCTGGTGAGCTTAAAATTGGTTACCACGTTGTTGAATTATGCTGGTTTCTCCCTTGATGTCGTCCTTTCCTTATGATTTAAAGTTGAATTGTGTTGGTTGAATCAATCACTCATTGTACTGAATAGATTTTAATTGTAATTGACTGTTTTAGTTTTAGTAATTAAATTTAAATCAGTGTTATTTATTTTATTTTAATCACACTATTTAACACTTTCTTTTAGATTTTTCGTCACTTTTTTACCATTTATTGAAAATTTTAAGTACCTTTACCAAAAATCTGTCCATTATTTTATTTTTCTCACATTATTTTTTTATTTTTTAAATCTTCATGTTAAATCTCCATATTGAATTCTCACTATTTATTACTTCAGAAACTGTTCTTGAATTTAAACTTTCCAATTTTATTGTAGATAACTTATATCTATCAGACTAGTTGCACCTAATAAGAGGGGGTTAGCATCCCTCGCGGTCCCCAGTCAAACACTCACAACTCATAAACTATCATCTATATAGACATACATTCAGTTTTCACCTATATACAGTATCTTACATTCACCTTTACTTATGGTTCTCATTGCAGGGGGTGCAGATTATCTTCACCTATTGATAGGGATTTTTTCCCTCACGGAACCCGAGCTATATAGGGGTGGTACAATAAAACATCTTCGGTACAATAAAACATCTTCGAATATACTTAAGCATACAACACTCATACATAATTTACAATTCGTAGAGGCCATTATACTACACGATTCACTGGGGATACATAAACACTACATTCATATATAGGGATTATTTATTTATTTATTTTTATTATTATTATTTTTTTTTACCAAGGAGAGCCGTAGGCGTCTGTTATGCTTACCAGACCAAAGCGTGAGAACTTTTGAATCTGGTTAGCTGATGTGAGCTTGCTCTGCCGATTACGTATGTGTGGTTTCTGTTCAGTAGTCAGCCACTTTGGTCCTTGGTCAGGAAGTGTTTGCAATCGGGGAGGTGTCGGATCCTCCCTCTCCAGTTGTGGGTCTGGACTGATGCCCATCCAGTCTGGTTAAAGAGTTTTGGGGTTTGGAAATGATCGAAAGTGATCCAAGAGTTTACGAGTTCCGAGAGTCTCAGTTGAAAAAAATTGCTTGTTAATTGTTTAGCTTTTGATTTGAAGGCCAAAATATTTAAATACTACTTTTAGAATTAGAAAATTTGTTTACCAATGACTGAAATTGTGAATATTTAAGTTTAACAAAGGACCACTATTACTAACTACCATTAGCAATGCACATATGAAAATTATAGCTTTTTTAAAATTATTTATCAATCACTGAAAGTTTTGATAGTTGTAATAACGTATATAAATTTACTGTATAACATTGATTGACAAAGAAAAAAAAAACGATTATTTTCTTTTCAGTGTAATATTTTTTAAATATATTTCGTGATCACAAATAATTAAATATTGTCAAATAGGAAATGTGTTCTATTGATTTAAAGGGGAAAAAATAGGGGTTTTAATTTGTTATATTTTATTGGTTTTCTTCTAATTATTGAAAGCAAAAAAGAATTTTGGCCAATGTTAAAATCAATTTGGTCATTTTATATTAACAATCCTTGTAAATCATAAATTAAATTTCCTTTGCTATATCTATAGACTATATATAACCAATTTTCAACTTGGAATGTGATGGAGATTTATCAAGAACTAAAAATGCTTTGTGTGGAAGTTATTGTTATTACAAAAATTTGTCTAGTCTAAAAAAGCCCATCATTAAAAGTTTAACATTGATACAGGCACTTTTCTGGTTCTTATAATACAAATTGACCAAATTTTAACTGGGATATTGGAGTCACACATATTCCTAAAACTCTATATTTTAGATATTTCCTAAAAGTATTTCTTATGCAGTTATTAGATGCATTTGATCAGCCATGAAGTCCCTTTTACTTCTTTTGTACCCAGGGGTATATTTCTCTTTAGCAACAAGAGTTTTTGTTGAGAACATAGTATAAATCAAACCGCTTTCATCATAGTTAACCAATTGGTCCAAAGATTAAATTCCTTTTTTTAAATTACAACTATCATGGTCTGCAGACAATTTCTAGTATTTAACTGCCTGATACTTTATATATTTTTTTCCAGTAGTGAAGCCACTCTATTCGTTGTAAAAAACATCTTCTTTGTTTTAAAAAGTTTCATTAAAATCTTACAGAGTTTTGGACTGTAATATAGGCCCACCAATTGAACTTACTTTACTTCTTAATTGAGTAAACCACATAAATAATGTATTTGAAGATTTTTCAAATTCATACTTTGACATTGTTTTTTAAATTTTTAATGACCATTACTTCTGACCTTTTGAGAACACCACTACTAGTATCAGCCCTCTTCCAGTCACTGATCGTTACTTCACCAATCACTTGCAATTTTCTTGATAGATTCACCTTCATGAATTCAATTTCTTATGTCTGTCGGAACTAGGATTTTGATTTAGACGAAGGATAGAGGTACTATCGTTTAGGTATCAGAAGGGCTTTGACAATATGTGTATGTATACAGTAGGAAATGACACAATGAAAGTTAGAAAAGCGTTCGTCCCGAGGGGATCAGCCCTCAGACAACGAATGAGGTTGAGTGCTGTAGGGATCAGCCGACAGACCACTCGGAGGTTAGAAAATTTGTCCTGGATGGATCAGCCTTTAGACAACGGATGGGGAAATCCGTGCTGCCGGGATCAGCCGACAGACTACGGAAGAAAAGACAGTTGTGGAATAATAAAGAAAACGAGAATTTAGGTAATATGAGCTGCGAGAGAGAGGAGTGTTGCAGGTGATTTTGAAGTCTGTATTTATAGGTCATCTGGGATTTTGCTGGTCTCCCACTCTGCACGGATTTGGTCAGTCTTACTCTCTCTCTCTCTCTCTCAGAAATCCTAACTTTGTTGGATTTTTCTAAAGCTTTTGATTGCGTAAACCACTCATTGCTTTTGGTGAAATTAAGAAATATGGGTTTGGCGCCTATATGCATTGCATGGGTGGAGTCCTATCTTTCTGGCAGAAGTCAGTGTGTTAGTGTTGGTGATGATAGGTCAAGTTGGAGGGATGTCTGTAGTGGAGTTCCACAGGGCTCAGTATTGGGACTTTTGTTGTTTAGTTTGTATATTAAATATATTCATACTATGCTGAATTATTGTAAATTTCATTTGTATGCTGATGATTTTCAAGTATATTTGCATTTTTAAATTGGTGATATTGACAGAGCAGTGGATAATGTAAATTATGATCTGAAAAATGTTTCATTGTGGGTTAAGAAAAATGGACTCTCGATTAACAGAGCTAAGTCAAAGCCAATAATTTTGGGTTATTCTCGACTACTAAATAAAATAGATGTAACGACATTTCCTAGAATCCAGTTTGACAATCATTTTTTGGACTATTATGATAGAGTGAAAGACGTGGGACTAATAATTGACAGTAGAATGACTTGGAATGATTATGTGACTGAGACGTGTAACTTGGTCTTTGCTGGAATCCACTCTTTGAAAAAAATGCAAGATTGCTTGCCGCTCCAAATTAGATCACTCCTAGTAAAGACTTTAATATTTCCTTACTTTTCTTATTGTGACACCGTAGTCAATGACATGTCTGTTGTTCTGGCTAACAGGTTGCAGCGGGCACAGAACTACTGTGTGCAATTTATTTTTGGCTTAAAACGCGATGCTCATGTAACTCCTTATTATAAAGAACTTAATTTTCTAAAACTTAACGATTTCCGATCATTTCATATTTTAATTATCTTGCATTCGGTCCTAAAAACTTTAGTGCCGAATTACTTGGCAGAAAAGTTTGTTTTCACCTCTGATATCAGTGCAAAGAGCACTAGAAGAGGTTCCACTTTGCTTATGATAGCGCTACATAGAACTATTATGTTTAATAAATCGTTTACTGTGTCCGCTTGCCGCTTGTGGAATTTACTTCCAGAGGGACTTAAATCTGTTGACAGTCGTGTCCAGTTTTCAAAATTACTTAAGACTTTCTTTTTGAATAGACTGGATTTGGTGTCCTCGTCCCTGGGTGTGGCGGAATAGTTAGTTTTTTTTGTAATAAGTGAGAATGATTGAAATAAGTATTTGTTACTTTCTTTTGCTTTTATGTAGTAATAATAGTGATTATTTTAATTATGTGGTGTCTTTTTAAAATGTTATTATGTATGAATGTCCTTGTGTGTATGTGTGATTGTATTTATCTGTATCAACACATGTAAGCTACAGTATTTCATTTTTTTTTCTAAATTCTAAATTTTATTACGTTGTTTAAATTTAAATTTGTTAATTTTCATTTTATTTTACGTTATAACTTTCATTTTGTCACTTTAATTTTAAGATTGTTGCTTTTTATTTTATTTTAAATTCTTAATTTCATTTTGTAGCTAGTTTAAATTTAAGTTTGTTAATTTTTTATATTATCTTAGTTATTTTTAATTGATTTAAATTTTTTTTAATTTTTATTATTATCAAGTTGTATTTTATATTTTTATATAATATGTTGTTATGTTGTATGGGGTTAGGTGGTAGAGAGGACTATACAGTCCTAACCTCGCCCCTAAATAAAGTCAATTCAATTCAATTCAATTCAATTTCTCTCTCTCTATGAGAAATCCTTCCCATGTCTGACGGTCAGTAATAAAAAGATGGCGGTAAGGTGTTCCAGTGACAGGCTCCATCTTTACTGCCGCTTAACTCCTCTGGGTCGCGTCCGGATTCTCTCTCTCGCTTAGTTGGACCATCTCAAGACTGTGCTGACTCTGCTGATTTCAAGGATTTTGTCAGCTACTGCCGCGAGTCGTTCAAGATCATCCTCTGAGATGGCAGCTAAAATCCCTTTTGTGTGAGCTGGAAGGACCCTGAGCCATATTGTTTTCAGGTCTTTGTTGGCTATGGTGTTGCTCACTAGGGTGTCCATCTCACGTAAGAGCTGAGAGAGTCTGAAGTCTCCTAACTGTATCTTTTCTAACAAGCGTAGGATGCGTCATTCCTGATTCTGGTTGAATCTTTTAGTCAATCTCTCCTTTGGTGTAGTAAAAGACTGATCTACAGGTTGTCTTGCTAAGTCAGCCATTTGCGTGAGGATCTTGTAGGGTAACTGGCTAATGACTAGTTGAAATCTTCTGTCCTCCTCGGCAATCCTGTTGGTAGCAAATACGGCTTCTACTTGTATAACCATAGCGTTGGATCTTCATCCCAGAATAGCGGTAGGCGTACTGAAAAGTTGGCTGCAACTTGATCTGCGGTTGTTCCTGTTGATTCTTCTTGTGACATCGTGCTGTCTTGTAATCGCGCCGGGGTCATCAATTGTTAGAGCTGGGTTGTGATTTGAACTAAGAATAGAGGTACTATCGTTTAGGTATCACAAGGGCTTCGACAATATGCCTATTCAGTATGAAATGAGTAGAAAGGAGTTCGTCCCTTGTCTGAAGAGGATCAAGCCTCAGACAACGAATGAGGTAGAGTGGTGTCGAGATCAGCCGACAGGCTACTCGGAGTTTGGAAAGTTTGTCCTAGAGGGATCAGCTTTCAGACAACGAACGTGGAAGTCCGTGCTGCCGTGATCAGCCGACAGATCATGGAGGTAGTGCTCATCCTGAGGGGATCAACCCTCAGACAACGAATGGGGCCCGTGTACAGGAATTAGCCGACAGAACACAGAAAGAAAGAGAGTTAAGTAATAATAAATAAAAAACATGAGAATTTAGGTAACAATAGCAGTGTGTGTGAGAGAGAGAGGAGTGGTGCAGGTGACTCTGTGAAACAGAATGATTTTGAATAAGCCCATATTTATATTTCGTCTGGGGTTGTGTGCACATGTCTCCCACTCTGCATTGCCTTGGTCATTTCAGTGTTTCTCTCTCTCCTGTGCATCATTTATTTATATATTCATAACAATTTAGAGTAACAATGCAAAGGGGTAACGTGTCACTACAATGTCCAACTTAGTTTTAAAGAAACAACAATTCTCATCCTTGTACAGTGATAAAGTATGCACAACTTCAAATATAAAAAAATGCAGGGATAATATTAATAAAATTATCATAACATGAAGCTAAACATGCATTGGTTGAAACGTGTAGATGTAACGTGACATGCGGAACAAAGCTACACCTTCATGCAGCCTAGCAACATTGCCAATAGTAATATGAAAACTGACAAAATGAGTCAGCACACAACACCCAACCATAGCCATGTGTTGCAGGTCACCTTATTACTGTCACTTCTGTAATTATACTTTATAAACTATTATGGAAATTTCAGTTAATCCAAAACTAAGACTTCTATAAGCAAGATCATTTTTAGTTTTGATTTTTTCAATATTTACCTTCATTTGTATATAAAAACAATACACAACATATGAGAGTATTGTTCACCTTTCATTATGAACTGACTCCAACTAATACCTATATAAAATAAAAGTATATGCTAGGCCATATCTTTGTTTTGAAGATTGGAACTAATATTAGTTACACTTAAGGTAATGAAAAGAACTCAGGAACTAGGCATAAGCCAACAAGAAACTAAAATATATCCATACATGTGATCAAGAAGCACAGATCAACTACAAAATATGCACAAGGCAAATAACCATCTACACAAGGGATGGCTAACATAGTGTTTAATGTTAGGAAACCCTTGCCTATTTTTGTGTACCATTTTCCAATGTGTTAACGTCTTTACATTTAGTCTTACTCTGACTGCAGACATGTGACGAAAACGGAAGTAATTTCAAACGCCTATTTCTGTCAGTTTCAATCAGGTCACTAAACAGTAAACATCATTTTCAAGTGTCACAAATTTGTAGTGCAAAAGGTTTTTGTCAAAATTAATATTTGTAAGTGTGACATCATGAAGAACATAGTTCATAATTTTTGATTGGCTGTAACTTTGAGGTGCTATACGTTTTAAAGTTGAAATGATAGAAAAACAATGAGTGCTTTAATTTGGAAGACTCTTTCACATTGAAAAAAAGTCCTGCAACAACATGGATTTCATTAAGAGGTACAACAGAGAACATAAGTAATAGCAACAACAGATAAAGGATGAAATGGTCATTTAGAAAAAAAAACCTGCCAAAACTAGAGCAGAGCATACTGTATGTGTAAACTCAGACAGTGCAAAAAAGTCACTGAAACTAATATGACAGTAACATGTGCATTTCAGTCATCATTAAAACACCAATTTTTTGCCTAAAAAAAGTATCTATTAAAAAATATTTGAGCATTTATTCTTTTTGAATGTAGTTTGCTTTGTTCAGAGCCAAATGACTTCTCAACTCATTTATTTAAATCCTAATATTTATTTATGTAAAATATTTATGACTATTACATACTGCATATTTTGTATTTATGTATTTTATTTTTTTATTTTTAGGAAACTTTTACATTCAAACCAAATAGATGTGAGTTACTTTGCAGCAGGTATAATGGCACATTTAGCTTCTGAAGGTGAGCAGGCATGGAAGGATAGTGGCGCAGGAGCAGATTGGAGTCAGGTTTTAGTTGAGTTGGGAGATGTGGTGTCTTGTTGGCAACCGCCAGAAGGAGAAATGGTAGCTTACAGATCCTTTCATCCTTTTATATCTCTACTCACTTGTACAGCAGCTCCTCAGGTGCAGCTATGGGCAGTTTGGGCAATACACCATGTTTGTACAAAAAATGGTATGTAAAATTATTCATGCTCTTTAATTTTAGTTCCACAATGTTTTTAGAAAACTAAATTTACCCTCAGAGGCTCACTTATTGTGAGTGTGGCAATCCTGAGGAAACTAGCTGTATCTACACTTTTTTTCATGTAGTCTTGGGTTAGATCCCTCTCTTTCATCTTTGCTATCACATTATCTCTTGACCAACTCTTGTTCTCTTCCAATGCTGCGCCATTAGAATATTCGATGGCAAAGAGTTTTTATTTCATGTTCTTTTCTTCCTTTTTTTTATAAGGTAGTGATGAGATTTTATTCATCTTTAAACAACAAGGGAAAAAAGAAAACTAAATTTTGATTTATTGTCTATTGACAGTATAGTTTAAAATGTTTAGTATAAATGGTCCTTTCGGAATATTTTTTTTACTTTCTCAAGTAATATAGATAAAAATATAATGATACAAAATGTATTTACATAATTTGAAATCTGGAATAATATCATTCTCCATGGTATCCATTCAATAAATCACAATTTTTTTACATAAATAAGGAAGAAATACAAAAATTGTAAATAATTAATGAATGAATGGAAATCTTTAAATTTAAGATATGACCTTATCAATTAATTACTATCGTCCGAAATATAGCATGTCCATTTCATATTTTATAGTCATATTCATAAGTATTTGAAGATTCCAAGTCAGTTTAAAGTCCAAAATTTTACCCACATATTTTTACCCACATTTTACCCACTTTAACTCTGAAGTGTCTCTTCAAAGAGTCAGATACCATCTAAACTTGGAGTAATCCTTTTCTTAAAGAGAATTAAAACTATCTTGGCCTTAAGTTCTCCTTACAACACCAGTCCCATACCAGTGATAGAGCTTTTGAACTGCCACATCATCTTCATACCCTTGGTCATAGTACTTGTTCATTAAATATAAAATGTATATACTGTGGTATATATCAAGACTTGTTTCTTCATTTCATTATAGTAACTAGGTAATTTTATTTTTAATTTACATACATTAAAAGATAAGCTGACAACATCTGTCCCTCTACTATAGGAACACGCCACAAACTAAACGATAAAGTAGTATCTTTTTTTAATGCATAAATCGATACAAACCTGGTGACTAAACTAACCTGTGTAGCATATTTTAAGAATAAAAACAGAGTTGTCTGGCGTGTGCTAAAACTTAGTGGCCAAAAAAAAGAAGATAAAAAAAAGAATCTCCCCACTCTGCCTGACTTTAGACATAAGGAGATTGCAATGTCCGGCTAGCTACAAGACAGATTTTTCAGCATACGCAGAGTGTTTGTGCGACATTTTCTATGCATTCTACACAGTTAAACAGTGATCAAATTAATGGTTTGTCTAAATCTAATTGGTTGAATAAATATTCACTTATTTTAACGTCATGGCAACAACCATCTCGTTAACATAAAATCATATGGACAATGTCGGTTAAGTAAACTAAGCCTCCGCCATTAAGAAACCAGATTATTCTGGTTCAACTTCTGGACACAGCTTTGAAATAAAACCAACAAGACAAAAATGTTTAGTTTCTATAAAAGACAATATTTTTTTATAGAACTCCGGTATCATATTTTGGATTTAACTTACGTACACTGTGAATATGTTGAATTGTTTCTGTAAATCTCTTTTGTTGTGAATAGTTTTAGTTGTGTATTATATATGTGTATATATGTGTGTGAATTAATTGGATGGTGGTTTTGCATGCAAAACTTTTGGCCTCAAAATTAGAAATTACATATCCATTTTTTTTAAACCCATATGGTTCATATTTTAGTTGGCCACTATAACCTTCAGTTATTTTTCAATTAATTGTATTCAGTTTCATTGCCTATAACCTTAAGTTATATTGCAATTTTGTTCAGTTTATTGTATATAGCCATAAGCTATATTACAATTTTTGTTTAATTTAATTGTATATAACCATATGTTATATTTCAATTTCTTTTGTTAATGTTCTTTGAAAGTTACGTTTCAAATTTGGACTGTTACATGAGAGTTGTGATTACACTATTAAATCTTTTTTTAATTATAAATAAATCTGAAACTGATACTTCAATTTAAATCAAATCTGATTTTATTGGGTATTATCTATTTTTACCAATTATGTATGATTCAAATTTGTGTTAGGTGAATAATATATTTCAGTGTCTAAATGGATTACTCAAGCGTTATCTGAGGAACAAGTAAGTCAACACCATGTGTCTGTTCTCTTTAACAGTTTGTGAAAAATAAAATAGGAAATACATGTGCAGTCTGTAGGAACCCCAGCACAATTTTCAATTCTTAAAAAAAAAAAAATTAGTTGACTGACACCTGAAATAAATAGTAATTCTAATGAGCAGCAAATTTATGAAAAAGAAGGCAATCAGACAAAAGGGCAAGATAGAAGAACCAGAAATAAGTAAACAAATAACAAAGACTAAAAATAAATCTGTTTTGATGAACCAACTTCAACATACATATTTCATAACAATACAAAATTTAAAGTTACCATTCTGTACTTTTCAGATTCATCACCCTAGAATTCAACCTGTTTCATCAAAGTTATAATTAAACCAAGAAAAACAATAATCAAATGTAACATTTTTCATGCTATCAATTGCCTAGATTGTTGTAGGCTATATGAAACTAAATGTTGAGATATTTGTTTTGTAATTAAGTCTAAAAACTTTTACCAAATGCATTTGAACCAAAGAGAAGTTATAATATATTAATCCATAAGTTACATACCTTTAACCCTTTTGGTGCCACGGTGACGATCTATCGTCACCATTTTTTCGTGCGAGAAGTGCCACTGTGACGATCTATCGTCACCATTTTTCCGTGCGAGAAATGCCACAGTGACGATCCATCGCCACTGCGTATTTCGTAGTTTAATTAATTTATTTGTAATCTGCTATATAGTATTTCGGTGTTTTAAAATACTTTGTGGTATATCCAGTGATATTCAGTGGTGGAAAAAATTTTGATTTAGCTAACTAAACAGATGACAACAATTACAGATGCACAAAATCAGCTGTTGTCATTTTCACTTGCAGGTTAGAAGTGTACTGATATTATTGTGTGTTGATATTATTTTCTCGCTACAGTCATCAGTTTTTTTTGAAGTTTGTTGTTTGTGTTATTTTATTATTTGTTTGTTGAAGGTTATTATTTTAGTTATTACAAGTTTAAAGTAGTATTTTGGATAATATATTGCTTTGAAATGGCGGAAGAAAATCTAAGAGGTAGCGAAGTAGACAGATTACTTTCAGGTTATTCAGACGATGACTCTTTAGCCTCTGAAGATGATTTGTTACATTTATTTGGGGATGACAGTGATCTAGACCCGTTATATCAACCAGAAAGTGATAGTGACAATCAGTTTAGTGATAGTGATATTGATTTAAACTTAGATCAACCTAGTACATCAGGTAAACAAAATAGGCCTATGTTAGGTTGGGATAGGTTAGTTCTGAGATAAAAGTTTTTTGTTTGAGTTTGGTTTTCAACCAAATAATTTAAAAATTTGGTCACTTATAGAAAACAGTATATAGATAGAAAATAGCACACTTCCCACAGATAAAATATTTTTGGTTTGTGAGGTAAAAAAAAAAAGTAAATTTTTTTTTTCTAAATTATCTTAAATTTGGTTTTTAATAAATAATTTTTTTTTTACATATAGAATCCAACTTATTTACAAATATAATTGTAGCCTAGGTAACACTAAACATTTTGACACTAAATTTGTTAAGATATCTTGTATTCAATTTAATCTGTGTCGTTTATAACAAAGTTCTCCAAAAAACCATTTATACCTGTGGCATTTTTGGGTGAGTCTGTGCATTTTAGATGTGTTACCGAATTTTCCAGTTATGAAAATTTTCTTGTGGCACTCAAAGGGTTAAGACCAAATATTGCGATAACCTCGAAATTAATTTCTCATAAAATAACAGTTTAAAAAAACAATTTGTTTATATAATATGAAATTATAAGGCGTTACCTAATAATTATTACTATCATCATGTAACCTAGAATAAATAATTTATATTACACTTAGCTAGAAAAATAAAAGTACATATCTTATTTAAAAATGAAACAAGATAATATAGATGTTAACCTAAACTAATAAAAAAGTAAGGAAATGTGAATACATATAGGGATGGATCATAATTGTATATATTTTGTAAAGGAAAATGTTGTGGTTATAAAAGGAATTAATTTTAAACGATGCCAGTGTTTTAAAATAAAAAATCTGGAGGTTAATTAAGTTAGCGTTTAAAGGAAAGAGCTGTCAATTACATCAGGAAGCAAACAAGGACATTCCAATTACATATGTATACAGTTTATGAACTAGTGAAACTAAAATATTAAAAAATAATCCTTACACACCTTGCGACAATCTGCTCTGCTTCGGTGTCAAGATATTTACCCGCACGCGAATCTTAGCCCTAATACCCAGCCCTTTCTTACAGAAAACAGAAGATCGAACGCAAGAAATTGCCATAATACACCCCTTGATTCGTGATGTATACAACAAAATCTTATAAGTAAAGATTTTAATGAATATTTTTATGATTTAAATTTTGCCTACGTAGAGTGAACCGATTTATGACTCTCTCTCGAGTCGTGCCATTTGGAGAACTATGATCCCTGAATATATTTTAGGTTTTGACGTGACTTACAACTTAACATAAATTTAGAGTAACAAAAGTAGCTCAGGAAAGTATGCAAAATAACGTAATCAATGGTTTTAGGATTAATTAGTCAAAATTATTTATCTTCTCAATTCTATATTATAACATTTACAGACAAATAATTGAATATTGATTTATGTACACAATATATCAACTTGACATGACATTTGATTATTCTATAAATTTATATATATATATATATATATTGGAATTACCTTTATTTTTAACAATGATAATGATTCTAAATAACCCAATGAGAAATAAGTATTTTTGAAGTTAATGATTTATGTTTCTTTAAGACAAATGAAAACTTTTGAATTTAAAATTGTCATTGATTCTATATTGTTCAATTTTGATATTTCGGTACCTTATAATAGAGATGATCGAATTCTCGTTCTTTCAGTCTGGATTCCTCCAATTTGCAAGGTCCACAGCTTCTTATGAAGCTTAGGTCCGTTCTACTGTTGGCTTGAAATCCAGAGAGCGGATGATGAATATTTATAGTTGATCCTATCTTCAAGAGTGCAGTTGCTGAAGTTCGAGTGTTCTTTCTTAATTTTGATGATTAATTAAAGTTGTTCATTGTGTCTACTAATGTTCCCAAATTATGCCAATTTATGGAGTTTGCTAATTTACATTTATTAGGCTTTTAATTTTTTTAATTTATTTCGTAGAAAATTTTACACTGTTCACATCTAAGAATTTTAAGACTAATGTGAACAAAATGTTAAAATGATTTTAAAACTAATACATTTAAGTAATTAGAGTGATGCTGATGGGAATAACAGCATCCCTGTAATCTCTGGGAAAGTCATTTTATAGTCTCATCATCCCCACTTTCCAACCAAACATTATGACCAAATGTAGACTTTTTTGAGTTTGGTAATTTGCTTAAATCGCCTGTAGCTTTTAAGATAGAATTTTTATTCTATTTTTCTTATGATCCCCTATGGATTCTACGTCGAATTTATCTTAAAACTTTTTTAATTACCTGAGTATTGTTTTTTCTCAATATCAGTGTGTTTTCGTCGAAATCATCATGACAATTTTTGATTTATTTATGTGGGAATTATACTTATTTCTCTAGGGCATTGGTTACTAACGTGTATTTAAACAATTATAATCACTACTTAATTGTCAAAAAACATTATATTTTGGTTGTATGAAAAGATTGTGGTTTTCCTTCCATATAACCATCATATCTCACAAGCCCTGTGCCCCATGTTGTTCAAACTTTGCTATATTATCAAGCTTGAAGAACCCCATAATAATCATGCAAAATATTTTCAATCTTGAATCTAATTATTATTTATTAACTGATATAAAATTTAAATTTTGGATATGACCTTCTATGGTCTATAACTTATTAGTTATTGATTTTAAGGAATAATTTATTTTACATGATTGCACCGTAAGAACGGTACCTAGGTTTATAAAAAAATGAAAAAACACATTTTTTAAGAAAATGAGTTTTCATTGTTTTAGGACACAAGTCCTAAGACTTATAATATTTCAATATAATAATAGTCTGCCCTTTTGATTTTACAATTGTATATATTTTTAATTAATTTAATTATGTGTTTTACTCTCATTGGTAAATGAACACACACATGGGTTTTACAAAGTAAACAATCAAATTAAATTTTATTATATATAAAAAAAAAATACATACAAACGATCAAGAATTGGAAACAAAATATAAATTAAATATTAATTGAAATATAATTCTCTGATAAGAACACAAGTGAAAATTATATTGTCTTTATTTATATATATATATATATATATATATATATATATATATATTTATATATATATATACATATATATATATATATATATATATATATATATATATATATAACAATCTCAGGATAGGTTAACGTGCCGACCTTATCCAGTCTTCTGATCGTATTTATTGAAATTCTCAACCAATATTATATTAAATTTTGATTATGAAAAAATAAATAAATTTGAAAATTTTGTTGTGGAATTTAGAAGTTCGAAATATTTTGGGTAGATCTCAACAATTTGTTGAATTATAGTATTCTTAAGTTTAAAGTATTGAGATTGAAACTGTTTTAATAGGTAAGCCTCAGCCCCTTATAACTTATGAAATTCATTTAAAAATTTTGTACAAACTTCGTGATAGAATATTTTTTTTACATATGACAAGAAAATAAACTAATTTAAGATTTTCAAACCATTTATAAACACATAATTTACAAATATTAATTTTATGACTGAAGTTTAAACTTTACTTGAGGGTTGTACAAAACGTGTTTGCTATTGAATTTAATACAATTCCAAAGTACGATAGCATGTAAAATAAATAACCCACCTCTTTGGTTTTCGGGCTGTCGGGGGATTATTACTGGTAATTGGCTCTTCTATGTCGTCATTCACGTCGTTGTTTTCTGCCGTTTCAGAAACAGATGTTGATGGTGTCGCATTGCACTTTGTTATAAAGTCAGTCATTCGACGTGATTTGGCTAGGACCTCTTCATTCTTTTTCTCCTTTTCTTTTGCCATCTTTTGTTTTGCACTGCCGCTTTTGAACATCTCTTTCATTTTATGGTGATTAGTTTGTGTTTTATGACGGTCCATAGTGGAATCTTGCTAAAAGAAATACTTGCATGTAATAACAGCAACAACAATAAAAGTGATATATTTCATGTATCAAATAATGATAGATCCACAGAGGAGAGAATCAAACATGTTCTATTCATATTCCTATGTGTACGGTGTACGGATATACGGATAGGCCAAAGCAAGGGCCCGTCAATGAAGATATAACTTTTTCAATTTAAAAAAAATCAATTAACTTTGTTATCTATTTTTGGAAAATAAATGTACTTGCAGTTATCGAATTTATAAAATAATTCCAAACTGATGAGCATGAGCTATAGACATAAAATATGACTCACCTTTTCAATGTGATTAAATAATCCAACAATAGTCTTCTTTGGGCAAACTCATTGAACACACAGCATTAATTTGACAAAATCACAGACTTGGCTGTTTAACAACTAAACGGGCGCACCTACTTAACATTCGTATCAAGAGCGTGAGAAATAACAATACAGTGCTACGATGCTACTGCTAATGATTTGTTTAGATGACAAGGAGTAGTGGGGATGGACGGGGGGATGAGTCACAGTCAAGTACCAACACTCAAACAGTCAAGTACCCTTGTTCGCACTCAAACGCATGCCAACTTGCTGCTCTGCTCCCAATGTCACCATCATTCATTACATTCACAAATACACTAGCCCTGTTTCCTGTACATACACAATCATAGTCTTGTATCAAGTATGTACGTACAACGTACTATCTACGATAATAAAACATGACCAGTGAAATTATTTTGTAATTTTTTTGTGGTGCGGGCCCCTATGTCGCCTATGCTTAAATCCGGCCCTGCTTGGAGAGAAAAACGTGGGGCGAAGCCAGTAAATGATACAAGTAGACAATCCGGATAAATTCACAGCTAATTTCAGTGATTTGGAAATGAGATTTACTGTAATTTAATTTGTTTACTCCTCTTTAACTATCATAGATTGCCTGTGCCCCACGTTTTTCTCTCTAAGTATTCCAAATATATCCATAGCCACTAACAATCTTCCCTCAAAATTGTAGAAGGGTCATGAAAAATTATTTTATACTTTTTAGTCCGTTTTAAAAACGTGGTATGTTAAAAAATATATATATATATATTTGTTTTTTTTGGAAAGGATTAACAAAGTTTGTATTAAAGTCAATTTTATTTATTTAAATCCTTTGGCGTAGGATTTGGTGATCCCACCACCCGATTGGACTACCAATCATAATAAACAACCTATCACAACTCTCTCCTTCTTCTTGTTCTGGGAGCCTTTCTTTCTATAGTCAGTATAACTCCTCTACATGCTCTCTGCCTGTTTCTACTCTCCTATTGAAGATCTTCTTGTTTGATTCTTATGTTTCACCTGAACCCTAATGCTGTCACAGGACCCGTGTCTAATAGGGTAAAAGTCTCTGAGCTCTATTCATCAGAGATGTAAACGGAGCCTCCAGGAGTTAGGAGATCTCCAGGCAGTAAATAGCCTTGCCTGGGGATAAGGGGCTCTGCCTGGGTTGACAGTTCTTGACCTAGCTTCTCGTGGGATCTACATGGATTAGCAACAAAGAGAGAAGATACACTCCTTAAAGGTCTAGATACACCAGGGTTTTCTGGTTCATGTGACGATGCTATAAAGCAATTCGGTGAACTGAAAATCAAAAGACCTAATCTCACCATTAAAGAAAGAAGAGAGGCTATCAAAGCAAACCTTCAAGAAGGTGGTGAAGAATAAGATTCCTCGAAATGACAGAGGGGTAAGAGAAAGAAGAAAAAGAAATCGTAGTCAGGAATCGTCTCTGGTTTTGAAGGGGGTTCTGAGGCAAGGGTGTGTTAGGATTCAATGATTAAACTACCTGGGATCTTTTTGTTCTATATAATTGAATGGTTCAGTACTCTATTAATCCTTATTAATCCATAATGACTCTAATTGTTGTGACTCATAGATCTGATCCTACGTTATAGTTTAATTATCTGACTCTGAAATAATTACAAGTTTCTTATTGTACGAAGTTTGCAATTCTTGTGGATGCTCATTCGAAGTTTCAATTCTCCCAGGAAGCTCTTACTCGCCAAGTCCGTTTGGCTATCTTCAAGAATTCCTGCAGCACCTTCCCTTGATCAATCTCATTTCACTGACCATGTTTCCTCCCACCCTAGGGTTTATATATCATTGTAGCATCAATGACATTCACCTTGTTTGCAAGGTAAGCAATTTCGTCAGTTTTCAAGGTCTGTCACAATAATTGTTGTCATTGTGGCTTCTTAAAAAGAACTTAAACTATATTTCTAACTAAAACTATCCTAATTCATAACAGGTGAGTGTGATCAAACGCTGTAGAGGCAAATTGACCAATCCACCTTCTGCCAAGTGACCCTCGAAAAAGGCCAGGTTTGAGACTCATGTCTCTGATACAAATCCTCAATGTTCGGAGCCATGTGGAAAAGAAGCAATGACTTACAAAGACATTCTGACCATTAAGATAGCTATCATGCTAAAATCCTATCCTGATACCAAACTCACAAATAAACAAGGTGAGGTCATCGATGATGCATTGATGGATAAATTTCAACCTTTAGAGGAAGGGACCATTCCATCATTTTTTGGTAGCTTCTTGGAGAAAGGAGCACTAATACTTTCCTACCTCAACAAAACAACAAAGCGTTGGAGAGAAATGTTGGAGAAAATCATACCTATATTCCATCCGTTACTCATTATTGAGGCTGAATAGAGGCCGTCTAAAAAAGTTATGGTGTTACTAGACACGGCCACTTCATGGAACATTTGCTAACACTCAGGATCACATATAGTGATCCCACTCGTAGGCTATGTAAATGGTCTGATTAGGCATATCATTCTGGAATGCATTTTACTTGAGGCCATTTAGAAGAGCCATTTGCACTTCTACAACCATTTGGGTGATGACTTTGATGCTACCATAGGACGGAAGCTCCTGATCCTTGTTGAGGATATAGGTATCGGCCTTGCTAGTAGATTCTTGGGGTCTACAAACTTAGGTTGACGTACAAGGATCTTGAGTCCTCGTACCCCAATAATCTAATCTATTTCAACCCTCATTATCATTAAGACTACTTTTGGAGAAAACAAAATCTAAGCTAAAACAAGAGAGCATGGATTGTACATGTTTGGGTAGGAACAGATTCTGTGACAAAGTTGAAGACTTAATTTCATAAACTACTCGAATGAATTGATTTCACCAATGATATAATGAAACTGAATGAGAAGTAGCTTTTAACTCTATAAAATAGTTGAGTGAAGTCCATTAGTATAATATATGGTATACAATATGTATGTGATCTTGACTAATAATTCATTAAATGTTAGATTGTACCTTTAACAAAACACAATGTAATGTACTTTATAGGATGGAGGTACTAATGTTAATTTCATGGATTCCTAAATTTGTTATTACTAATAATTTTTAATTATAAATTATAACAAAAAATTTAATATTTTTGTTTAGCTCAACGGTACTGCCCGATGTTAGAAGTTGATAAAGGAAGTGACATGCTCTGTGCTATTTATGCAAGTTCGACAATTGATCCACGAGTCCGGAACATCTGTGGTGACATCTTACACCTATTAAAGTAAGTTATTATAGTTTCTAGTTGAATTATATATTAAATATTAGTACAAGCTGGGTGGTACAAGGTTATTCCAAAAATGTTTAATACATATACGTGAAAAGACACTTTATCTCATATATGCATTTTCAATTAAAAACACAAACAAATAAATTTAAATGATTTTCATGAATCAGCCCAGTTGATGATATTGTCATTTTATGTCAAGTTATCTTCATTAGATTTAATATAAGCTAATGTTAGAAAGAAGTGACAAGGTATGAGGTTAGTTTTGTATCAAGAGACAGTAATTAATATAAAAATTAAGTTGGGTAAAGATGAATAATATATAGTTAATGACAACATGTCTTTATCTGGTAGAAAGCCGATTCATAGCAAATAAAATGAATGTTTTCATATTTCCAATAATAGTAAGAAAAATATGTCAGTAAAATATCCTCCATTCTAACTAACAGTTTACCTCAAAAGAACAATTTTGTAAAACTGGATATGTCTGACAATTACAAACGGCATGTAGAAGTGATTTGAATATTAGTCTTGAAATTGGAATTCCTCAATATGTTTGGAGAATATTGAATAAATACCATGGAATGGAAACGTATCACATACAGATGGTATAAGCTTTGATTGATCAATACAATGTAAAACGAGTTCAGGCCAATGAACATTATACTTTTATAAGTATAATTTTATTAAAAATTAAAAACGTAGATCAATGTCTCGATTGATAGTTTTCAGTGATGAAGTGACATTTCATATAAATGGTGTGTATACCAATCATAACTGTTTTTTATGCAGGCCTTTATATTTCTTGAACAGTAACATGGGTCACCAAAGTGAAAGTGTGTTGTACTGTTAGTATAAATAACATTATTGGCCCATATTGTTTTGTTTATGATATGGGGAACTCTGATATGGGGGAAATATGCCTAATAAATTTTCTTTGTTTTTTTTAAATTTCACTGCATGTTCATGAATCAGACTACTTTCAATTAGATGGATCACTAATATATTTATAATTAAGCAATCTGAAATATCTGTAATGAAGATATTATAAATTGGTGGATATAGAAGACCTAATAGCTTACAATTTTTTTTGTGGAGTATGATCAAAGAATTGTTTTCAGTGAAAGTGTAAGAGATAACAAAGAATTACACTAGAATTAAAATTATTATTGTTATTATTATTCTTTAATCGGTCATTTGCTATAATCTATGTATATAAAAACTAATACACAATGTTTCCAGAGTATAAATAAACTCTTGTTATCGAGTGTAAACCCTAAAGCATAAAAGAGAAAAACAAGAGCCTAATAGCCTTGGGCCATGTTGGAAATTGAAACTAAATCCATAACCTAAGAAAAGAATTCAATTTTGGTAGTATAATAATGAAAAACGTTTAATTCCTAAATATTTGAATTACGTGAAGAAAATATTCGTGAGTTAATGGACTAAAAATCTGTCATGGGACTGTTATAAAAGACGTAATTTTGAATAAAAAGAAGTAAAAGAAACATGAACCTCATTTTGGGAGTTGAGCAATGTAAAATACTATTGATACCACATGCATAAAGTATGTTAAAAAAGAAGCTCAAAAAGAAAATAAAAAGGAGAAGATTATTAGATTGTTGAAAAGAAAAAGGGAGGACAAAGAGGATGAAAGTTACAATGCTGGTGCTTTTTAGAGTAAGAAATTGTATAAATAAAACTTCAAGTGCGATTCCCTGGAAACTGTGTTTCATCCTTTTAGGTACACATAACTCAATAAGCAATAAGCTTGAAATTTTGTACGCTTATTAAGAACTGTTATAGCAAGATTTATCAAGTATATGTTAAGTAAGTTTTTATTTTAGTTATTAATTTTTAAATAAAATTTAAACAATTATTAAATAGTAGTCATATTTTAAAATTTTCAAAAGGGTTTTTAACAGGTCAAATGTTTGGTGAAATTTGAAAGTTCTGAGGTCTATTATGATATAAATATAAGAGTAGTTACTCTGTGCATATAAAACAATTTTTTGAAAACTACCTTACAAAAATGATGTTCTTAATACATTGAAAAGGAATTTGATATATTTTTAAAATGCAAGATTATATTTTTAGTTTTACCATTTTTGAGATTTTTTGAAAACTCCATGTGTTGAACATATTTGTGTTATATATCAAAGTCCCTGTACTTTAATTTTTTTTTAAATGAATCCACATGTATTTTTTAAATTTTAGGCGCATTTTTGGAGATCTATCCTGTGCAACCTAAAAATATGTTCACCAATCCTGACCTGAAGAACAAGATTTGAAGGTCTGTTGATTTTCGTATAGATATATATTTTAGCCTACATATACATATAATGCACAGAGATCTGATATTCAAAGTTTTACGTGGGTAAAGCTACATTGGCCAACATTTTAGATAAAACACTGAATTTATTTCATTGTCTATCCAAGTAATGTTTTAACTACTTGAATAAGTTGTGTGTATGCTTAAATAATGAGATATTTCGATCCTAAAATTCTCTACATGCAAAGTCATGATTTTGAAGCTTGAATTGAACTAGATTATAAACTCTCAGAATTATATTTTATTATTACTGAATTATTTTATTGTAGAGTTATGAATAGACTGTAGATTACCTGAAGTAAAGCTGTTTCTTAATACAGTAGAACCTCATTTATCCATAATTAGGATTGATTTATCAAAATTAATTTTTTAATGAATTCATTTTCAGTATCCAGGTCACTATTATTTTAAAATAAAGTTTCTTACCTTTGTTTCCGTCAAGTGACCTCTTTTTTGTAATCGTGACGCGTTTCGGGACTTTTATCCCATCTTCAGACACAGGTATATTAATTTAAATTACTCGACCGAGGTCGTCAAACACTAAAATTGTTCTTAAAACACACACAAAACACACATATCACATTAAAAGTCCTATTTAATGTACACCTTCTGGCTACCGGACGTCAACTGACCATCTGTTATCTCGCGACCTCCGAACCTGTTCTTACCGCGGGCTTCTTGAATTCTTATTGCTGTGTCATACAAGATATTTGAGTCGAAATTTAGTTGGTCATTCAATAGTCGATGTTCGCCATTTGCTTCTCTTGATTTGAACGCCTTATAAATCTCGTACTCCTCGACTGCATTCATATATCTACCTTTAGAAAATATTTTGATTGCTTTCAGGTTATTCTGTAGGTCCGTATATCTATGGTTCTTGTCTATTAGATGGCGTGCAAAATTCAATTTGTTAGCTGAGATAATTGTTCTTTTTGGCAAGTGTTCTTTAAATCGAGTCTTAAACGCTCTCCCAGTTTGGCCTATGTATACCTTTTCACAATCATTACATGTCAATCTATACAAGCCAGTTTGGTTTTCTAAGGGTCTTGGGTTTTGGGGGTGAAGAAGTTGTTTAATGGTGTTAGTAGTTCGGATGGTTACTATTCTGTTAAGTTTATGGAAAGTAGAAGTGACTATTGTAGGTAGGATGCTGCCATATTTAGTTGATACGTAGACAGGTTTTGTTTTCTCTTTGGGATGTGATCTAACTTTTAATTTTAATTAATTTTTTAAATTTAAATGATGCATTAATCAACTAAAAGTTTTACTTGTAACTAAATAGTGATTAGGAACAAAAATAGTAAGTATTACTTTAATCCATTTACATCCTAAATACTGTACAGTACTGTATTAATGTTTGGTGCCATTTTAGTTATGTGACCAGATCGTTTAAAGTTGAAATTGTCAATAGACTCAACAATAGTGTGAAAAGGCACTGTATGCAGTAGTCTGGAGCCACTGCATACTGCAATGATTAGCCACAGTCCCATTATATTATATTTTGTAAAAGGGAAGGGGGTGGGGGGCCCAAGTGATCTTTTCCCTCCTCCATCCAACCGCTCACCAATGCAGTGTAATCACTTGTGCTTAGTTTGGTTCGAACTGTCGGAGATCTGTCAAGTGTATAGTGTTGTGCAGAGTTGTATTGTCAATGTCTTTTAGTAATTAGACCTGTGTAATTAACTGTTCTTTATGTTGACTATATGTAAAAATGTCACTCTTACAATGAACAAAAAACTTGAAGCTCTGAACAGAATCGATAAAGCTACATCTCGGAAAAAAATTTGGTGTAGAATTTTGTGTTGTTGCGAATTCAACAGTGTCTGATAGAAAAAGAATAGGAAATAAATTGACGAATTTTGTTTTAAAATGTTCACTAAAGACAGCTTATACAATAGAGGAACTATAAAAAAAAGAAGCAAAAACGAAACGTTAGACAATGGATCATTTGTGTGGTTTAGTGCAGAAAGACAACGTGGTGTTTTCAATTTCGGGACTTATTATCCAAGAAAAAGCATTCAATTTAAATAAAAAAACCTAACGGTGATTTGAGTTGTACTACTAGTCAGGGTTGATTAGATAGGTAGGAAATTCCCACGGATTATGTTAATTGACAATTATTATTGGAGAAAGTTTGTCCAGTGATTTACAAGTTTGTGATCCCTTCAAAAAACATTTTGAACAATTAATGTTGAAAGGAAATTTTACATCAGAAGAAATTTAGAATGCAAACGAAACTGGTTTATATTTGAGAAACTGGTATGCTGCCAAGTAAAATTTCCGCATCAAAATTAGATTGCTCTGGTAAAGGTTGAAATAACAAGGACAGAGTAACAATAACAGCTTGCAGTAATGATTCTGGCAAACATAAATTCCCACTTATTTTAATAGAGAAATCAAAAAATCAGTCTCTAAAAAATGCCTGGTTAAACAGTCTGATTTTTAAAAATTAGTTTTTTGAAGTGTTTGTGCCAGAGTGAAAGCATACGCAAAGGAAAAAATTCTAATCAAAACAGTGATGTTGATATATAATACTCCAACACATCCAGGAGTTGATGAACCAACCAGTGTGGATATAAAAAATGCTATTGATAAAGGTGTCCTAGAAAATATTAAATGACTTTACAGGCAGCAGGTTTTAGGCTAGCTGATTGAAGATGAGGGCAAAAATGGTGTACTGTTTCTCAAAACATTTAAAGTAAATACAGTAAATTATTCTAACAGGAATTATTATATAGGAATATGTGGCTAAGCAGACTCTCATAAAATCCTGGTAAAAGCTATGACGTAATATTTGTGAAACAATAGTGCATCCTTGAGCAAAGAAAAAGTTTCAGATGATCTACAGCCTCTCGACTTTTGGAAGTGTTGTGACTGTTGCTATTGATGTTGATGACATTAACAACTGGTTTGATGCAGACAACGATGGAGGGCTATGCCACAATGTGCAAAGAAGAAATCATTGTACATCTTGTTTCTCTAAAAACGTGACCGATGACGAAGAAAATGGACACAGCCAAAAGAGGTGATGACTCACATGGAAGCAACAGCCAGCCTGGATAAACTTCTCTCTTATGTAAAATGTCAATCAGATACAACATTGGCAGAACTCTTGGTGATGACAGATGGATGACTGAACTGCTCGCAGACGATGTAGGTGGCTAGCACAGAAGAAACTGATACAATATTTACCACCCTATAGTTTTTGTAGAAATGTAAATTATGTTTAGAGTGTACTGTATATAATGTTTTAAGTGTTTCTAAATGGTTTTTACGTGTTTATATATGTGTTTTCTACATAAATGGTAAACTTGCAGTATATATTTTGTTTTATTTAATTTTGTCACTATCTCGGGATAATTCAGATTGGTTCTGGTCTCAATTAATCTGGATAAATGAGGTTCTACTGCATAATATAAACCTTATTCTTAGTTTAGGGTGTGCAAATTTTACAGTGGTAAACTGAGGTGCCTGATTTTCATATTTTTTCTGTATTATTTATATATAGGTTTGTAGCACAATAACATTGGAAAGACATGCCAAATTTTTTCTGAAATTAGTTATACAGGTTTATTTTTACAATATCATAAATGAATTTGTTAGCTAGCTAAACCGGTCAAACCATTTCAAGGTATATATTTTTAGTCAATTTTCCACTCTTTTTTTGAAGGATGGGAAATTCTCATGGACACCCTGCAGGACAGGATAGTGCTGGACTCTTAATGCCTAAAACCCCTCCTCAACTTTATCCCTAATCTGGAACCACAAAGCATTACATTCAAGTTAGTAATTGCCTACATCTTTATGCCATGAATTGGCTCTCTGTTCTTCTCTCTCATCCTTGTCCTTCTCCACAATCACTTCCTTCATATTATATTCTACTGTTATATGACATGTTTTAATATATTATAAGATTTATTGATAATAATAGTAACATCTAGAATGGTCTCCAGTGGTGCATTCTTTTGTCTCAAGATATTTTCCATCTGGTACAAACAAAGTGCTGTTTTAACTTACTTTCCTCTATCCAATCTCTGGGATCTGGTATGACTTTTCTCGTCTAGCTTCCTATATCAATAGATTCTACCTACCTAGCCTGCCACTTATCCAGAGTTTCATCTCTCATATTATGACTGTTTGGGACTTTTGTCTTATACAGGGCAAAGCGGTATGTCTTCTAATACCATTATGACAGTTGTTGCTGTTCTAAAGCACTTCATATTCTACTAATTATTTTTTCTTTGCAGCTTCTCCAGTATAATTTTATACTTTTTGATCCTTGGCAATCCTTCTAGTATAAAATTATTGAGTACACTGCACACATATTCCTATTTACTCTAGCATAATCTATGTTAGGCATGATAACTTCAAGGTTTTTTATTACCTTTTTTACTTTTAACTACTGTTTTTCTAATTTGATCTGCCATTATAATCAAAATTTATACCAAAATATTTCAGTCTTTCGTATACCTAGGAACGTGTCTTCCAAATTCAACCGTCTCCTGTTACATTTTTTTTTCCCTCCAAAGATGATATTAATTTTGGATTTTATTAAGAATGTTAGTCAAAATATTTTTTTATTAAAAGAGTTTTTTAATGCTGATTTCACTATCTGAAAGAGTGTTTTTCAAGAAACATCTATAAAATGATTTTGGGAAGAATTTATTTAGTTTTTCATAAAACAAGTTTGTATTATTGATAGTGGTGTTCTATGTTATTAGCAATGAAATGACATATATATTACAAAATTAGTTCATTGTCATAGTAATACTTTAACTGAGACTTTAAGCCAAAGTTAGTAAACTAAATAAGTATTCTTCTTTTTTTTAGGAACAGTAGGCCTACAATCAAGATGGACAAAGTGCATCATAATGAGTAAATTATGTTTCCTGTTGATTTTAATTAATTATATGTAGAGAAACTATGGTTTTAAAGAAATAGATTTTAATTTGTGTTTTTAGAATAAATATGAACTTTTACTCCAATTAGGCCTATAGATGTATTATAATGTTTGTTTTTGTGATAATATTAAGTAAAATAGTGAAATATAATATTTTAAAAAGATACTCCAAAAATACTTGTTTTGTTATATTTATGGTGAGATATTTTTTCTGTACTTGACAAATTTAATTTGTATTCTCTGTTGATTTCAGAATGAATGAAAAAGATGCAAGAAATGGAAGCTGATGTTGATCAGTGCATTAATAACTTGCAGCTCTCTTCAGCCAGTTAACTGTTGTATACCTTTATTAATTTATAGAAAGTAGCTTCCGTTAAATGTTTTTTTTATAGATTAATTACTTACTCTTAAGAGTTCTTACTGGTTCTTGTAAATTAAATTTATTTATATTGTTTATATAGGCGCAAGAAAAATTATATAATGATAAATTATTCTGTAAATATATTAAAAGATTAAAGTTTAAAGTGTAACTTGTGTTTGGTTATTATTGCTACTTTAATGTTATCACATATTTTTTGCAAATTAGAATTTAAAAACAGGATTGAGTGAAATAGTTAAGACCACTTTTATACGAGCTTATTCAATTTAACTTAATACGAAAATGATCATAGATGCAAATTAAATGAAAGGAAGAAACATTTTTTGGAAAGAAATAAAGCAAACTTTTACTATTCCTTGTATAGTATTGAACATTCCAGATAATTCAGACACAAATTTTTGGTAGAACGATGGAATATTTGGGATAGATATGGAGAAACTAGTGGCAAATGAATAAAAGACTAAAGCCGATAACTCATGAATTTGAGGATAAAATAATGTTAATACAATAATGTTAATACAAATAACTAGATTGGTAATCAACTCTAAAAACTACTGCATGAGGAAATATATACTTAATTACTTGACTAAAAGTTGTATTTAATTTTTATTAAGAGACTGAGAAACTTTTGTCACCAACATTGGGATTGCAATGGCACTACTTAACTCTCTAAGATAAAATATAATATATTTATTTTGAAATTTTAAATTGGACCAAGTTGAATTTTTTTTCTTAGTAGGTCTCTTTTATTTAAACATACTTACAGAGTTTTATAAAGATCGGTTGAAAAAATTTGAAGATAACAATTATTTTGTAAAAAATACAAAATGGCGGATATCTGGTAAACAAAGCGTTTTTCGAAAAAAATTTATTCGTGGTTTTCACTTTATTTTGAATCATGTAACCTTTTCCCAGAGTTTGGCACTTTACTTATGGGACACCCTCTAGCAGTTGTAAAGCTTCCACATTAACATGATTTAGGAGTCTCTTCTCATGTCTATTTGCATTATCCGTTATAACGTCTTCTACTGATTTCAGATTTAAGTCCGAATGTAGGTCATCATTACGCTGATACCATCTTGCGTTAGTCATTGCACGAATTATACCATTTTGGCTTCTTTGTACCAACAGTTGATTAGATTTTTTGTACATCCCCAAAGTTCCACTCCGTATGTCCAAATTGGTCTGATTATTGTTAAATAAAGTAGTCGCTTATTATAAAGGTCCAGATGCGATTGTGCTGCCAATTAGCCAGTACATTTGACGTATTTTAAGGCGAATCCTTTCTACTTTTTTTTTCACGTGGAGTTTCCATGTAAGGCGTTTATCAAGGTGCATTCCCAAATATTTAACCGAATCATGTTGCGGTATTAGCTTGCTATTTATATAAACACATTGCCTATTATCTATGTGTCGCAAAGCAAATGTAACATGTGTTGATTTTTGTTCATTGAGTTTGATTTTCCAGTCACAGGTCCATTCCGCTACCCGGTCAAGACAACTTTGAAAATGGTCAGTTGCCTGAGCTTGAGTCTCACCAATGGTGAATATTGCTGTGTTGTCCGCAAATGTGGCAACAGTTGTATTATTAGTGGTAGAAATATCTGCTGTGTATAAAAAATAAAAGATTGGTCCGAGAACACTGCCCTGAGGCACTCCAGCCCGTATGAGATAGAAGGTTGATCTAGCGTCCCCATAAACAACGCAAAAGAAACGACCCAGAAGATATGATTCCAACAGTCTACAGTAATTACCTGGTAATAATCCACTAAGCTTAATAGCAAGGCCTTCAGGCCACACCCTGTCAAAAGCCTGTGCAGCATCAAGAAAAGCAGCACAACAATATTTTTTATTTTCAAAAGTCTTTTCTTTGACAGCAGTTACTCTGTGTAATTGGTCTATTGTGGAATGTCGACTACGGAACCCGAACTGATGATCCGGTATTCTCGTTAATGGCTTAAGTCACTTTAGAAACAATTTCTCCCACAGTTTAGATATCGCCGAAAGGAGTGAAATCGGTCTGTATGATGTCACATTTTCAGTAGGTTTGTCTGGTTTGTGCAGCATGATGATTTGCTCAATCTTGAAACACTCCGATACATGCTCGAGACGGAATCAAGCATTAAATATGTATGTGAGAAGTACAACACCCTTCCACGACAATTCCTTAAGAACTCTTGGTGAGATTCTGTCAACTCCTGCCGCTTTCCTTGTGTTGATGTTTTTATCAATTTCTTGAGCAACTTCTAAGGGAGTTACAGGCTTAATACAAGAATAATCTCTATACGACTTTGTCGATGTGATTCTAGAAGCGATGCTGTAAGGTTGAAACACATATAGATGCTGCGAAAACAGCTCGGCTTTTTCATTATCACGACACATCCAGTTGCCCGACTCATCTTTGATTGGCAGAATTCTCTTAACAGGCCTCTTAAATTTACTAGTTTCTTTCCACAAGGAGTAGTCCGAGTCTGCATCCATTGCCAAATTCTCCAAATACGCATCAAAACTCTTCTTCTTAACATCCTTAATCAATCGATTCAACTGGTTGCTGATACGATTAAATTTGTTCTTGTCTTCAGGAAGCCTTGAATGATGCCAGAAGCGCTGTGCCTTCCTTCTTTCTTTGATCATTTCTCTAATTTTTACTGGATTACATATTTTGTGATTTTCTGTGTTTCTGTCAGCTGGAGTTGAGATGGATTTCTGCCTTGGATACTATTTCAATGAAGTTTTGTGCTTGGTCATTAAGATCTTTGATAGTTTTAAGTCTTACTTTAAAATTAATTAGCTGGTCTAGCACACATCTGAATTTATCCCAATTTGTAAACTTGTCAGTAAGCAAGCCTCTTTTCTCCCTGCATATAGCTGTCATGCTAAGTGTCATCAGAATCGGTATGTGATCCGACGAAAGATCCACGATATCCTTAACTTCAACATAATTTGAAGATACACCTTTAGTAATGAAAAAGTCTATGACATCAGGTATTTTGTTTTTGTCTGAAGGCCAATAAGTTGGTCTTCCAGCAGAATGGTACTCACAACAGTTAACGTTTATGGTTTGCAGTAGCTCCCCACCTCTAGGTGTGATAAGACGGGATCCCTAAGCTGTATGCTTGGCATTAAAATCTCCACCTATTATAAATCGTGGACCCAATTTTTTAAATAAATCATTAAATTTTTCTCTTTTGATGGTGTGTCTAGGAGGGCAATAAAGTGCTGCAATCACAACATCCTTATTATTATATTCTACTGTGATCACAGTTCCCTGAAGGAAATGTTCTTGAACTTCTTCTCTCTGAAAATGCTTTACATTGTTTTTAACGATAACAGCAGATCCACCATGTGCTCTACCACTCGGGTGTATGGAGTGGTAAATTGTAAATCCGAAAAGTTTTAAATGGGTCTTATTTGTAAAATGGGTTTCAGTAATGAGAGCAATATCTATATTTTCATGATGGAGAAACGTTTCAAGCTCTCTACTACGGAGAGCCAAGAAATTGGCATTCCAAGTGATGATCCGAAGTGATGACTGTGTCATTTCTTCTTTTTGCTCTTACTGGTGATGGACTGCGTATTTAGAGCCTTTTCCTTTTCTAAATTAGTTAGTCTTGGTTTTATGTCATTAAGTGTTTTTTGCATTTTTTGAATAGCATCCCAAACATCTTGAATTGTTGGAGAAGTAGTTTTATTAACAAGTTGCGGTGGAATGCTGTCCATCTGTGGTTGATCAAAAGATATATTCGCTACTTCAGCGTACGATTTATCTGAAGCAACCCTTTCAGCCGGTGCCCAGGATCTCTGCTGAACTCGTTGTGTAACTGACGTTTTTGATTTTTGTAGCATTGAATCCCTAGCCTTGTAAGCTGGGCAACCCTTCCAGTTGGCCGTATGCTCTCCCCCACAGTTGACACATTTGCATGGTGTATTTTTTAATTTTGTACATGATACAGTAAGATGTTCTTCTCCACATTTTACACACCTTGCTTGTCTGTGACAATAATTTTGTGTATGCCCAAAGCTCTGGCACCTTTTACACTGCAGAATTTCAGTATTTTTTTTTCGGAGGTTCAATTTTAATTTTACAGGAGAGCATATTCTTGATTTCGTAAACCTCTTTATTATTGAGTTTAGGAGCCAGATCAAGAAAAAACAACTGGAGCTGGAGTTTAGTTTGAATTCCATTGATATTCTTCTTAATAGAAATGTTATTTGCTCTGATGGCTTCATGACCCAAACTATCGAACTCGTGTATAATATCTTCTTCCTTAGTTGAAGGATGTAGACCTTTTACTACAACCTTGTATGGTTTTGACTGCTTGCACTGGTATGTATCATAGGCAATATTGTTGAGGCTACTGCCTTCCTGTGATCTCATTTCCTGTAGAAGGTGAATTACAGCTCGATAATCATCGCTTTCTATTGTTGTTATTTTAATTTCACTGTTTCCAAGCATTTTAAACTGAATATTATTCTTTATAGATTTCATGACTTTATCTTTGAAAACAATGAAGTCTTCGATTCCACTTACAAATATTGGAGGCGGGTTATAATTTTTCTTTTCATTATCTAGAGTTGTTCTATGTTCTTCATTTTGTATTATTTCGGGTGAAGATTCAGCTTTCCGCTTTTTATGGGACTTCTTCCTCTCATTTAGAATCCAGTCGGTTTCTTGTGCCAACTCTTCCTCATCAGTACAATACTCCGTTTGCAGGCCAACAATATTTGCACTGTCACGCTCCTCAGCACTGTGCTTGAAGGCTCGCTTGAGCTCTTCATTATCGGTCCTGAGTGCTGTTAGTTCGTGCCTCAGTTCCTTGCAAAGATCCTCCATCTCACTGATCCTAGCTCGAAGGGATTTATTTTCGTTTAATAGGTCATCAACCACCCTCTCTCCTGATCTCCGCTGATGGATCTCCTTCGATTCAACATCCTCAGAAGAGGGCGACCTGCCACAAATTTTGCCAGATAGAGGGGACCTCTGAACTACTTCTTCGAAATGGGTCTACATCTGACTCACGAAGCAAGTGGGCCTCTTCCGAGACATTGCGGTCGCTTGCTGACGATGACCCGGGGCCCGCTTTCTCACCCCTGACAGCCGCCGGTACTGGACATCCGACTCTCTGTACCGTAAATTTATTCTCCTGCTGACTATCCATATTTGGTTTATTTTCAGGGTACCTTCCCCTATCTGGTTTTTGTCCGCCCCGGGTATTTGATTTCCCCGGTACCACTCATATCTAAGAGGTGTTCCCCTATCCGCCACCTGGGGAGGCGTCCGATATGGGACCAGCATCCCACACGGATACATATACAAATGAAAATATTGTCTATATTAGCCCTTGAGTGCTCAGAAATGGTTACAAGATTGTCTATTTCAAATTATTAGCACAGAATCTCAAAAACAGGGGTAGGGATGGTGCCGACTTTTCCCCAGTTGAGGGATGGGCAAAACACATATATAAATTTAATAAAAAGAAATTATATTATTAAGATTAAATTCAATTAGCAAAGTAAATAATTATTGAATTGTTAATTATTGTTCATTTAATATGGGATGAAATACAAGGTGAATAATTGAGTGAAATCACAAAATTGAGTTTTAAAGTTATTAGCTGGTTTAAAGATTTTAATTACTCAGCAAAATTGTGTTAGCTTTACTTTAGCCCTTGTGGGTTATTGGGCTTTCTAGTGGGCTAATAACTGAAAGATTCTTATAGATTCTTTGGTGGGGAAAAAAACTGCTCAAATATAAAATAGCTAGAAAGTACTTATAACTAAATACTTAGAACGATCTCACCAAAATTAGCAATTAATTTTTGCTAAATATCTTCTTCAGTGTATATTGACCCAAAAAAAATCTCTACTTTTTTGAAACCTCACTGTAGTTTCTTGGAGTTGAATTAATAGTACATTAGATGTTGAGAATTAGTTGGCTGGTTTTGGGATTTTTGTTTTCCCTTTTCGAAACATGTCTGTCCGCTTGTGGACATGCCTTTCCTCAACAATGTTGAATTGGATACACTCAAATCGGCGTTTCGGAAACTTTGAAATTTGGACCTTCTGAATTTCTCTTGTAGACATGCACTTCAGTTCGTATGGATTTGAGGTGAATTTATGAAATGATTATTCTTCTATGAAAATGAATTGATGATATATTTTGGAACATACAACTTTTAAAATGGAAAGTTAAATTATAATAAAGATATGACAGGGTTAAATAACTTCTCATAACAGTTATTTAATAATAATCTAATTTATATAACAGTCATAGTGCATTTGGCAAAATAATTACATCATCATCAAAGACACTATAACAAACAATCGGAGGGCTCGCTGTCATAGTAGGTGTGGCAACACGTATTTTGAGATGATGTCCTGCTCGACCACCATTGATATACTATAAAGAAGTGTTGGTTTTCGTCTTTTATTTAATTACTGAAATACGTATGGTTTTTTCGTACAAGAGATTTTTGATACAGGAAATTCTGATTGATCTAATAGTATAACTCCTCCTTATAGTTCTTTGAATATTTTGCAATCTTTGAAACACTGTTGTTGGCCTGATGTAAATTTAGTAGAAAGTTTTTCTAAGCTGATTTTGAAATTACGATTTTAGCCTTACACTATGGTTTTAAGTTTTATAATTAATTTTCCTAGATGGTCGAATTTATTGAGATTAGATTTGAAATGGAAATTAGTATGATATTATGCCAGGAAATATTTTTACTTTGAGCTTTTCTGACTAAATGTATGGAATCATATGAAATTGGGCAATTATTTAGTAGCACAGTGTTAGCAACTGCCCCCAGGTATCGGTGCGATTGTTTATTTTAATTTCAAGATTCCTTGAAATGTATATTTTAGATTTTAATTATCTACCCATTTCGAATTGTCTCAATTATTATGTCTTGAACAAATTTAATTAAAGCACTTAGTTTCCTAATCTATAATAATAGACTAATAGAGGAAGAATCCTTGGGAAGTCCTAAATATATAAATATATATATATACATATATATTTTTATAAATATATATATATATATATATATAAACTTATATTATTGGGTTATATTACCGTAGGAATGATAGCATGTTCTGTTCCAGGGAAGCAGAGGGTAAGTGATGTTTTTAGGTAAGTATAGTACTAATTGGACAACTGGCAAAATTAAAGTAGTAAGCTATGCGCTGGCTTCTGTATGACACTATGTTATTCGATGCCTTTGATCTTCAAACTTCATTTTTCTCGTTTTCACAACTATCCGACATTTCTAACAATACTGTGTCACTACTCAGAGCGTCTGTTCGGTGTATACTGCCCTCCTAAGCACAAAAGTGTTAACTAACAATTTTATGCATATTGAGGAAATGGTTTCTTATGATTCTGTGCAGTAAATGACCAAAATTTTATTTAAAAGTGTCTTTTTTTTTTGTTAGCTGTGCGTACTGTTTATAATCCATTTACTAAGCGAAATAGTAGTATGTGAAAAATACATAACTGGTTTGGTCAAATATTCTAACAGTTCAGTTACCGCTGTTTGATTAAGTAACAAACACTTACGGCTAATAATAGTTGGAAAAAGTACATTCTATGAGCTTATAGATGAAATAGGACTAAATGCTGAACAAAAACAAAATCATTTGCAAACACTAAATGATAAAACTGAAGAAAAGAATTCAAGGAAAGTAAAACGTAATTGTTCAAGCCTGACAAAAGAACAGAAATTAAAAGGAAAGTTATAAAAAAGTACGTCCTATAATAAATGTTTGGGGTACAACATGCAAAGCATATTGTAAACATATTTTATTATATCTCTTTGTAAGAGATGCCTTTAAGTATTAATGATCAGTGATTATCAGCAACAAAAAAGCAGTTGTTCTAGGCTGTACTAACAAAATAGAAGTTAAGTGTAAAACTGTTCCTGGGGAATCTCATACATCAGCACATATCAATATTTCTTCAGAGATAACAAGGGTATGCCTATTCAAGTTTGTAAAACCTTTTTTTTATCTACACTTGGCTATTCCAAGAATAATTATAAGATTCTTTAAAATGTGTCAAACAAAATAAAACCGCTAATTTTACCAGCCTGTGATCGACGCAAAGAGCATACACCACACAACAAAACTGACCACTCAGTCATAAGGAACCATATAGAATATTTTGAACTTGCGATAGCACACATGCACTTAATTGCACGTACTTCCCTAGTGATCTCACTACTAACCAGATGCATGAAAATCTTAAGGAAAAATTAATTAAATGTTCCTACGAACTGGCGTTGAGAAAATAAACATTTCATTTGTAAAGTTAGGCAATGAGAAGTGTGATCATTTTTCTCTTCAACAAGAAAAAAAGAAGAAAACTTGCAACAAGACCGTGATGAATGTCAGCTTTATCAATCCTGACCACATTGAGAGGACAAAGTCTGCAACAAGAGAGGCTTACAAACAAGATGCGGAAAAGGCCTGGAAATGTGGTGAAATTATATATTCTGCAGATCTTCAAAAATTAATAATCTTTAGTAGAGGGTGTGTTAGGAATTAGGACAGTTTTAGTTAGAAATAGAGTCTAAGTTCTTTTTAAGGTCTAATTTCCTAGACGTTACGGTAACAAAAACCAACGATAAATGCAAATACAAAATAGTCAGGAAAATAACTACATCAGATGTAACTATCCATTCACAGTCATACCATCCATTTACACAAAAAATGGCGGTTTATAACAGTTTTATACACCGTCTTTTGTCCATACCACTCGATGAAACGGATTTCAAAGAAGAGTTAAACGTCATTAAATATATCGCACAGGCGAATGGATATAGAAGCCAAATGGTTGACAAATTATTGGAAAGACATAGGAAGGCAAAATTGACGAAAAAATATAACAATATACAAACTAGAATAGACAAAAAGAAATATGTTGCTACCGATTATACTGAAATAATGCCCTCAATCCTAAAAAATGCACTCCAAAAGCATAACATCATTGTCACACACAGAACTAATAATAATATACAAAAAATCTTGCGTACAAAACAGGAAATTCCTACAGAGAAGAAGTCAGGCTTATATAAAATAACGTGTGACGACTGCGATTGTTTTTACATCGGACAGACAGGCAGATCGTTCATAGATAGATATAAAGAACACTTGTCCAAAAATAACTTGTACACTATTAGATCAAGTTTCGCACAACACATTATCGATAACAAGCATTAGTATACTAACTTTGAATCCAACCTGACACCTCTCCTTATGATTAAAAAGGGACCAATGATGAATGCCATTGAAGAATATGAAATTTACAAATCATTTAAACAATCACCAAACGATATTCTCAATGAAAAATTATCTTACCAATCAAATGCATTATTTGAGACGGCAATGAGTTATAAATAAACTGATATGACCAACCAATAGTCAGATAAACTTGGCCTCACCGTAATGCCAGTAGTTCGCGGACCATGAAACCGTGCGCATGATAAAAATGTTAAAATCAACGTATATATGTGTATTTATTTAATTGTGTGTACTGTATAGTGTCAATGTTTTTGTGATAATTAATGTTTTAACGACCTCTACGGAGTGAAATTACTGAAGATGGAGATACGTCTCCGAAACGCGTCTTTGTAATAAAGACAAAATCAAAGTCACATGACGGAACAAAAGGTAATATAAATTAATTTATTACTCATTATATTCTTTTTAAGAAGCCAGAATGACAACAATTATTGTGACAGAGCTGGAATACTGACGAAATTGCTTACTTTGCAAGCAAGACAAACATCATTGATGCTACAATGATATATAAACCCTTAGGTGGGAGGAAATGTGGTCAGTTGGCCAGGATTGATCAAAGGAAGATGCTGCAAGAATTCATGAAGGTAGCCAGACAGACTTGGTGAGTCAGAGCTTCCTGGGGAATTGAGACTTTGGACGAGCATCCATAAGAATTGCAAACAGGGTGAGTAAACTTTGTGTATATCGCCAGTCCCAAGTGCCAGGTTACAGCTGTTTACCTATATCTACTTCTCTTTCTGATTAATCGTAGAAGGCATTTTTCTCTTATTCAGTGGCACCGTCATTGGGGCATACACACTAAAAAACAATAGTTGAAAAGTCTCCCTTTGTTGGTAAAAGGCATAAAAGGTGTCTATCATCATCACCTTATAAAAAAAGGTAAAAAAAATAATATAAAATAAAGTCCTCTGACCCTCTAATACTCTAAAGGCATTAGTGTTGGAAGAGAACAAGAGTTGGTCATTCAAACGTATATAGCAAATTCTGGAGCCACATAGTTTAAATTTTTTTACTTTCTGTTTGAGCATTTTTCCTACAACAATCCCTGCACTCAAAATGTATCTGCTTGTGTCAATGATAATAGTTTTATTCCATGTTTTATAATATTCCTGTACACAACCATTTTACTTCCTGAATAGCAGTAGTCTTAGTTCTATATTTTTCAATTTGTTCTAAAGTGCATTCAGAGCTAAGTATCCATAAAGAGATAATTCATTCCAAGTTGTAATTCTTAAATCTTTAGCTAAAATCTTTCATTCACACACTCCAGATTTTGAAGGTTGTATTCCAAGGTTAGGTTTATAGCCTGAACAGGAACTATTATTCTTCTAGAAAGTTGTTTTAAACCGTCTTACCATAGGCCTAATACATACCAAAAATACTGTTATAAGTATTAGAGGTTTTATTTTTCCAGTTATGTGATATTTTTTATTTATTAGTGTTTTTAAAGTCAGATTTTTATATTTATGTATAAAATGATTTTGTATGTAGAATGAAATCTATACGAGAATACATTGAAATACTGTAAATCAATAAATAAAATAAAATATCTGAAGTACATTTATTATAAGCTAAATCAGTTTCTTTTGAATATTAAGACATTAATGTCGAAATACATATTTAATATTTTTCTAAATATTGTTGATATTTTTTAATGGTGTATATTTTCCCCCTTATAATATAATTGGAAAAGTTACCTTTAGGTATATGATAATTATGAGAATAAGTGACTTTTGATGTCGTACCGGTAATACATTTTCATTTTCGAAAATAATGTCAGTTAAATAGTAATATATAACACATAATTTAACAATTATAATTAAGTCTAATTACAAAAATGTAACCGACTCTCAACTCTCACTTCATTGGCTACTTCTGTCTATAGGTTCTTGAATATTTTAAAATTCTTCCTCAGATTTCTGGATGGTTCCAAGATGGTTTTGTACTTAAAAATCGCTGCTATGAGTGACTCTTTTCCCTATAAGCAAACTCTTAAAGGAAAAAATATGTACACAAATAAAATTATATGATACAGTTTATAGTACAAAATAAAGCACTGTAATAAGAATGCTACCAATAAATAGATGGTGGGTGGATAGAAATAACCAACCCGATTGCTCAGCTAGCTACACACTATACAATGTACACTATAGATTATATGGAGGGGCAATGTGGTCGACTCGACTTCATAAACAAAACATGTACCATATTATACTAGCTTAGTGGGTCTCTTGAATTGCCTGAATATCAGCTACCCGGTAACCAACATAGCATCATACATTGTGGCTACAGCTTCAGTGCTACCACCCCATTACGATTCACCCCCGTTACCTACCAAAGGTTAATGAATCTTGCTTGTAACACGAAACAGCTATTATTGACTTTTGAACATTGAATTCCGCCACACTCTCACTTAGATTAGTGGTGGAATGCTACAAACAAATGTGCTGCTGAATGCATAGGTAGATTGTAAAGGAAACTGACTTGTACAATTCAAATGTCACATTAATGTTCAAATATTACTGATGAAATTTGTATTTATGTAATTTATTTAGGTGATGACGTAATGTTATGTTGTTGAAAATACTGTAGTAAACTTCTCATGTAACTGGATAATAAAAAAAATTGCAAATTTATTTTCAGCGTAGAAGAGGTAACTTTATAAGAAATATGGGTAAAAAAAGTGTTCATTTTATAAGCTATAGTTTTATCAGCCATGTTTCATTAGCTGCCGTTGTTGATGTACCGCTGATGTACCAAAGATGAGTCACCTTTGGCATCTAGGCTAGTTAGTGTCATTTAGCCGCACTGATACCTGCCGGTAGCTACCGGTACATGGGGCTGATTGATTAAACAAAGACGAAGTTATCCCCAAAGCTGGCTGATGTATTACCGTGTTCGTTGTTCATTCCACGACTGACTAATATTGTAATTAGTGGAAATTCTTAAATCTATTTATTTATTATAGTTTAGTTCTCACCAGTTGACCACTGACCAGTTATTTGAACGAAAATGAACTGAGAAATATGAGTTTGAATAACGGCAGTGATACTGTGACACAGTGAGCGATTCTAGTATGCCTAAAATACTACTGGAAACGTTACATAATTAATAAGGTGACATCTTACTGTTATAATGGTTACATTTCGGTAATAGAGTTACTAATCCTATCACGTGAATTAACACCAATCCCTATTTAAAAGGCATTTAGTAAATTACGTAACTGTAGGCCTAAAATTTCCAGCTGTTTTGTGTCTCCTGTTAATAATATAGAATATCACTATATATATAAACGGCTTTGTCCTGACTGACTGACTGAATGAATGACTGACAGAGAATCAACGTAGAGCAAAAACCAACAAAGATATTGATACCAAAATTTAAAGGCATATTTGTATGAGGTCATAGACGCTCACTAAGAAAGGATTTTGCGAAATTTTAATTTTAAAGGGTATTAAATACAAAAAGAAAAAAAGTCAATTTCATTCATTTAATTTTAAACGTCAACATACACGCGCCTAGCGGCAAAAAGATAAGACTCGAATCAAAACAAATTCTAAATCTAATATTTTCCGACCCAATTATAACTAATCCAGAAAATTGTCAATCTAAAACAAATCAAAACCTATATTAAAATTGTGCCTATGAATTTGATTAATCCATAAAAAATAACAACACACAGTTAAAGACAAGAAAACTTAAATAATTTGTTTTTATCTAGACGTGAAAGGTCAACTTGGAAAATAACCTAATTGAAAATATAACTCCGATCTTTCGCCGATTATAAAAATACAGAAGACCTAGAGACAAAATGAGATATACAAAAATACGAAGTAGATATTTCTAAATATAACACATCACCTGAGTTCATATAAATATTTAATAACAAAGACATAATCTGTGGAAATATGAACGAAAATCTGGAATTAAGATGGCGACCATTAGAAGCAAGACGTTAGTATAAAATACACGCCCACAGAAGTTTGTGATTGGAGAAGAATATCACGGGACTTTCTTCGCCGATATGAATAGAAATTGTATATATAAATAATAACTTTTTTAAAACAGGTTATTGTACACAATGTTATTTTCTCGGGAATATTAATTAGGACAGAGATTTTGTATTGTTATAAATAAAAGAGGCAATTTTCAATTTATAAAATATATCATTTACCATATATAAATAGGCCTACTATTAAATTCTAATATGTCTTTTTTTTTTAATTAGGGCCTAGATTGTAACATATTGTTTTCTTAATTTTAAATATCTTAACGCAAGCTTTTATTGGTTTGTGTGTGTTGAAACATGTGTTGGTTCAATCTAGGCCTAACTTAAAAATATTATTTGTACTAGCTGGACATCCGAAAAAACTGTTTCATCAGTTATTTTATTAAATTGACTGCTATGGTAATGAATGCAAATAATAGGTACATTCAAGAAATATGTATTGGTTCATCTTTCTAGGCCTAACCTAAAATTATATTTAATTTATTTTACCTACCTTAATGGCAACATACACATATAATTTATGTTGTTGTGCACATCTTTGGCATAGTACGTTTCTATTGATATTTATAAATTTCATCTTTCAATAGTAATTTTTTAGTTTTTCATAATGTTGTTTATTTATTGATACTACAGCTGCTAGACGCTGGGTTTAATGCCCAACGATTCTTTACGATTTTCAAAATAAATTTACAAATATGGAATATAAAAAATGTTTTTATCAAAATGAATCCTACTCTATGTTACTCTGGGATTGTGTAGCTTTTTTATTTAAAAAAATGTTTTAATTGGTTTAGTAGTTCCAGAGATTAACCCCCTACATACAACAAAGAAATAAATTTTAAGTCTTTATAATATTAGTATGGATATAAATACAAAACCAATTGATATATTATATATATTTTTATTATTATTATTATGACATAAAAATAAGTAATAGATACAATTTTTAATTTTTTTGGAAATAAAATTTCTTTAATATAGTTAGTTATTTTTTTTTTATGTCTTTTATTTATTTTCCATTTAACCAGATGAGCCACAGCAACGCGTGGCTGGGTACAGCTAGTAGACTATAAGAGCTCAATTAGTTTCCTATGAATGATCTATGACTAAAATTATAAAAACAATCTTTGCGTTGTGATGAGCATAGATAAATCATCTGGTTTTGGGAGACGACGGACGAAGGAGGTTAAGTGTTAGTTTAGTTAGGCCTAAAACAGTCTTGACTCTGATGTGTTGAGTTAGGTGTACGTTTCAAGTAAAGTGAGTGAATTTATTTTTGTTTTCTTTAACCATTACATCCGATTAAAAAGTAGGTAAACAATCATATAGCTTTAGATATTTATAATATCTATTATAATAAAAACGGTTGTTTCAAAATGGAACTAGATTTCTGTTTTTACTCACAGTAATTTTATTTTAATGTTTTAGACATAGCCAGTTCAATTTACTTGTCTGTTTGAAACGAGATTTTATTTAGCAATTTTTTGATCTCCCTTGATCTCTATTCGGTATAACTATGAAGGCCTCTAGCCTTCATTATTTTCTGATAATCAGGCTATGTATTAGCTTCCCCCAGATTTTAGTTACTCATTATTTTTTTTGTCATTAAACAGATATTTTTAACAAGGAGAAGTAATTTACAAGTCTCATAATCTATTAATATGGAAGAAATTGACACTTTTTGACACAAGAAATTAAGGCTTATTAGGTTGGTAAATATCGGTTGTACCTCGTCCTTGGATTTTTAAATAAAAAATTACGAGAACTTAAAGTATTTACCTTGTAATCAAAGGATCAGATCATATTATTTGTTGAAAGAAACATTTCAAGTCTTAAAATACATTAGTTTAGTAGAAAATGAGATTTATAAAAGTATGTAGATTAAGAATGCCAACATCAATACTAATTACTGGTAAATATCTATTGTATGTTATCATTGTTTATTATTATTAAAAATTATGAAATCGTTAACTATTTGCCTTGTATTCAAACAATCAGTTCATATTTTTTGTCGTTAGATACTTTTTCAAGTCCCAAAACGCATTTCTTCACTGTCAAAATAAATAACACATTGAAAATAATGGAATCTAGCTGTTATTAGGTTAAATACAGCTCTGATAATGAAAGCCTACAATAATATTTATGACTACATTCGTCAAGTGTCATCGCTCAATGATGATTATTAAAACAATATAAATATTATTATATGTTTAATATTATTATAAATATAAATATTATTTGTCATGGCAAATTCCTGACCGTGTGAGGTTCCGATATTAGCGTGTCATTGGACCTATGCACATTACATGTCTTTTGACAGGTTATATCACTACGCTGAGAGAGTTCATAATGATGCGAACTGTGAACTAATATATATAACGAGAGAAAGCCGCCTGACCAGACCTCGCCTATGTCATTTACATCTTGTTGTGTAGCTTATGCAACTTAGATGCTACTCACTGTGAAGTCGATTTCATACTTTCATATCACCTATTTTCTAATAAAGAAATCCATTTTATGACTTTAAAAGTAGAGTCTGGTCAGTTGGCTATGATATATATTAGGTCATGTCAGATATAGCCATCTGACCAGACTTTGCCTATGTCATTTACGTCCTGTTGCTTAACTTAAACAATTTTCCTGTTACTAACTGTGATGTTGATTTCATATTTTAATATAGCCTTTTTTCTAATAAACAAATGTATCTTGTGGCTTTAATAGTGTCTTATTAAATTTAAAATGATCTGATTGTTTGAAAATAAGTATGAGTTACAACCAATAGTTACCACATAGTAATATTTATTTGTTAAAAGACAGTTAATGAGAATACTTCTAAAGACACGCTATTCTATTAGCTATGCATATCTTATGAAACCTAGAGGCATAGGCTCATTGTGTATTCTGAACATCTGTAATTGCTTAAATATTGGATTTTGATACTTGAAAAAGTTCCTCTCAGCTAATGGATGATCCAATTGTTTCAAAATGAGGTATGTAAAACACGATTTCATTAAATTTCAATATTAAATTGTAATAGGATCTACACTAGATATTTACTATATTTTTTGTTGGAAGACACATTTCAAGGCACAAAATATAGTAAATGTGGAGTATACATACCGGTTGAATTTAGTGACGAAAAATCATGAAATCGTTTACTACTTACCTTAATTTGAAAGAATTAGATCATATTTGATGTCGGAAGACATTTTTAAAGATAAAAATACACTTGGATAATTATTTATTGTACCTCTCTCCGTATTTTAGTCGCTAAAAATCATGCAAACTTAAACTATTTACCTTGTTTGTCATTAATCAGATATTTTTGACAACGCTAAACAATTTTAAAGTCTCAAAATCCATTAATATTGAAGAAACTGACACTTTTGGACATAAGGAATCAAGACTTATTTGGGTTATTACGAATGTTTAAGTTAATCCGTACGACTACTAGTAAGGTTAGAGAAAGTTCTTGTGATCATGTAATGTAATATTACCTTCCCAAAACGTGAAATCTACTAATTTTCTAATATTATGGTGGCAGTCGCGATGTACTGCGCATGATGTAATTCATATGCAATTATAGGCTTCTTACTTCATACATCTGTTCCTAGTGTCATAATTTTGAATTTCTTCCAGAATAATGATATATTTATGAATTTTTAAACTTGAAAACTGTCTAGTGTTGTCAAAAAATATTTGATTAATGACAAACATGGTAAATACTTTGTTTGCATGATTTTTAGCAACTGAAATGTGAAGTAAGGTATAATATAGCAATAATTACCACACATTAGCTTAGTAGAAAATAAGAAATATAAAAGTACAAAATTCAGCTATACCTACGTGTATAGTTTATGCTATGTTTATCGCAACTGCCACCCTAATATTAGAACGTTGTTAGAATTAGGAATAATGAAACAACGGTTTGGGCAGATAAGAATACATAAATATTTATTATTATACATTTTTCGGACATTTGCCATCATTTGTGTGTTAAAAATCAAAACACGACATTTCGGGAATAAGAATCAATTCCCGTTATCAAGTGACTAAAAACTAATGAAACTAGAAACTAAGCCTATGTAAGAAGTAAAATTAAATAAGAATACCACCAACCTTAATATCTAAGCATGCATCTCACAGCTAAAACTGAGAAGTCAAAAAACACAATCACAGTAACACACAACTAACGTCAAAATAAATAATACGTGTTGTTGTATCAAAGATACAGCAACAAGTGACATGGTTCAGATGGCGTGACAAACTATTAGGGGAGTGGCCTATTGTTAGTTGTATTAAGCTTCCTAGCCCGAGAGTGGGTTACAACCTTTTGTGGCGATTTAACAGGTAAAATTTCAGCTTGTTTTTTGGTTGTAGGGGTATTATAATTAAATTTTAGTTCTTTTTTAAATAATGGGAGCCATAATGGCCTTACTTCTATACTCGATTGGCTGATAGGATTGTCCGTTAGTTTTATATATGAGGCTTCAATTATTTTACGTTTGTATAAGTTACTTTCCCGGCGTATGATTTTTGCCTCTTCCCCTACACACAAATGATGGCAAATGTTCCGTTTTCCAGTTATCCACCATTTTGCTTTTTTTACAAAATACTTGATAGCTTTTGATGTAGGAAATATATTGATTTCAAATTTTGTATACATATTTGGTATATAATATCTTTTACCCATGTTCAGAAAAAAATTATTATTTTTCATCACAAAAATCTTCCTTTCAAAATGGCGCTTGTTTAAAATTTTTATGTTAAATATCTCGAAAAACCACTAACTTTACAAAATATTTTCAAGAAACAACAATAACCTATTTTTTTAAATGACAGAAACAAATTGTTTTTTATATTTTTGTGTACCGTAACTTAAAAGATAACCGAGTTATTAACTAAAAACAAAAAAAAATTGTATCTTGGCAGTTACCATAATATTCAAAATTACTCCATAACCAAATTATGAGAAAAATCGTTTAAATGAAATCCATAATATATTACTGTATTACTAACTTACAAAAAAGGGTTTTTATTATAGCAAAACAAAACAGAACTGTGAACAAATATTTTAAGTCACTTTGAAAATTCTTTTAAAAGTAGGTTAAATACAATTATTAAAATAAAGAAAATACAAAATAAAATTTAAAAGAGATAATTAGAAAACAATTACTAATTTAAAATTTTTTTCAAAGTGTTCTCCATCACATTGTACAACACTGTGCTCTAAATAAGATTCCTTCGACTGAATTATGTATTTCATGATGTAGGTTTCGAATAACTTCACCAGCTTATGAATTCAAATAAGCAACTCTTCCCATGTATTTACTTTTTTTTGTAAACTAAAGCTTTCATATACCCCACAGGTAATAACCTAGGGGTGTTAAGTCAGGTGACCTTGGAGGCCAATTGATTGGTCTACCATGTCCAATCTAGTTTTCGAATGTTTCATTTACGTGATTCCTAACAGCTATGGAAAAATGAAGAATTGACCCATTTTACTGGAAAATAAGTTCATGAATTGTGTATGTGGAGGAACTTCTTCTAAAAGAGTTTTGCAAAAAATTCAGATAAATAGCACCATCTATATTATATTGATATAGATTGAATCAATATATACTATTCAAGTTTACGAATGATTCTGGTCAACCTAGAATATTGTTAAAAATGAATTGTCACAAATAATTCCACACCAAACATCAACGTGAAACCTATGTTAGAATGAAATTTCGATTATGAAATTTTAATTTTCTTCACTCCACACATGAGAATTTCTGGAGTTAAATATCCCATTTCTTGCAAATGTCGATTTGAAAGAAAATAAAGTGAATTTTACCTTATCAACGTTGTCTTCAAGTCAACACCAAAAATTTAATCATATTGGTAAATCTCTTGGTAATAGGTTTTGCACTTTCTGGTAGTGGAAAGGGTACAGTTTTTCTTTTTTCAGTATTCGCCATACTTTACTTTGCGTCAATCCAGTGGGAAAAGAAATTCTCCTTGTACTTAGACATGGGCTACATTGTATGTATTGAATTACGTTTTCTTCTAAATTAATATGGTAACGTTGTGGCCATTCAACTGTATATTTAGAAGATGGGATTTGTACGTTTACACCGGAAAACTGAAATAAAAGTTTTGGTATTTGGAATTTGCCTATTTGAAAATCTCTCCAGATATTCATGTGTTGACTGTTCTGCATTTCCATTACAAAACCCGTACACAAAAACAATATCAGTGAAATAATTTTAATTTCCAATTTTCTTTTGGATTTCCAGGCCTACCAGTTGATGGTTGAATATTGAATTGGAGTTTATTGTAATGTCCGCTAGATATCGTGTAATTCGCTCCTCGTTTGAATGTCATTCCTTAAATATCAGTTCTTCATAATTATATTTTTCCTGAATACGTTCCGAATTGTTTTAATTAAGAAACATTTTGAATTGTTTCATTTGCTTTCAGCTTAGTAACTAAAACAATACATGTTAATCATAATATGATATAACATTAGAAATGTTATATTTTTATATATTTAATTTAATTTTTCAAGCCACACGTTGTGCGACCAAATATAACATAAGCAGCGCCAAGCTTTGCTATGTTATTTTAATTTACTTTTAATTAAAAGCCACACGTTGGAGTGTCAATTATAACATTTACTTTACTGATGTTATTTTTTTTATAATTTACTTTTAATTAACCTTCTCATTTACTTATTAGCCACACTTTTTAGTGCCAAATATAACAATGAAGTTGTTATCTTTTAATTATTTTAAACTCTAAAAAGAACAATTTATAATTATGAACTGATTGACAAACAGCGTTTACCTGGATAAAAACTCTTTCTTTTAATTTATCCTTGAATAAATTACTACAAACAATAAACATATACATGAAATATCAATTCTTACTTAACTAAAAACCATTTATTCCTCATTCATTCCTTAATTTTAATTCATTTATAATAGACATTTAAAATACAAAAAATTACTTTATTTTAACATTTGTTAAAACTTGAATCTGCAAATTATTAGTTCCCTTTGATTTTAATATATTTCTTTACAATTTTAATTATTACTTTTCTTTATATTAACATTTATTATCTTTTTTAAATCTCGGCTAGCTCAGTGTTTAAATTTATTTAAAACAACAAAATTTCTTAATCTCGGGTCATAGGTCTTTTAATGGCTGAATTGAATGTGAAATAGAATTTAAATGAATTTATTAATTATACAATTTGTTTGGTACTTATCAATTTGCTGGTCCTTCTGATCGGTCGATTTGCACTATTCCACTACACATAAACTTTAATTTACTATTTTTTTATTAAAAAGACACCACACTGCTTAAACACTTTCTTCTTTGGTGATAACGCTTTCTCTCCCTCCCTGAAGTTGTTCCAATATCCAGCTTCTTTCTGCGATGACTGATATCCTTTGACTCTGGTGAATTGAAAACTCCTTTTCTTGATCTGCTTTTTAAAGAAAACTCCACAAAACTCCAAATCTGTACTTCCTATTATTACTTAAATCTTCCTTTCCCTTGACTCTACTTTAAATAAAAACTTATCAAACCTTTCAATAACAAAGAGACTTCTTGTCCCTTTTTGCTGTTAAAACAATTCTATGGAACACAGAGCAGACTAGCTGTGCCCACAACCTTACGTCTCGGCGACCCTTGTAAGACTCTCCTTAAGAAACTATTTTTTAAGACTCCTTCTCTCGAACACTGGTTTTCGCGCCCTGCTGCTGATTCGTGGATTTTTACTAACTTTCTCTACATGTGTTCTTTCTCGATTTCTAGTGGTTGTTTTTAAATCTTTCCGTTGTGTTTTTAAGCTTGAGAACGTCTCCGATTGGCCGACCCACTTTCTCCTTGCGTTTTTGTGTTTTTTCTGAAGTACCGTTAAGCTTTCTACTTGATTTCTCTTTTTAGTAAAAAAAAAACTCTGCTACCCCAAGAATTCCGTTACTGTACACACGTGTTTGCTTCAAGGTTGTTGAAATCCTAGTTCTATTGTAACCAAACACGTACATTTTTTAACTGCAGGCGGCAGCTGCCGTCTCCCTTCATTTGTTTAACATTGTTCTATATTTTCCATATTTATTATTTTATACAAGTTATTTTAATTATTTTATTATTAGATTTCATGATTGCGATGTTTTATTTTGTTGAGATCATGATATCGTTACAATGAAGATTCCAGTTTTTCAAATCATTTAAGAATACATCAAGTGTCTGATTTTAATTCGAGTGTAGATTTTAAAATATTACATTTTGATAATAAAGGTAGGAAATTGAATGCTTTGGAGAGCTTAGAAATTAAAAGAATAAGATACTGTAATCCTAATTTAGTTTTAAATGACCAGTTAGATTTGTATAACTCTCCATTAGTAAAACCTTTAAAAGTTATTTGTACTTAGAACAATCAACTGGTTTTCCCATTATATATTGTTCCTATGGTCATTGCCCAGGCCGGGTATTTCCCCAACCTTCCATTCATTGTATCCTAACTCCCACCCTCTAGTTTTAAGGTTTTCTGTTTTTTCTTTTTTCTTCAGTCTGTAATACAGCCTTGTCAATGCCTTAGCAGGCGAAACCATTGGTCGGCTAGACTAATAAAAAGTGGATATTACAAAAAAAAAAAAAATTGTTTTATTATCTTTATAGAATAATATAATCAAACTTTTAAAATAAGAATAATTTGATAAATAATATTGAAGGAAATGTGAATTTCAATATAAAGAAAGAATTGTCTGTTCATATGATTGTGGAATTATTGATTTAGTTCAACTTCAATATATTTTTAAAAACAATAAATCAGTTATTGTAAGTATAATCTTGGTGACCTACAGAATATTGGTTAATTTATTAATAAAATAATAAGTATTACGGATTTTGTTTTTGATTTAGGACTATTTTAATCCGCCCTGTATGAATTTGTTAGATTGAACGTTTTTTAATAAATCAATCTGTATTTAAGTTTCAATACCTGAAATAAAAGGTGATTCATATTGTTATGAATTTATTGATCTAAATATTAAACTAACACATCTATTTTTATGCTGAAAGAATTGGTTTTAAAACTAACATAAATTAGAATTTAGGAACTATCTTAAATATAAGGAATTTGGTTTCTGAGCTCAGGATTGCATGAAAGAATATTGACAATGAGTTATTTTATATCCATTTGATATGAAAGTCTTAGTATTTAAAAAATATATAAAAAAATTTAAAATCTCTACTTATAGTTTTTTCTACGTATTTTGTAATGTCATCACAATGAATTGTTAATGAAAAATTTGTATAATAAAGTCAATTTCCACTTTTGCACTGAAAAGATGTGATATTTGGGAATTAAACCATTTATGGTTATGAATTAAAATTGATTAAGGGCTGTTCCCCAGATAAATTTAATCATCTCAAATGATGTAATATTTCCTTTTTATCTCCTATGTGCCTTTATTTATTCCTTTTCTTGGATCCTTTAAAAAACATCTTGATGGCTTGAGGTTATGAATTAGGAAAGTTTTTTTTACATTCTCATCAATGCCTAGTTCTTCCTCCTTTTTTAAAAAATAATTGATTTAACTCCCATTCCTTACTATGGTGATATACGATTTTAATTTTTACTAAATTTAAATTACTGATGGTATAACATGTATGCTACATGTATCGGCCTAGTGTATATGTGTAAGAAAGAGATTTATAATGGATTTAAGACAACATAAATACTTTGGATAATTTAATATAACTTTAGTTGGGATATAAACTTTACTTTATAAATCTGAGCTAGGAACAGCTATGAGAATTATTAAAATTAGATGAAAGAAACAAAATGGATGCTGTAATCAATCGTAACTTACTTAGTTATCCTTTAGTTTTACTTTTATTATTTTTTTAAATACACAAATGAACATTTATGTATATTTTTAACCTTTTCTCTCCACTATGTTCAAACTCAAGGTAGTCGTGTTTTTGTCATGTGACCAATAGTTACGGTTGATCACAGCATCCATTTTTTTTATTTCATCTAATTTTAATAATTCTCATAGCTTTACAATCTTTGAATAAGCTTCACAGTATGAGGCCAGTATGCAGAAAATTGCCCATCTAACACATGATTACCAAATATTTCTGTTAAATAACCTTTTATTGCTTTGTAAATATGTGGAGTTGCTCCATCATGTATAAATAACATGTTTTAGGTATAGTGCTGTTGCAGTTGTGGTATTGTATTACCTTATTGTGTAACATGTTCAAATATCATTGTCCTGTTACTGTTTTTGTGACACCATTTTGAACCTTTTCAAAAATGAATGGGCCAATAACAAAATTTGACGAAAACACCTTCCAAACTGTATTTTTTGTATTATGTAGTCCCTGTTGGGTTACTATATGAGGATTTTTAACTGATTTGACCATGTCCTGCAGTTATGTGTATCGAAAATGTACTTCATCAATCCAAAAGATTTTGTCAAGTCGAGTTTTATTTAACCAAGTTTGAGCTTATCCTAGTAAACTAAAATCAAGTTGTTTAGGCTTATCTGTTTCTTTTAGTTCAAATTAAAATTTTATTTTATAGGGATATAATTTCAGTTGGCTTCTAAGGATACGCTATATTGTTGTGTGACAAATATCAGGGTTTTGTTCAATTTTCTTGACGCTACATTCTTCGTATTCAGTGTTATTTGTTAAAATATTTTTTTCATTTAAGATTTCTGCAACAGAAATTTCATCTCTTATGATAGAAGGTTTTCCTGGGCTCTTGGTATCTCCAACGGACCCAATGGTTTCAAACTTACCAACAAGTTTTTATGTGTGACTTCACTGCACGGCCCAGCTCTCAAACCCTTGCTAGTATGAAACTTTTTTAACCCAGGTGATAAACTCTGTTCATATTCATAATACACCGAATCAATGGGAAGCATGTTTATAAAGATAAAATCATGATGAAATAAAAAAAATCCAATTAGGTCTATTTATGTAAACTACTACAAGTTTACCACCTACTAGAGTTCTGTGTTTGAAATTAGTCAACAATGAGAAAACTCATTGGTATGGCAACAAATAAATAAGAATGAAAATAACAGCAAATGTTTTAATGTTTTAACAAATCCTAATTACATCTGTATACAATAAAGAGTTTTTCTCGGGGATTGGACAAAAAATACGAAACCACAACCATTTAAAGTTTTGACTTACTTTAACTAGTAATATCTATAGTTTCAATATGTTCCAGGATGTCTGATGGGGAGGAGTATGACAGTGAGGCTGGTAGTGAGGCTGCTAGTGGAAGTTTCCAAGGCAGTGATGCTGGTAGTCCTCGTGGTAGTGGTCATGGAAGTGATGCAGGTAGTGTTCGGGGTAGTGAAGTTGGTAGTGCTCGAGGTAGTGAAGCTGGCAGTGTTCGAGGCAGTGATTCTGAAGCTGAGGTATGCCTAATTATATAATTGAGCTTATATAACTAAGTCCATATCTTAAATATAATTCAGCAGAGCTTAAACATGTTCGCTAAGAACTCCTCTGCACTCACCCTACAGGGATGGGGATGTCTCATTGAATAGCTTAGGGTCTGAGGATCAATAGTAGCTTATATATAGAACGTATCAGTGTGACTTATGGTCAATAGGACATTTTTAAGGGGTTTTGAAATTGTTTTTGGCGATAACCCTATTAATGTCTATTTCTGGAGTTCAATTGGGCAGATTTTCATGTCGTTTGTTTTAAATGAAAGAATATTTTGCCATTATTTGCAAAAAATCATGAAATTCAATTTTATTTTATTTTTATATTTAAAATCTTTTTACAAATCGCACCACAGGCACTATTAATAGCCTACATTTTTTGATGTATTGGACCTAATCAGCTGTTTTAAGTAGGCCTATGCATTGTTATTATTGGTTGCTATGGTAACTTAATTTGTATATAAATTTTTAAGATTAGTATAAGTTAAGATAGTTTGGTTGACAGAGCTTGGATAACCTAGATTAACCAGTGTTTGACTATAACAAGTAGGGGCCTTATAAGTTCTGTTTTAAATCTTGGGCAATGTAGGTATGAGTCGGTACTTAAATATAGCATGGCTTCCAATAAATTTTAAAACGTTAAAGTTTAGTAAGTCGATATACAGATTAGTTAAAATTTTTTGTCTAATTCGTTTAATACATACCTTATTTTGAAAATTTTAAAGTTTTAAGGCGGGATTTAGTTTTTAACTGAAAAATTGAAATTAAAAAAGTACTAAATTCATGTATGCATAGGTTATGTACACATCATAATGGGAATTCGTAAGTTTGAAATTCATTTTTAAAACTGTGATTTTAACCCTAGGAGTGGTACCAGACTCGCTAGCGGGTCGATTTTTCATGCATGGCTTAGTTCACTAACTCTAAAACACGTATTTTGCAATTCAACATTACGCCCACTTAGAATTGTCTTATCGCAATAAATAAAATACCGTTGGAAAAGTAATGTTCCATAGATGCATAATCATGCAAAAAAAAAAAATACCACAAAACGTTATAAATAATATTCCAAAAATTGGTGAAGTTCGCATTTTTTTGATGAGTAAAATCGTAAATTTCAACTCTGCGGTTTTTAGTAAACACGACGCCATTTTTCCCCATATGATTACAAATCCATTTTTTTGTCAATTAAGTCAACCAAAACACTGTTCTATAGATCACATGTTTCTCTTTCTAACCGTAGATTATAAATTTTTCTGCGTCACAGATCCAGAGATATTTCTACTTGACGATAGTACAAACTTGACGCGACGAAATTCATTTGGCATTCGGTGCAGTTTACGAAATGACATAATCCATTTTTCTATGTAGAAAAAGTATTTGTTCTTTATAGTATGTTGTAGAGGAAATTTCATTCTACAAGTTGGTACCACTTGATATAGGCAATACTTACTTAGAAGGTTTTGTTTTGATCTCGGAACATACACAATTGTGCGACGTAAATAGGAAATACTGTAATAAATGACGTAGCGCATATTGTTTGGGGTTAGATATTTGTTATTTTGAAAGTTTGTGTATACAAATTGTATATAAATTTTGTATACAAGTTACAATATATGTGTTTTTATTTTTAAAGTTTATGTTTTTGAGTTAATTTCTAGTTTGTGAGCGGTTTATATTTGGGATAACCTAATAGGTAAATTGTAAATCTAGGCTATAAGCAAATTTTCTTATATTGAGTGTTTTATTTGATTATACAAGTGAATATGTGTGTTATTCTTTGTAAAGTATATTGTTTTAGTGAAATCTAATGATTTTGTCTTAGGCCTAGCTTTAGAAAGTACCCTACTAATTACGCCTAAATTGTCGAGGTGTCAAACCTAACCTCAACCGTCAGAGTATCACTTTTTAGGGGAAATCGTTATTTTTATTTTGAAAATGTAACAAATTATTATTTTTTCCCCTAAATATATTCACAAATATATTACAAATCTCTAGTAATCGTTGAAAAAAATTGAAAAAATCTATTTGTATGGTGTAATTTACGATATCTGTGAAATTATTCTTTTTTTACTCTTCGATTTTTTGGTATTTGACCAAAAAACTCCAAATGTGATACATCTAACATTTTTTTTTCACTACTCACCTAGATTCTATGCATCTTTCTGAACATAGTGATATATAGAACTTTTGTATAAAATATATATTACTATTTTTGGTAAATTGTTGAAAATAAAATGACCAATGTCCCCTTTTCGTAAAATATTTTTTAAAATTTTGAAAACGTAACAAATTTATTTATTTATTTTTTGTAAATATATTGACAAATAATACACAAAAGTTTTGTATATTTTAGAAAAAGGTGGTAAGCTATTGATTTTGGATGATACAGGTTTTTCTGAAAAATGATAACATCATTTTTTGACATGTAACATACTTACTCCAAAACTGTTTCAAATTTTTTTTTTTTAATTACATAGATGAATTCTATGCACCTCTCTGAAAAAAATGATGTCTTATAAGTTTGGTTTTGTATAAAAATAACAAAATAACATTTTTTATGAATTTTTTGAAAACAAAACTTTTAACATACACCGGTTGCAGGGTTAAAGGCCTGTTTTAAAAGAAACTATTTATTTAACTTTGAAATTTAATTATAAAAGTGTAAAATAATATAATTTTTAAAAGTTATTGGACTGTGTTAATCTATGGAGTTTGACTACATTCTAACCACTGACGTAAGCAAACCACACCTAATATCAAGATTCACTTATTGTATGATACATGTGCATTACACGTCTTATGAGTAGTTAGTATTAAAACTAATTTTTCCATAGAATGTTGTTTGAGTCATTTAGGCCAACTGGTATTCTTGTTAACACACTAGGTTGAGCAAGAATCATCACAAATAGATTAGGTTAGTGTGGAAAAAAAGTATGGAGACTTTTTTATAACTGCTAAGTATTAAACTTAGATTAGTAGAACTTCCCACCTTGCTTTTAGTACTTGGTTATAAGAATTTTATGCCCTTTTCACGAATTTTAAACACTTGGGGGGTGACGTCCCATCCAGGAGTCAGTCAACAATCTTTAATGTAAGCATATATCGCATTTGGTGTAAAAATAAAGGTCCATATAAAAAGAGATAAATGGCGTAAATCCGACTTCTAAAGGTTGACTCTATCTTGAATAGTGGACGTTTGACGTTATGAAATAAAAAATCTGGATATTTCTTTACTGATTATTTCTCCAACATCTTTCAATAGTTTTTCCTGTCTCAGAGTGTGAAAGTGCCAACAATTAAAAGGTTTTAACATTGCAAAGTAGAAGCCCCTATAAAAAGAGTGTTGGTGATATTTTCAACTTCTTTGGTATACTTCTTTTATAATTCTTCAAATATTAATTTTAAAAATTACATTTGGCCTTCCCTGTGTTATCAGTCTACCTGTATTATTCGGCCTACCTGCTTCCGAACTGTAAAGGAGAGGGTAGAAGTTCTTTCATGAGACCAAGCAGTCATTGCCAAAGAACAATGTTAGGAATTAGTGTGCCATTGGCCTGTTGAGCCTTGAATGAACAGAGTGTAATGCGGTTTGACTGTTATCTGATAATAAAAACAAAGGGGTTGCAGACAAAACATCCAGAAGGGGTGTTCTTCTTTGACTGGTACAAACTTGCTCATGCTCAGGAAATCTTAAGAGAATTACGTTGCTTATGTTGTGTGGATACAGTGAAATGAGTGTGTACCTATGAAGAAGTAGCTTATTTATTTAATTCCTGATAGACCTTTAATAAATAAGTCTACAGTGTTTAAGACCGTTAAAAGGTTTGAGGAAACCAGTGCGATTAAAGACAAGGAACAACCATTAAGGACTAAATCTGTATGCACTGAAAACAAATCATTGGACGTAATCTAAACATTTATTGAAAACACTCATACTTCAGCTAGAAAACCTGCTGCAGATCATGACATAAGTCATAGGTCTGTTAAATATTCTACACAATTATAAATACCATCCTTATATAAAGTGTCACTGGTGCAAGAGGTTGCAGAGTACGATTTTGACCGAATGACTGAGTTTTGTAAGGCAATGATGAGTAAATGTGATGAAAACTAAAAATTTTAAGCTTCAGGGTTGTTTTCGGGACAGACTGTCTATGCGTACAATGTTATTAGCTATTTGTCACGCAAACACAATGATTTGCCAATGCAGCGAGATTTCCAGATTAGAAAGTTTGTCTAAAAATAGGCCTATAATGTATTGCTTTGTAAGATTAGATAGAAATGAATGTTGTCTTTCAATGGTATAAAACAGTTGAAGTATGTCTTCGTTTTCCACATTTCACTAATGACAGATTATTACAAACTAGTTTGGTTAATTTTTGTCACGACTTCGTAGAATGTATATGTGTCAAAAACTATAAAAGTTATAACAAGTTCGAATAAATAGTTCAAAAGAGGATGAAAAAATCTATGAGGTTTTATTAATTTGTGGTACTAGGCATTAATATTTTGTCATTTTAAGACTTGCCATAGCGTGCTTCTCCCTAACATGAAAACAGCAACTTCATTGAATTTTTATAATTTCTCGTTTCGTGTTTGGCGAAAATATATGAGATTTCTCATATATATATATATGAGCTTGTGAAAATTAGATGAAATGTGTTTTAGTTTGCTGCTAAACTCGTTCATGAGAAATAAAAAAAACTTTACCAATTTATTAAATATAATTCTTAACGTTTTATGAACTTTTGGTTGTATGATAATGAATCTATAGAACATTAACTTTAAAACAGTAAACAATGTATTGCCATACTATGATTTTTAATAGTTTAAATGTTGAATTTAAATAATGTGATTACAATTCTTAACGTTTTATGAACTTTTGGTTGTATGATAATGAATCTATAGAACATTAACTTTAAAACAGTAAACAATGTATTGCCATACTATGATTTTTAATAGTTTAAATGTTGAATTTAAATAATGTGATTACCAGTCACATAAACGCTTCAGTGAAGTGTATTGAAACACCTTACCAGTGTTTTTAACAACACTGTGTCGGGTTTTAAACAACGAAATTCTGCCAGCAGTGTGCAATCTTCTTGGGCAAAATTTCAACTCAGTATGGTTCCAGCAAGATAGGGTGCCACCTCATTATGCTAGGGAGGTACACACACTCTTAGACCAAGTATTTCCTAACCAATGGATCGGTCGTGGGTGCACTATTGAGTGGCATTGAGGTCACCGGATATGGATCCTTTAGATTTTTTTTCTGAAGTGTCTTAAAACAAAATGTTTATAAAATCAAACCAGTTAATACAGAAGACCTAACAAACTGCATAATAGAAGAGTCAAGGAAAATTATACCTGAGGTGCTGCGAAACATCACTTCCGGAGGTTTTTCCATAGGCTGGCATATTGTCAAAATGTACTTGGAGAACATTTTTTGTAATATATTTTTGAGATATACTAACTTTTTATGAACATAAGAAAAACATTGTTGTTTCTGTTTTGTTTCACATAAAAGTACTTTTTTTTTTGACTTTGTCATTCTACATTTAAAAACTTTATTTTTACACTAAAGCTCTTTACCTTATTTGTATTTTACATAAATTTATAAGAAAAAGTGATGATTGAGCCATAAGTTATGATTGTATGTGTTTAAAGTATATTGTCCAGTTTGATATTCTATAATTTCAAATTTTCACTACACAAGATGATTCAACCTTTCGAAGTCGGATTAGCAGCATTTATCTCTTTTTAATTAGATCTTTATTTTGATACCAAACTCGTCATATGTTTACATTTAAGATTGTTGACCGACTCCTAGATGGGACGTCACCCGAGCGTTTAAAATCCGTAAAAAGGGCATGAAACTCTAAGAACCACATACTAAAAGCAAGGTGGGAAGTTCTATTAATTTAAGTTTCATATTTAGCAGTTATAAACAAGTTTCCATACTTCTTTTCTACACTGTATACAGGGTGAGGCAGACCACCGGTGCAGTATTTATAGCTGTCTTACTAACTTACTTTAACACTTTTTCTTTCTCATTTCCCCCTAATTTGGCCTCACAGAAACCAATAAAATTATTTTCAATTTTGAAAAATGCCCCAAAAGGGCCCAATTTGGGGGTAGGGGTGCTTTTTGGGGAATTTTCAAATGTAAACATGGGTTGTGTGATACATCAATTTAAAGGTTTAATTACCCTGAACATTTTGGTGCAAACTAAAGTTAATATCTTTAACCGTATGTACAGGGTGTACCAAAGCGTTTTGAATCAGGACTTTAAATTAATGTACCGTGTTACCCTACCTACAATATATGGAACAGCACTAAATTTTTACCCAAGCTTATTGAGCTATTCAATAATCCTAATGTAGCTATCTTAATGTAGCAAAATCAGTGAAAGGTAAGATTATGGCTAGTTCAGAGGACGTTCAGAGCTATGAAGTTAATTAAACATTGTAGGAAAATTTTTGATTTAATATCATTTAAAAATAATTTTTTACATTTTATGAACTGACATACGTAATTAAGTTTTTCCGCTGCCATTTTAAAACAGTAAGAGATAGAAAAAAGATCAAATACAAAAAAAATGTTTGTTTTGAAAATACCTTTTATTTGATATAAAATTTTTTATAAGTTGCTATTTAACCCTTTACCCTCTCAAAGGTATTTTAAGAAAGTTCCTCTCAACTCGAATGGCCAGCACTGCTGGACGCGGCCATGTTTTATGTCAGCTCGTTGTCGTTTTTACTAGTACAATCCTCTCAGGTCGTACGGCCAGCAGTGCTGGCCAATACTGATTTCTCTTCAGCTCGTCCGGCCAACATAGGTGGCCATTGTACACAATTTATTTGAAATAGTATAGTATTTCTCCAGCAGGTTTCACCACTAAACAGAGAGCATACACCGATACAAAACACATTAAAACTTCAGCTGGCGTAGCAGGGATGGCAGAATGTTGGCCTACCTGACAGAGAAACCGCCATGGCCTACAGTGCTGGCCGTACAACCTGAGAGGCACAGCGTTGCAAAAGCAATGACGAGCTAACTCAGAAACAGCTGTGGCCAGCACTGCTGGCCATTTGGGCGCAAAGGGTTAAGAATATTGAGTTTTAGGCTTTTTTGTATTCTTCAAGTTTGAGCATTTTTAAAATTTACAAAATCCAGTGAAAAATGTCCCTTCCACATGTTTCCTAGTTCAATAATAAGCTAGGAAAAAAATCTGGTGCTGTTCCGTACTGTAGGTAGGATAACACGGTACTTTATTGTAAAGTCCTATTTCAAAACATTTTAGTATATCCTGTACATACGGTTAAAGATAATTAACTTTTGTTTGCACCAAAATGTTCAGGATAATTAGACCTTTAAATTGATGTATCACACAACCGATGTTTACATTTGAAAATTCCTCAAAAAGCACACCTACCCCCCAAATTTGGGCCCTTTTGGGGCATTTTTCAAAATTGAAAATAATGTTATTGGAATCTGTGAGGCCAAATTAGGGGGAAATGAGAAAGAAAAAGTGTTAAAGTAAGTGAGTAAGACATAAATACTGCACGAGTGGTCTGCCTCACTCTGTATATATGTTTTAAATGATCAGGTAGAATTTTTGTCAAATTCACCTCTATTTAAACAATTATCCGCCCTTTGACCAGAAGTCTCCCACTCCTATCCCCATCCTGTACGTTTACCTTTGTTTGCTAGCCAAGTAACTGTTCTTTCTTTAATCTGTGTTAAGCTGCCTTCTAAATGCCGTCACTGGTGAAACCATGGTTGGCTTGACTCAATAAAAAGTAGAATTTACTAAAAATTGTGTTTGTGGTTTTATTTCCTGAAAATGGAGTTCTACCAAGTACTGTCGGTCAGTAGTATATATATAAAACTTTACATGCCTGCAATCGATAATCGATACACACTTTTTTCTGTAATATCTAATATGTATTATCTTTGATATAATAGTTCACCGTCTGTAATTACTTCAGGCACAATAATTTAACAAGACTTTATATAGCCTGTTTTTATATGAATTTGCTACTTTTCATTTTTTTCAGTGAAAAAGTGATATAAATTTTATGCTTTACAAAAACAATATTATTTTAGATTTTCAAAATTATTTTAAACTAATCTGTTTATCGACTTACTAAACCTTTACCAAAATACAAATTGTGAAGTTCCAAGTATAGCCTATAAAGTAATTATAAGGATAAAACAGTGACATGTAATTTGAGGTTATTACAAAACATAATACCATTCAATAAATCAACAGTATTACAACTGATGCAATTAACATCAATAAAAATAATAAATAAAAACAACTGTACTTGCAATCATTTTTTTGTGATTTCTCAGGTCGATATTTCCTTTTTCAATCAGTATAGGCTGCTCTTTTCACAATATCCCTTTTAATAATGTTCCTTTTCTTTTCAGTTTGATGGGTTCCTTTTCTTTTGTTGAAATTCATTAGACATATTGTTGCTTAAGTGCTATAACCTCACTAAAATGACAGTAACTTTAGCTACCATGAATTGGTTAAATTGACAGTTGTAGAACAACGTAAGTCACTAACTAGGGTGGTTTCTGCATTAAATGAAATGTTCATACTATTGTAAAACAGTGTGCAATAGCCTGACTTGTGTTGTTTTTGTATAGTCACTCCATGTCACTGATATAGTAAACCAGCTTATAATTAGTTAAGCAATAAATTGGTGTCTAAAATGCTAATCTAGTGGTTATTTACGTATTAACAATTCATTAAGGAGAAATGAGGTCTGGTTCAAAGATAGCATAACCGTTGTTGGTCTTAACTATCTCTGATACAATTATGGATTAAATTCACGAGCCCTTAATCATCCATATTACTGGGGTTCTTTAGACTCATCCAAATGCTCTTAGCCAACTATTTTTCAGGATAATATGGTTCATTGAACTTTAATCAATCGCCGGTAAAATAACTGTGACTGTTCAATTCCGCTGCCTGCCACACAGTCTGTGCGCATGGACCTTCTTGCGTAAAGCAAATGAATCACCACTGTCATTTCCTGCCACGACAATTCAAATTGTGGCTTAATGCCACAAAATATATGACAATAACAACCTATAAAAATAGTATTTTTATTTTCTTCCAATCAAACACTCCGAATTCCTAAATGTCCCCTAATTTGTAATGTACATTCGAATTTTGATATTATATAGTTGGGACAATATCATCCAACCAGTTCAATATTTTGTGAATTCTATGCTTCCATAGTGCATCAACTGTAGAAATGTATCTTCTTTATACTAGACTCTTTGTCTATCTTTTTAGGTTAAGTTATGTAAGATGACAGCAAAAGGTTGCAGATTAAAAAGTTCATAATAAAAATCTTATTTTATGAGTATGTAATTGAAACCATCACAACATTTTTTTTGGGTACAATATTGAAAATCAAAGCTACAATAAAATAAATATGCAGATTGAAAATTTGAGGTTATTAACCCATTGCAGGCGAAAGACGATACGTTCACGTCCTCGCGTTAGGCGGTCCAAACTCTGACAGACGTCTATGTCACGTTCAATTATTCTGCGTTGTCAACTAACAGTTGTGATTCATGATAACTCTGCTAGATTGTGCGTTTTGTGTTTTTAATATTTCCAATATTTTGTGCGCGGATGCCCAACGATGTGTTTTAAGAAAAATGAAACATATTGTTTGCAAATGCTACTTTTTTTTTTATACTATCAGTTTGCCGCCGTTTTGTGAATGAGTGTGCCTGTCTGTTATGTTTTGTTGGCGAGATGGGTGACAACTTACGTTCATCGGAATTTGATAGGTTATTATTAGAAAGTGGTAGTGATAGTGATACTGATCCTTCGTTTTTGGATGGGAATGAGTTATTATTAGTTCGTGTTTGTCCCCGTCTGCTCGTGCGTAATCCAGTGTTGTGCGAAGCTTTTGACGAGCTAAAAGTGGTTGAACCTTCAGACCAAGATGATGTTTTAAAGTTTAGTTTTACTCATTATAGTTGTTTACATTCATAAAAAAAAATTAGCTTTGTTAGAATACCAATATGTGAAAAGGACGTGAACTCAACGTCTTTTGCTTGCAAAGATGCGCATAGTGCTGGCGAAATAACTCCGGCTGCTGGGTGCCGCATGGCACAGTTTTATTCCGACCGCAATGGGTTAATATCTTTCATAAATAACAATTGTTATTTCTCTGTGTGCTTTGAGTGTTTTGTGTTTTTGTTGTGCCTTCATATTTTTAACCTTTAAAAACAAATATAATAACTTTTCCTTTGGGAGGGGGAGGGGGAATAAATTTTGAAAAATTATTTGAAATATTATGAGCAACTTTATAGTAATTGGCTATTCACTTTAACTACTTGATATTAATACCATAATATTTGGTTTGTTTTAAAGTAAAGAATGTTTTGATCTGAAGAATCGTTCAGTTCTGCCACCGCTGTGCCATTGACCTTCCCACTCCTTTATACCAGTCTGACTCTAACAGTTGACTGTAGGGCTACTACAGTTGTTTCTTTTTTATTTGTGCGACTTTTAAAATGAGTGATAAAATTGCTGATCACGCCAAATGTGAGGTTTGTAGTGTAATACATGTTATATTTTGAATGCGAAAAAAAATGTACCCTCTAGAAATTTACAGACAAATAACTGATGTTTATGGTACCATGATGAATGAAGTTTCAGTTCGAAAATGGTGTATCATGTTTAATAGTGGCCGGATGAATATTCATGATGAAGAACACTCAGGCCGACCTTCAGTTGTGACTAACAAACTTAAATGAAGGATTCATGAAAAATTCAACAGGATAGATGTTTCACTATAATTGAAACCATCACAACATTTTTTTTTTTGGGTTCATTCTTTCCTGAAATTTCAATAACACTTCTTTATGAAATTGTTAGTGATGATTTGGGCTGTAGAAAAGCGTATGGCAACTGGGTTCATCGAGTTATTACAGATACACAAAAAATGGAAAAACAAAAAACAGAACACACAAAAAACGGTAGGGTTTTTTCAGTCGGTAGGACAAGGTTGGCAAGGCGTTTTTGAACCAAATTGTTACTGGTGATGAGACCTGGATTTCACATAAAACTTCAGAAACAACCCACCAGTCAATGGAATGCCATCATTCCCGATCCCCATCAAAACCAAATATAGACGAACAAATTCTGAGCACCAAGAAGGTTACGGCTATAGTGTTTTGAGATCAAAAGGGTGTCCTACTCATCGACTACATGCCATTAAAGCACCAGCCTACTGTCAAGACCCTCCACCGACTATGCCGCACCATTCAAAACAAAGGGCGTGGATTGTTGTTGAATGGTATTGTGCTTCTTCACGCATGTCCAGATGCTGCTGCGTTGACGACGAACTTGCTTCAGCTCTTTCAAGTAGGAAGTTTTTGAACATCAGCCTTATAGCTTGGATTTGACCTCAAGTGAATACCATTTTTTTCCAAATTGAAGTATTTTTTTGGGCGGAAATCACTATGGAAGTGATAACGAACTGAAAAAGGAAGTTAGTGAGTGGTTTAACAACTTGGCGGCAACTGAGTATGCAGAAGATAAGAAAAGCTTATGAAATGCAATGACAAATGTTTAAATTTGAACGACGACTATGTAGGAAAATAGCCAAGGTATCAAATGTGTTGTGAAATAAGTTTTTTTCCTTAAAAAAAATCTCTAGAGAAAAAACCTTCTTTACTGTGGAAACGACCCGTGTATACATGGTTGGTCCCTTGACATTAAAAAAAAAAAAAAAAAACTTCATCGTTAGATTTTTACATCTGTTTATGTTATCACATAGAGTAGATTCTGTAATATCGATGTTTCTTTCAGCTTATTGTAGATTACCAATTTTCTATGGATTTTAAGGCCTCTTCTATGGCTTAATTTCAAGGGCTTTTATTTTTTTAAAAGTTTAGCGAAAACTGTGCTGTAGCAGAAAATCATGGTGGTATGAAATTTAGTGTTAGTACCTATGTAGCTACTTTGTATTTCATAATCTAAGTATTCCAAACTCTTAAAGAAAATTAATGAATGATAACAATAAATGATATGATGATATGAACAGACGACTTTGTTTGAACGACCACAATTGATAATAAATACTGCCCTATTGTCCTTTTAATTTTGTGGAAGTGTACACATCATATTGAAAAAAGGAATCTGGGTTGTTCATTTGTAGTAGTAAATCTGGAAAGATCTTTTCCTTGCCAATAGATTTAAAATGGCTGAATTTGATACTTTGCCATATAAGAGAGCCATTTGGAAAGTAACCTCTATTTAACTATAAAAAAACAGACATAGATATAGAAACTTTATTATATACATCTTAAAACTACAGTTTTCTACTATATTTGATAATCATCTTTATAATTTAGGTATTTATCATAGTGATGAACCAGTTGGGAAATCCCTTCTTAACCCTCCATCCGGTAATGTTAAGTTTCTTCGTTTGTTTAAAAATTAATTAAATATATTATTTGTATACAAAACCTAACTTATAAGATATCATTTTTCTCAGATAGATGCATAGAATTCATCTATGTAAAAAAAAAAAAAAAAAAAAAAAAAAAAAATTGAAACGGTTTTGGAGTAAGTATGTTACATATCAAAAAATGATGTTATCATTTTTCAGAAATACCTGTATCACCCAAAATCAAAATCTTACCACCTTTTTCTAAGATATACAAAAGTTTTGTGTATTATTTGTCATTATATTTAGGAAAAAAAATTTAAAAAATTGTTACATTTTCAAAATTTAAAAAATTATTTTACGTAAAAACTGAATTTTCTCTTTATTTTTTCCAAAAAACATTAAAAATAGTAAAATATATTTTATACAGAACTTCTATATATCATTATGTCCAGAAAGGTGCATAGAATGTAGGTGTGTAGTGAAAAAATATGTTAGATGTATTACATTTGGAGTTTTTTGGTCAAATACCAAAAAATCTAAGAGTAACGGAGCAGAAATTTCACAAAAATGGTAATCAAAAACATACTAATAGATTTATCAGAATTTTTTCAACCATTACTTGACATTTGTCATATATTTGTGAATATATTTAGGGAAAGAAAATTGTTAGATTTTCAATATAAGAATGACAATTTTCCAAAATTTGCTAATCTGACGCTTGAGGTTATTTTTGAACTCTTGACATTTAGGCGTAATTAGTAACTTTCTAAAGCTAGGCCTAAGAAAAAATCATTAGATTTTACTAAGACAATATATACTTTACAAAGAATATTCACTTGTATAATCATATAAAACACTAAATATAAGAAAATGTGCATATAGGCTAAACTTACAATATTGGCCTAGGTTATCCCAAATAAGAACGTTCAAAAACTAAACTATCACTCAAAAACATAAACTTTAGATATAAAAACACATATATTGTAACTTGTATACACAATTTATATACAATTTGTATACACAAATCTTCAAAATAACAAATATCTAACCCCAAAACAATATGCGCCAAGCCCAATATTACATTTTTCACGTCACACATTTGCTTCGTTTGGGCATCAATACAAAGCATTCTTAGTAAGTATTTGCCTATATCAAGTGGTACCAACTTATAGAATGGAATTTCCCCTACAACATACTGTAAAGAAAAATAATTTTAAAAACAGAGAGAAATGAATTTCGTCTTTTCGTAAAATGCAACGAATGCCAAATGAATTTCATGTCGTCAGGTTTGTTCTCTGGTCAAATAGATATATCTCTGGATTTATGAGACGCAGAATAATTTGGAATCTACGGTTAGAAAGAGAAACATGTGATCTATATAACAGTGTTTTAGTTGACTTAAATGACAGATAAATAGAGTTGTAATCCTATCAGGAAAAATGGAGCCGCGTTATACGAAAAGGCGCAGAGTTGAAATTTACGATTTTACGCTACAAAAATACGTGAACTTCACCAATTTTTGGAATATTATTTATAACATTTTGTGGTATTTTTTTTGCATGATTATGCATCTACGGAACATTACTTTTCCAACGGTATTTTTTTTTATGCTGATAGTACGGTTTTAAGTGGGCGAAATGTTGAATTGCAAAATATGTGTTTTAATTGAACTATCTGTCATTCATAGTACACGGCGTGGTCGTTTACCGGTGCTAAGGTTAATAAAATTCTGCCATCTGGGATTTTAGCTAACCTGTCACAGAATCGTAAATTTATTCATCGTCATTGTATGCCAGGCTTTTTTTGGTTTGCTTGTTGAAATGACCCCATACCATCTACTGTTGTTTTGTTTCATCGCCAGTCACAATTCTGATGAAAATTCTTCTCCTTCTGTGTTGTAATATGAAATCTGTTTAAGACAGCCTATTGATTGTGATTCTCAGAAAGTATTTTCAGTACCCACCGAGTACAGAACTTCCGATAGCCTATCTTTTCTGTAACTACCTCATATATAAAACAGCCCGATAAATGTATAGAAATAGTTCAGAAAGTTAAGAGATCGTGAATTGCAGATTTTCACAGACCTTTTCATATATTTGTGAACAAATTCTTCACAGACTACAGATGGCTTACCACTCCTTTCTACACCACGAGTTTAAACAAATGAATCCACTTGATGCACAATACCTTTACTCATTAATATTTGGCCGTATACACCACACATTTCACTATGGATGGTTGCTGTTTACAAATTTTTTATGATCAGAAATCTTTCACTACAATCACTTTAGCTTTTCAAGGGGTTTTCTATTGCAGTGCTGTTTGTTAAGATATCCTAAGAGGGCTCCTAATATCTCAGATGCTATACCTGTTAACAACTCGAACAAGTGCCATTCATCTTTTCAGTGGGGGTAGGTTTAGGATTAGGTATTCGATTTCAAGTTTCACTCCTGTAGAGTTTCAGCTTAGGATCAGTAAAGTGGTAGCGTGGATCTACCATGTGGAGAATGCCGCACTTCACTGCACTGCCATATGCTACTTTTTAAATGTACTAACCATGCTTTGAACATGGGTGTATCCATACATCTGTGACTAAGAGGAGAGGGGTATTGCACACCTTCCCTGTGTCCACACCAACCTAAATTCCTGTGTTTAATTTTTCTTAATTTAATGTTTGACTTTTCCTTTAGATATAGTAAGAATAGAGAATAAAATTTAGTATAATTATCATTTTAGGATGAAGTTAATAGGAGTCGAAGTGGAAGCAGAAGTCGTAGTCCGAGCAGAAGTCGAAGTCCTAGCCAGAGTAGGAGCCGAAGTCGAAGCCGTAGTAGAAGTCAAAGTCATAGCCGGAGTCGGAGCCGGAGTCGTAGCCGTAGTCGTAGTGGAAGCAGAAGTCCAAGTGGCTCAGAAGCCGAAGAAGATAACAGGTTAGTTTTAATTGTCATGAAACAAATTGATAACTAAGACAATATTTGTATTTTTTTCCTTTAAATTATTTTGAACAATTAAAAAACATTATTATCACAAAATTTGTGGACACAAAATAATTGATAAAATTATTTTTGATTGTGTAATTGTTACCAGAACATAATAATCCATATTTAAAAAAATAAATAAAAAAACAAAACAAAAACAATTACAGTTAGTTTGGTATACTGTTTTTAATACTCACTAGACTTTGCTCTGTCTTTCCAGCGATTAGGCAAATTATCAAATTAGCCAATCCATATATATATATATATATATATATATATATATATGAATAATAATAAATTCAATTAAAAGTTTTAAGGACATCAGATATTTAAATTAGTTAACTTATTCTCCCATGATATAATTTATGTGAATACTATAATTTATTCATATTTTTTAAATACAGCATTTATTTACTAAATGCTTGAAAATTATATACCCACATATCAGGGTTTGTAGGCAACATTTTAAATTTGTAAAAATCTTTATTTACTGTGCTATTACCGAATCCATAAAAATATCCGAGGGCATCCAGATGTATTGTCTCTACTGGCTCACACAGCTACGAAGCCTGATTTTAAAATGTTTGTTTTTAAACTCTGGAAAATATCAAGAACACAAAATTCACAAAAAGGTAAGAACTTTTCTATATCATACTGCAGGGAATGTGGAGACTAGCTGCACCTATTAAGAGGAGGTTGGCATCCCTTGCAGTCCCCAGTCAAACAATCACATAAACTATCATCTTTAAAGTTATTTACATATAGTTCACATACCTTACACAATTATCTTGATTTTCACCTTAACTTAGGGTTACCATTTGTTCTGTACATCTCTTTCTTTCACACAGTTTTCTATCTTGGCAATCTAGTGATGGGATTCTGCCATTCTTTCCAATAGTTAAAACCATTTATGTGTGTGAGAAAGAAAGAATCCCATGGTTCGTGTCTGTTACATCTAGGATTGGTATGCATATTCTTTTTGCCATGGTCGAATCAAGTGCATGGATCCTGACGTATATTTTGATTACTAAGGATCTTAACATTTTGAATTCAGGAACTGGTACCTAGCTGTGTTTGTTGGGTTAACGGTGGTCGGAGCCCATAACTGATAGGGTCGGACTGGGTCAATTTATTTTCACAAGTGCGTGGGTGGCCAGTCAGTAATAGCCAAAACTTCATATCGGAACTCTCCTCTATGTGTAAGGAGGCGTGCTAAAGAGATGGTATGTAAAAACACGAGTGGATGAAGGTTAAGGCAAATATATTAAAAACAGATATGTTTGTATCAAAGTCATCACAAAACTTCTTTTATTTTTGTGAAGAAGCAAAATAATTGTTTGTTTTAAATATGCATATGCTCTGATTTAGAATTATAACATTTTGTTTTAATAATTTGAGAGACAAAAATAATTAAGATTCCAAATTTCAGAGAAGAGAAGTCTGGAAGTGAAGAGGAACCTGAGGGAGAAGAATTAAATTCTGAAGATGTAAGTCTTCACAAATTTTTACTTCATATACTGTTTTATTATATTTTTATATTTTATAATTTTATGTGATGATCCAATTTAACCTTTTCTATAAGTTAAGTAAAAATTTATTTACAATTGACCATTTATTCCCCCTTCGGGGTTGACTTTCTCTACTGGACATGTCTTTATGTTCTTGCGTCTTAAAATTTTCAGTTCTAAGCACCACAACATTTACAATCACAAATATTTTGTCATAAGTTATTTTTTCAATGTTTATCTTGGTTTCAAAAAGGCGGCTCAAAATGTCTGGAAATTCAAGTTTAACATAACTTAACATTACAGCTATACCATTCACTTAACCCTGCAACCGGCGTATGTTAAAGGTTTTGTAAAAGTTTTGTTTTCTTAAAAAATTAATAAAAACTATTATTTTTATACAAAACCTAACTTATAAGACATCACTTTTCTCAGAAAGATGCATAGAATTCATCTATGTAATAATTTTTTTTTTTTTTTTTTGAAACGGTTTTGGAGTAAGTATGTTAGATGTCAAAAAATGAAGTTAACATTTTCCAGAAAAATCTGTATCATCCAAAATCAATAGCTTACCACCTCTTTCCAAGATATACAAAAGTTTTGTGTAATATTTGTGAATATATTTAGAGAAAAAAAAAAAATTGTTACATTTTCCAAAAAAAAAAATTACGAAAAAAAGGTAAATTGATCTTTTTTTTTCTTTCAAAAATTCACCAAAAATAGTAATATATATTTTATACACAACTTCTATATATCATTATATTTAGAAAGGTGCAGAATTTAGCTGTGTAGTGAAAAAAAAAGTTAGATGTAAAAAAATTTGGAGTTTTTATATGTCAAATAACAAAAATCGGAAAGTAACGGAGGGAAGAATTTCACAGAAATGGTAATGTACACCATACAAAAATTTTTTTGGAATTTTTTCAACTATTACTAGAGATTTGTAATATATTCGTGAATATATTTAGGGGGAAAAAAATTGTTACATTTTCAAAAATACAGAAATTGCTTTACGAAAAAAGTGAATTTGTTTAATTTATTTTCAAAAATTGTAATATTTATGGAAAACCAACTTCTATATATCATTATATTCAGAAAGGTTCATAGAATTTAGTAGTGTAATGAAAAAAAAGTTTGAAAAATAATTTTGTAGTCAGTATGGCAAAGAACAAAAAAAAAAACACAAAAATCGAAGGCTAAATTTCACTTCAAAGTCCAATTGAGCATAGAAAATTTCGTTTTACATTTTTTTTTCAAGTATTACAAACGTTTTCTAGTATAAATGTGAATAACTATTGGTAAAAAAAATCAAATTCTAAAATTTTCAAAATAAAAATAATGTTTTCCCTTAACCCTTTAACTGCTAAGTTTTTTGGACTTGTGCAGACCCCTGGTGCTAAGTTTTTTTTTTTTTAATTTAGTCACTTTTATATGTTTTTAAAATAATAATATACAAATTTTAGTCATACAATTTATTTATGTAGTTTATTTTTTATATTAAAAATATCCTAACCTAACCTGAACAAACTTGATTTTTTGTTATTGTTTTCCAAGTTTTTCACAAATATATTATAATAGTAAACTTAAAAACTCTCACATTATAACTAAACATAGTAAATAATAAAAAAAGACACAAATTAATAATAACCTGTTTTGTATTGTAACCTAACATGTTTCATTTAGGTTCAGTTGCGGGGTTATGATTTCAATATCGTCACTATCGTCAGATTCACATTCACTATCACTACTTATTTCATCATTTGATTCCTCGTTTCCATAATATTCAAATAAAATGCGTTCAATACTATCATCTCTAACACGACTTGGATCCATTTTTACTTTTACGCTAACACAAACAACAAACAAAACCACTATGAAAGTAGGCCACGCACCATATTACTGAAAAGTCATACGTTTTTAGCCTTCTAAATTTCTTGTATATTCGTGGACATAGAAGTAAAAATATAGAGGTGAATTTATTTGAACAGTTTGTCAATAGGTAGCAGCACTAAACAGACTACTTATATTATAAACCGTATAAAAACGGAGATAGCACCTGAGAATATAAAGTAGACCGTTTATAAACGGGCGTAGCGCTCAACACTGTCACTGCTGTGCCCGTTTATATACGGGCGTAGCAGCTAAAAGGTTAAAAGTGGAAATCGACAGAAGTTAGGTTAGGTTTGTTACTTCGACAACCTAGGCCTAACTTGTAACTATCTAAAGCTAGATTTCACTAAAATAATAAACTCTACAAATAATAACACACATATATACTTGTATAATACACTTATACACTTGTATAATCAAATAAAACACTCCATATAAGAAAATTTGCTTTTAGGCCTAGGCTTGTAACTTCTCTACAACATAATGTAAAGATGGGTTATAAAATATCGATTGAATAATCGATTATCTTATTTAGTAAAATGCACTGAATGCCAAGTGAAATTTTGTTCTGTTAGGTTACTACTTTGGTCAAGTAGAAATATCTTGAGATCTATGATCCACGATTTGTAAACCACAGATAGAAAGAGAAAGATGTGATCTACAGAACAGTGTTTTGGTCGACTGTTTGACAGAAAAATAGATTTGTGAACATATGAGATAAAATGGCGTTGTTTTTACTTACAACGGCAGAGTTGAAATCTTTAACGTTACGTATAAAAAAAAAGGCGAATATCAGCAATTTTTGGAATCTTATTTATAACGTTTTGTAGTATTTTATTTTATTTTATTTATTTTTTTGCATGATTATGCATCAACAGAATATTAGCTTACCAACGGTATTTTATTTATTGCGATTGGACGTTCTAAGTGGGCGAAATGTTGAATTGCAAAATACGTGTTTTAGAGTCGGTGAACTAAAACCATGCGTCAACTCTCGACCTGAAATTGGGTCGAGTAGCAACTATAGGGTTAAGTAACAAAGCCAACTTTGGGGAACTTGCAAAAGTTAACCCCGGGAGTGACAACAAAATGGAGGTGGAGGAAAATGGGATTTTACCTAACCCCATAGAACTGTACCAATCTTACCAAAACGAATAAATAAAGAAACGGAAGCTATACTGAGCCACATAGTTTGGTCATGTTCAAAACTTACCTTTAAAGTCAAAAAAAATTAATCACCAAGGTGGAAATGTTTCAGCCAATCACTCACAATAATTCATATGATACCTAGAGGTTAAGTCAATAAACCAGAGAAATAGATATAAATTTAGATTTACTGACCAAATTTTAGTGAAAGAATTATATGCCCTTAATTGATAAATAGAAAATTAGTTATACGCCCTTAAGTACAAAGAAAAGATGTGATTACAAAAAAATACATGTATAAATTTAATTTGAATTGAAAATCCCTCCCCAAAAATAAAATCAAAGAAAAACCCTCCCTTTTAGCAATGATTACAAAATTTATACAAAATTAATTATACAAGATTACAAAGAAAATATAAACATGTCATACCATGGATTTTTGTAATTAACCTTTTATGTAGTTGGCCAACTGTAAACTTAAGTATAATTAAATAATAAAAAAAAATTAAGAATTATGAGACGTCTCTCTATTTTATTAATTTAGAAAATAACCTCTTTGAGGTTGTTAGGACCGAAATGTGCTATAGCTGCTCCTCCCAAATTATTTAATACTAAAGACATATTTTTTTATTTAATACAAAACACACATTTATATATTATTAATTTCATCACAAAATACAAGAACACAGCCTATTTAAAGTTCCTTATAAAGTCCACTGCAGGTTTTTGAAGTTTATAAATTTTTGTTCATAGCCACATAAATAAAAGCACTGTTGCAGAAAGTATTTAATAAAGTTCCATGTTGATTTTGCCTTTAACAGCAGAACATAAGTTTAGTACTTGGACATAAGTCTAATACTGGCACCAGTCAAAACTGGTATTTAGAAGAAAGCACTTATAATAAGGCATGTTAACCCTAGCACTGCTGCATGTTAATTTTCTTCGTTTGTTAAAAAATTAATAAAATATATTATTTGTATACAAAACCTAACTTATAAGATATCATTTTTCTCAGAAAGATGCATAGAATTCATCTATGTAATAAAAAAATTATTTTTTGAAACGGTTTTGGAGTAAGTATGTTAGATGTCAAAAATGATATTAACTTATTTTCAGAAATATCTGTATCACCCAAAATCAATAGCTTTCTAACTTTTTCTAAGATATACAAAAGTTTTGTGTAATATTTTTGAATATATTTAGGAAAAAAAATTTTAAAAAAATTTATATTTTAAAAATTAAAAAAAATATTTTACGAAAAAACTGAATTTTCTCTTTATTTTTTCCAAAAAACATTAAAAATAGTAAAATATATTTTATACAGAACTTCTATATATCATTATGTCCAGAAAGGTGCATAGAATTTAGTTGTGTAGTGCAAAAAAATGTTACATGCATCACATTTGGAGTTTTTTGGTCAAATACCAAAAAATCGAGAGTAACGGAGAGTAAAATTTCACAGAAATCGGTACATAAACCATATTAAAAATTTTTTATGATTTTTTTAAAATATTGATACAGATTTGTAATATATTTGTGGATAAAAGTTGCTAAAAAGAAATACCAATTTTGAAAATTTTCATTAGGCGACGTACATTTTTACGTAAAATGTGAAAATTGACTAACTATATTCAAACAGTAACCAAAAATATAATTTTTATTCTAAACAAAAGTTTTTATTACCTATGTTCTCACAAATATACATAGATTTTATGTGTATAATGCAAAAAAATTTATATGGAAACATTTTAGAGTTATTATGCACGGAATCAACAAACTTAGCCTGTAACCGAGGCAAAATTCCACAGAAATAGGTATATAAACCAAATAAAAATTTTTTTTAGAATTTTTTCAATATATACAAAAGTTTTGAAATATAGTTGTGAATAAATGTTGGTAAAAGTCTAAATCAATTTCTACAATTTTTATAAGGGTATAGCTATGTTTATATAAAAAGAGGTACGACTAGGTTAGGTCATTTTTCACATACAACATGTAAATGATAAATTCATACATACAACATGTAAATGATAATATAATACCAAATATATCAATAATATAATGTAATAAGGTGAAATAAAATAAATTTTGTGTACTTACATTTACAATGGCATCCAGTTGTCTTGTAGCACACTACAGCTGTCCGGAAGACTGTGACCTACCATTACCGGTTAGGAAGGCTTGCCGATTTTGATTTGTCTGGCGAAGACCTTCTGTAATGTGTTAGGTTAGGGAAACATTTCTCGTGTACCCCGATGTCACACGGGGGACACCAGAAACGTGACCTTTTGTCGCCCTGAACTTTACCCAACTTACACACTGCACAAACTCTTTTCCCACCAAGCGGCAGTTTGGATAGTGTGTGGGAGGGTAAAGTTGCCGATGTAGATGGTAGTGATGTAGATGGTAGTCCGTGCCGCAAGGTCATATTGGGAGCATTGTCAAGTTCAGGTTCGGAAGTTAGACTTTCAACTATGTGGAACATGAAAATCCGCCGGCACTTACCGTTTGGGTTCTGTAACTTGTACAGAATCCAAGCGTTGAAGAGCGCCATGTCCACAAAGTTGTAAACTATCTTCCGCCAATATTTTCTGCAGGTCCGTGTACAAGTGAGGTGGTAGATGGACTGGTCTTTGCTATCTACCCCACCCATAAAGCTGTTGTATTTGTGTATTACAAACGGCCTGGATTTGGTACCACCATATTTATTTCTAACCTCTATATCATCGGCATGATAACCTGTGGTGAGAAGCATCACAGGTTTTCTACTTTTTTTCTCTTTGTATTTCAAGAGAAGTGTTTCACCTCTCCTGTAATACAAAGATTCGCCGGCTGATAATTCTGCGGCTACCATTTCTTTCGGTAACTCTTTGCTTATCTTGTTGATCGTGCCAGTCAAATAGGTTTTATTTGACAACAAGTATAAGGAAAGAGGTACCTTAGTATAGAAGTTATCCGTAAATAGGTGGTAACCTTTCCCCAAACAATCTGACTTTATCAACAAATCCTTGACAACTTTTTGGGTAAATGGGTCGGTATCTTCGGACAAGAAGTTTCTACCACTGTACAAACTGACTTGGACAACATATGCAGTTTTCGAGTCACACATCTCGAACTTTTTTATTCCAAAACGAGAGTGTCTCTTGTTAGGCATGTATTGAATGAATGCACAACGGTTTTTCATACCAATCATGCTCTCATCAATGCATACCTCCTGACTTGGAACAAAATGTGCCTTGAATGATTCATTCATCATGTCAATGAAAGTCCGGACTTTATTCCAGGAGTCATGTCCTGGTCTATTTTGCCCTGGATCTTCAATCGATGATAAATGAAACATAGACATAATTAGTTCAAAGCGATTAAGAGACATCATTCGGGAATAAAAAGGTGAAGATTGCGATGGAAAACTTGTTGACCAAAAGTCTTTAAGATTTTGTTTAGGTGCAAATCCCATGTTGATCAAAAGTCCCCAGAATTTCTTCATCTCGTTTACCGTTACGTCGACCCACTGATTGATTCTGGAATGTGGTTTCACATCTCCAGAATCTCTCCGCCGGCGTAACATTGCATGTGCGAACTTATTCGTCTCTTCTACCATAAGCTCCCACATAGCAATTGTCATAAACAGATAAAGAAAATCTATCGGGTTTGAACTACACGGGACATTCCTAGGGCCTGCGTTTTCAACCGTGAACTTGGACTCTGTTTCCTGCACCATTTCTGGAGCATATGTCCTTACCCACGGAACCACCGGTGTTTGTGTTTGTGTATTTGTGCGTTTACGTTTTCTTGTTAATGTTGTAGGACGAGTAGGTGTTGCGTGTGATGGTCCAGGAAGACCAATGTCAATTTGTGTAAGTGTTTGTGGCCGTGCAATAATATCAGAAGGTACAAAGCCAAAGAAATCTAATTCGTCAGCTGAGCCTCCCTCACCGGTAACTTCGACGACATCAACATCACTTTCAATAGCCATGTCATCATCTTCGTCTGAATCTTTATCAGATTCACTGCCTTCAGGGAAGTCATCCCCTGCAGACAGATCGTCATCAAAAAGATTAGATGTCGAATAACGACATGGTCTTGGGGGTGAAGTTGAAATGTCATCACAATCTCCTTCGAGGTCTGATAACTCAGGGTCGCAGGTGACACCCTCTAAGCTATCAGACTTTGCTAAATTTCTGAATGCCATTTTATTTCAGTTTCTTTATAAATAATTTTGACGTAAAAAATAGTTTTTACATATGCCTAGAAAACACCAATAACATGAAAGATCACACTCGAAAGAAAAACACTTATACGTTTATCACTTCTAAAATACCTAGTCTAACAAACACATGGCTTATAATTTAGGGCTAGGCCTATAAAATTAAAATTATAATTTGAATAATGAACCAAAATAATAAACTATAGCAAAATAAAAATTTTATTATAACTTATAAACAAAATATTTGATCTCACTTCACAGACCATGTGATTTTGCAAGGTCTAAGCTAGGCCTTACAATATAAATAATTCAAGAATTAGGCCTAAGCCTATAAAAATATAACATATAATATGAAAATCAATCAAAATAATATGATAAAGCAAACCCTACAGTTTTATTTTCATTGTGTAGGTCAAAATAATATAAAATAATGGATAAAATTTGGCCTAAAACCATGTGTTTCTAGACTAGAATTTTAATCACTTATATATTGAATATCCACTAAAAAAATAACAATTCATAAACACAAACACATTGATTATACAAAGTATAATCAAACTATAATAAAAACCACGTTTCAAAAGACTAAATATTCACAAAAATAAAAAGACAGAAAAACCAGACTTACAGTCTCAACAACGACTTCTCAAGAAATGTGCCGAATTGGTGGGAAAATAGAAGTACTTTGGAACAAAGCAGCCTGGCTAATTTTTAAAGTACAAGTTTGTAACATACACAAAATTAAAGATTGAAACTTCGTCTTTCCAATGATGTTAAATATAACGGCAAAATCAATGCCGGCAACGTAGAAATATTGAATAGCGTCTAAATAGTCCAAGTCAAGAGTGGGATCAAAATATTCAGTAAGCCATATCATCGACTGTATATAACTCGAAAAGTATATAACTTAGGATGATTTCGTCTTCATAGTTCGAAAGAGGAAGAAAAATACTATATAATATTGTCGACTTGTAACATTTGGACAAGTTTTACCATTTCGAAAAAATATATGAACATATAGGTGATATTTTCTATATAAAACTCGTTGCGGTCAGTTGTGGCAACTTAGCGCTAACAAGGTAAAGTTCACTCTAGTCTTGTTTTACTATTTGACGCAAGTTTAATTTTTCTAAACCTGGTTATGAAAGATTGAAAGATTACCTTTTCAATGGTATAGAATACATTTCGATAATATAATATCTACTAGGGTAAAAGTTGAATTGCAAAAAATGTAATTTTTAGCGTGTAAAATAGCGTTAAAATTCTTGATTTGGTTTAATTTTTATATAATAAAAACTATACTAGTTGGAAACATTTGAAAAAGACGGTTTTGAAGAGAAAGACGCGATCTATCAAGCAGTGTTAGGTTATAACTGACTGACAGTAATTTGGAAATAAGAAAATAAGGCAAACAAGACGAATGTTTTGTTTAAAACTTGTTGACGTAAAACTTTGACGTTTCGCATAAAAAATATGCGAATTTCACTCATTTTTGGAATATTATTTATAACGTTTTGTGGTATTTTTTTTGCATGATATGCATCTACGGAACATTAGCTTTCAAACGGTATTTTATTTATTGCGATCGGACAATTTTAAGTGGGCGTAACGTTGAATGGCAAAATACGTGTTTTATAGAAATCAGACTAGTTATGCAAGGTGCGCGAGGTCGATTCTGGGTCGAATATCACTTGCCGGGTTAATTAGCCACTCACAGTCGTAAACTCGCGACTAAGATAATTAAAGTCACGGCATTATTAATACTTTGGTGATCTTACAAGACAGTGTTAACGAAGTCATTACAAGCCAGAGTAATGGCGGACCTTGTTAGAGAGCAAAAGACTAACGGTATATGTCAGCTGTTCATTTTTCAGATAAAGGTTCTTGGACTCTAAAATTTAGATACTGTATGGAGTCGCCGCTCAGCGGAGAAAAGGGCAACTACGTAAGAGTGAACAGACAGCGCAGAGAAAGTTGTTATCTGTATATAAGCGTAACAGCTCTCCCCCCCCGAAACGACAGCGTCGTAAAGAAAAAAAAATTCTTGTCAGAAGGACAAAAAAAAAAGGAAAAAGACGCAACCAAGACAAGTTAAATCAAATCAAATCAAATCAAATCAAATCAACCGAAAGAAATTTGCTTGACTACATAAAGGAAGACAAAACACAGCAACACATGAAAAACTTACAACTAACTCTAAGTAACCAACTGGTCAATATACCTCCACCGAAATATACAACACTCAAAAACAAGAACAAAATTACTTAACTATAAGTGGACTCGCTGTGTCCTTAAAGTAGAATAAGGTGCTCGAAAGCAAACTTATTAGTTGTCTTATCTCTAGGATCGGAAGGTGATCAGTCTTCCTACCTTGCGAGATAGACTAAATGATGCACGACATGTCATGACTAACGACATAATATATCAAGGATTCCGGCGCCGGGAATTTTTGTCATGTCAATGATACTTAATAACCTTTGAGATGGCCAATCTCCTGGTTTAACGTCGAGTCCGGGTACACTTGTTTATCAAGTGATGATGTGTAAAACATTACACAGCAACAAAACACAATTTAATACCTATAAGAGGTTCAGGTGGGGTAAACGCACTTAGTGCAGTTAGCTGAAACAGGGTAGCGATTTGAAAAGTGACTAATGGGGTCTGTAGGTATTAGGTGAGGCTTCAGTTGTTCAACATGGGCCTTTTTGACGAAGTTTCGGGAATGCTGAAAAGATAGGGCAACTGTGACTGGGGTTAGAAAATCGATGATGCGAAAGGGCCCTGACCACCTGGGCATCAGCTTGGCGGCCCTCTTATCTATTGCGGAGCTCAGATTGTGCGTCTTACACCATACTAGATCGCCAATCTTGAATTGATGTGGTCTACGGTTCTTATTGTAGACGCGCTCAGACTTTTGATGGGCTCGCAGAATGTTATTTTTGGCATCTCGCCAGATTTGATGAGGGTTGGAATTGTCCCTGGGGAGAAGGTCGTCAATATTCCAGGTTAAGCTGAGCGGGGTGTTGGGCATGAAATTAAACAGGATTTTAAAGGGAGAAGTCTTTAAGGTCTCGTGGGTTGCGAAATTAAAGGCTAACTGTAGCCATGATAAGGATTTGTCCCAAGAAGTTTGGCTGTTGGAATGATAGGCAATTAAGGCGGCTTTAAGATTTCTGTTCAGACGTTCCGCATTGTTCGGTTGGGGATGGTAAGGTGACAGAGTTGCGTGTTTGATACCACGAGTGAAACAGTAGTTGCGGAACGAATGTGAAGTGAAACAGGTGGCGTTGTCAGAGATCAAAATCTTAGGAAAACCAAAATGTTGGAAAATGTTTTGGCTTAAGGCCTTGATGGTGTTGAAAGAGGTGGCGTCTCTGACAGGGCAAAGCCAGGTGAATTTAGAGAACTGGTTCACCGCGACCAGTATCATGGTGTTGCCTTGTGTAGTTCGTGGTAGTTTACCAACGTAGTCTATGTGGATTTTCTCCATAGGACGGGTTGGGACAATCGATGATAAATAGCCTAGTTTGCTATTTTGAGCGGGCTTGCTCACTGCACATGTTGCACAACTTCTAACCTTCAGGGTGACATCCTTTACGAGTGAAGGCCAGAAGAAAAACTCACTCACTTTAAATTTGGTCTTGAAGATACCTAAATGACCTCCTACTGGGGAGTCGTGATAATAGTTTATGATTAGGTCCACTAATGATCGGGGTACGCAAACTTTGATAGGGATACCTTTATGATTCTTAAGGCAAAGGGTCCCTTTATTTAGACAATATCGGCTAGAAGATGCACCTGCTTCTAGATCTGAAATAATAGGACTTAAGATGTCATCAGCGCGCTGTTGAGCGCTAATGTCCTGGAAGGCTAAAGGGAAGTTAGTTAAAAGGCTATTGCAGACTATGGTGTTCTCAGAAGGAGATAGTTGTTCTGGTTGCTTTTCTAGCTCAAACATCCTAGAAAGTGAATCTGCGATTACATTTTGGGTGCCCCTAATATGTGCCACTTGAAATTTCAAAGAAGTTAATTTGGCTATCCATCGTCCCATTTTGCCTAATTGTCTGGGACGGGCAAGTAGCCATGAAAGGGCCTGATTATCTGTTTCCAAGAGAAACTCGCGATGCTCGAGGTACTGTCTAAACTTCTCTACTCCAAAGATCACGGCCAGACATTCTGACTCATACGCAGAAGAGGCTTTTCTTTCCGCAGGTGTTAAGGTGCGGGAAGCATAGGCAATAGGTTGACGTGTACCGTCAATTTCCTGGAGTAGAACTGCTCCTAAAGCGCACGAACTTGCGTCCGTTTGAAGGACAAAAGGTTTGTCGAAATTTGCCATACGAAGTACGGGAGGTTGCGCAATGGCATTACGCAGATATTCGAAAGCAAGTTGTTGCTCAGTGTTCCAAACGAACTTTTGTCCTTTCCGCCGGAGCAGATTTAGAGGAGCAGCGTGTTCAGCGAAGTTTGGGATAAACTTAGAAAAAAAATTGACCATACCAATAAAGCGTGACACAGCTTTTGGATTGGTGGGTTTAGGAAAGGTTCTGATGGCCTTGGTTCTTTCGGGGTCAATTTGCACGCCTCTAGCAGAAACTAAATGTCCAAGGAAACTTATCTCTCTTACTGCAAAACGAACCTTATCGGGATTAACCGTAAGTTTCGCTCTTCGCAAGCGAGATAGGACTTCACGCAGATGTTTGATATGCTCATCCCAAGTCTCAGAATAGATGACTAAATCATCAAGGTAATTGAAAACGAATTTAAATTTGATGTCTGAGAAAACTTGGTCTAGAAGTCGGGTTAGAACTTGAGCATCAGTACAGAGTCCAAATGGGACTCGTGTAAACTGGTAGAGCATCCAAGGGGTACAAAAACTGGTGAGATGTTTAGAACTCTCGGTGAGTGGAATCTGATGGTAGGCAGAATTGAGGTCAAACACAGTGAAAAACTTGGCTCCCACAAACCAATTGAAGCACTGGTGCAGATTAGGAAGGGGTACGGCTTCGATCACGATATGTTGGTTTAGTTTTCGATAATCGATGACCATGCGGGGTTTCTTTTCAGGATGCTGAACTAGAAACGCTGGAGAAGAATAATTGGAGATGCTTTTCTCTACCACTCCTTTTTCAACGAGGTCCTTGATGTGCTCCCTCAAAAATTGCATTTTAGGAGGGGCCAATTGATAGGGCTGGCTTTTCACCGGTATATTGTCTTTCAGCACTATTTCATATTTAATTAGGTCGGTGAGTCCTAATTCTGTAGTAAGGACATCAGGAAAATTTTCTATGAGTCCTGAGATCTCCTTTTGACATTTGTCATCAAGGTGACTCAGTGGGTTTTCAGTGACCTGAGTAGTAGAGGATAAAGTAACTGTAGGAGGTGACTTTTTTTGAAAATTTACTAACTGGAAGGGTTTAGCCTTATAAAATTTAAAAGTAAAGGTGCCTTGGAAAAGATCTAAAACTAGTCGACTTTTAAGAAAGAAATCGGACCCTAGGATGAGAGGACACGACAGCTGAGGTGCCACTAAAATTTCAAAATTCCAGCTACAGTGCTGTATTTTAATATGAACTTTACACGCTAGATTGATCCCTAGCCTTTCTCCGTTTGCGGTGAGGCACTCCAATTTTACCTCTTGAATTTCTTTGACTACATTTAAGGATTTTAAATGTTCAAAAAGATCAGAAGACATGATGCTTCTGACTGAGCCAGAGTCTAACAAAGCGTTAGCCTTAAACTTTTTAAAATTCACTTCAACAAGAGGTAGAATCTTGTTGCTCAAACCTTTGGATTTTAAGCACTTATATGTTTTTCTCGTAAGAGAATTATTGGCTAAAGGAGAAAAACTAGTGATCTTATTTCTACACTGATTGAAAGAAGGGCACTCCCAGTTATAGTGACCAGTTGTTTTACAGTAGAGGCACGTGGGCCTTAAATAAAAGGGTGCAACTAATCCCTGTTTAAAATTTGAAAAGTGACGAGCTTTAGTGGATGTTGAGAGGTTACTCTCATGTTTAGAATATAACTTGGACCTATTCTGATTGTGTATAATCCCTGGTTTAGATTGAAACTGAACTGAATTATTTAAAAGAGGTGACTTATGTGGTATGGTTTTATTTAAGTGTGCAGGTTTAAAAAAAGCTTGGTAAAATTTAATATGACTATAGTCGTTTCTTATGGTAGGAGCTTTGATTGGAAAAACGACTAATTTCCGCCCCTTGAGTCGTTTTTTGGATGAGAAGAAAAATTGTGTTGATTCTGTGTTCTACGATTTGGATACTGCCTACACTGTGGGCTTGTATGACCTCTTCGGCCACAATTATAACAAGTGACAGGTGACCTTATGGGTCTAAACTCGGGTTCCAACCTAGAGAAACTTTTTTGGGTTGACAATCTTTCCTGATCTGTATATAAAGTATTATTGACTTGGGCACAGATGGTGTCCAAGTCATTAAAGTTAACAGGCCTTTTAGCGAAAACCAGACAGTTTCGCACCTCCGGGGAGAGAGCATCCACAATAACCTGAGTGATTTCAGCTTCATTTTTGTCTACGAGAAGCACCTGCGCTGCTTCCTTAATGTCAGAGACAAAATGGTGCAGAGTCTCTCCCAAACCTTGAGGTCTGAAGAAGAGATCCTGCTCCAAAGTGTTCCGACGTTTAGCAGGAATAAAACTACTTAGAGCTTCTCTATGGAAAGCACGAAACGTCGTATGTTTGCATAAGCACGAGCTTAACGGTTCCTTTGCATAAGGCATAAGGACACTTAAAATATTTCTTCTAATGTCTGGATAAATTTTGCATAAAGATAAGGCGATTTTGATGAATTTAATTAGCTTCTCCAAATCGAAACCGTCTGTTATAGGCAAAGTTGATATCAACTTTTCAGCCGGATGGCTGAGTTTACCATAAACCATTTCAGGAGTAGAGTACTCCTGACCTAAAATAACGGGAGCAGGTACAGAGCCTGAATGTAGCAAATTTCCTTCGGTCGACGGTAAATTCAAAATAGGAATGGTGGAAACTGTGGCCACGTTGATTTGGCTCGACACTGAGGACTGCGTACAAACTACAGAGATGTTTGAAATGTCTGCAGAGAAAGACTGAAAATTTAATTTAAGCATTTGGAGAGATGCTAACATGCGGTTACACTCCGCATTATGCTCAGTGGCATTTAAATTTAAATTATTTAGACCGGTTGTTAATAGGCTCAGCCTGGCTTCAAAAAGTTCTAGCCTTGTATTGAATCTAACTAACTCTAGATTTTGACTAGGATTTAAATCTGCAAATTTATCTTGTAAATCTTCAAGAGATTCCTGAGCCAGGTCTAACTGCTCCTCAATATTATCAACAGTAATTCTATTTGCACAAGGCTCAGAACCTGCCTGAAGTAGGCCTCGCAAACTAGGCCGCATTGTCCTTACAGTGCCAAGACCGCCTCCTCGCACCATTACCTCAAAAGAAAGTTCTGGCTTCCTAAGATGCTCTATTATCTGGTGTAGGTCTGACATGTTTTTAAATTAAAAGAAAAGAAAGCCAGGTGATAATTTGGAAAAGAATAAGCTATGTGTATGTAAATAAAAAAAAAAATGAGTATTAAAGACAGATACAAACAGAGAGAAATTTTGTAATTTTTTTGAATTTTTGTTAAGTTTTTATCTATTTTTGGATTTTATAGTTTTTTTGTATTTTTTTTGTATTTATTTGTCTCTGTTTGGATATATCTCAAATTGTAAAAAAAAAGAAGAGAAAAATTTTTTTAAAGTTTCAAAAAAAAAATAGGTTTATGAAAAATGTTGTTGTATAGAAAGGTGCGACGAAAGAAGTATATGTTGGCAGCACACAAGAAACAAAGACCATTGAGTTACCACCAAACCAAATTTTAAGCAAGATAAACAAACGGTAATCACAGAGTGTGACCAATAAGCTATTTTTAAGTTAGGCCTATCTGAGAACTGACCAGCTAGACAAATTTTAAATGGACGAAAACAACTAAACCAGAATTTAGAGAAATAACCACGCTCTGCTACCAGAAAACATGTACCAATCTTACCAAAACGAATAAATAAAGAAACGGAAGCTATACTGAGCCACATAGATTGGTCATGTTCAAAACTTACCTTTAAAGTCAAAAAAAATTAATCACCAAGGTGGAAATGTTTCAGCCAATCACTCACAATAATTCATATGATACCTAGAGGTTAAGTCAATAAACCAGAGAAATAGATATAAATTTAGATTTACTGACCAAATTTTAGTGAAAGAATTATATGCCCTTAATTGATAAATAGAAAATTAGTTATACACCCTTAAGTACAAAGAAAAGATGTGATTACAAAAAAATACATGTATAAATTTAATTTGAATTGAAAATCCCTCCCCAAAAATAAAATCAAAGAAAAACCCTCCCTTTTAGCAATGATTACAAAATTTATACAAAATTAATTATACAAGATTACAAAGAAAATATAAACATGTCATACCATGGATTTTTGTAATTAACCTTTTATGTAGTTGGCCAACTGTAAACTTAAGTATAATTAAATAATAAAAAAAAATTAAGAATTATGAGACGTCTCTCTATTTTATTAATTTAGAAAATAACCTCTTTGAGGTTGTTAGGACCGAAATGTGCTATAGCTGCTCCTCCCAAATTATTTAATACTAAAGACATATTTTTTTATTTAATACAAAAGACACATTTATATATTATTAATTTCATCACAAAATACAAGAACACAGCCTATTTAAAGTTCCTTATAAAGTCCACTGCAGGTTTTTGAAGTTTATAAATTTTTGTTCATAGCCACATAAATAAAAGCACTGTTGCAGAAAGTATTTAATAAAGTTCCATGTTGATTTTGCCTTTAACAGCAGAACATAAGTTTAGTACTTGGACATAAGTCTAATACTGGCACCAGTCAAAACTGGTATTTAGAAGAAAGCACTTATAATAAGGCATGTTAATTAGCCACTCACAGTCGTAAACTCGCGACTAAGATAATTAAAGTCACGGCATTATTAATACTTTGGTGATCTTACAAGACAGTGTTAACGAAGTCATTACAAGCCAGAGTAATGGCGGACCTTGTTAGAGAGCAAAAGACTAACGGTATATGTCAGCTGTTCATTTTTCAGATAAAGGTTCTTGGACTCTAAAATTTAGATACTGTATGGAGTCGCCGCTCAGCGGAGAAAAGGGCAACTACGTAAGAGTGAACAGACAGCGCAGAGAAAGTTGTTATCTGTATATAAGCGTAACAGAACTGGAACCCACTTCTCAATTATCATGTAGGACCTAGGGACTCTTGGAGGATTGACCCATTCTATGATTGCTAAAGTGGGATATGTTGTCGAAATCATTAGATTAGATTAAATTAGGTTATTGGGGTATGAGCAGTCAAGATCCTTGTACATCAACCTGAGATTATTGAACACCCCAATGCCTTCAATGAAGCTTAGGAGTTTTTGCCCAATGCTTGTATCAGAATCATCACCTAGTTGTGAAGCCCTGAATATGACTCTTATTTAGCCTTTAGCCTTTCACATTCTATTATGTGACTAGTGCCATAACTTGTTTCATACGACCTCTACTCTACTACGTAGACACCATGAGAAAACACTAGTTAAGGTGTTCAAGCTGTAAGCTACAATGTTACAATATTTACCCTGAACCATCAGGACTATATCATCTGCTTAGCCTTGAACATAAATGTCAGCTTGCGCTAGATCATTGATGAGACCATCCACCACTAGGTTTCAAAATTGATCAAATTTGGATTCATTGATTGATTCAATTTGGAGTTTTAAGGGCCTTTAAAAACCAGCCCTGGCACCACGACGAATGGCCTATTGTGCAACTAAATCCTCCTCATTCTAGCTTAGCAGATTCCTTTACGAGTTTAAGTAATCCACTATCTAGCTTTTCCGATAGTTCCCCAGGTATTTGTAATCCAAAAACCTTTTACCTCTTATTGGTCAGGGGCTCACAATTGAAATTTATGTGATCTGGGGTCTCTTCATTCTTCCCTCACAGTCTACACACAGTTTCGAGTTTCGCCATAGTAGGCTCCTATCCTGTGCAAATGCACTCTCAGACCACAGTGTCTCGTAATTTGTCTGAGTTGTCCCCCACCTCGGGTCATTATTCTCCTTTCAGGACTACCTGAAGGGATGTCCTTAATTAATGATTTGCTATGGTTGTGCTCCTTAAGCCACCCCCATCTTTGCTGGTGTTTTGCATGAACTCACATATTTATGGCCATCTTCGCCAGACACACGGATATTCCTACATCTGGTTCAGGTCATAAAAACTCTGATGCAGAGCTCCGTTTAGCTAGATTGTTTGCCTTCTCATTACTCTCAACTCCCTTATACCCCGGCACCAAGGTTTCCCGGTTTTCCTGGGATAAAGCATTGAGGTTTTTCGGCATTTCCATACCAGACTAGATTTTGTTGTAGTACCTGAAAGTGGATTAATTGCAGCCTAACTATCTGTATATATGTGGATATGGTTTTTCTTAAAATCCCGCCTCAAATTCTACTGTTACTTATGGCCATAATCTCGGCCTGAAAGACTGTGGCATATTGTCCCAAGGGAAACAAACGTTTTAACCCTAGTCTCAGCCTATATACCCTAGAACCATTATCTCCTGTAGTTTTTTTAACCATCGGTATACCACATCAGGTTTCCTGTATTTCCTAGAATTCTATTTTCATCACCATGGGTCAAGTTAACTTCAATTAGTCTTTATAATGAGTATCTGGTATCTATCTTATCAGTATCCCCTAGATATTTGACCTCGCCCTTGCATGGAATTTTTGTCCCAGAAACTTTCATATCATTCAAATCTGGAGTGATATTCTTCCTTGTAAACAGAATCAATGTCGTCTTATAAGGGTTGACCTTAAGGTTTTCATTGCAACATCATCCTTATATTATTGACAGAGCTTATTTCATGAGATCTACCACTGTATTCCCAAACCTTCTTTGGATATGTATCATCCGCATATTTCTTGAGTTTAGTAACCCTCCGAAGAGAGAAGGTTCAGAAATGTGTCAACCACCAGACTCCACCTCCAGCTCCTTTCCCAGTACTTTAGCTACAACTGTCCTCTCATGCAACATGTCCCCCACCCACTTGCACATGGTTGTATTATTTCCATGATATGGTAGAGCTTGTACAATTGAATCATGTGAGGCCTTGTTAAAAGCTCACTCAATGTCAAGAAAGACACCTAGGACATATTCATGGTTTCTGAGAGTTTGTTTCAGTCTTTCTACTAGACTATGAAGTGCACTCTCATATCCTTTGCTTGACTGGTGCACATGTTGACTTATATGGTAAGGGATCATGACCCCCGTATATATTTTCTCTACCAGTTTGTCTAGTGTCTTCGGAATAAAAGAAGTTAATCTGATCGGTCTATAAGCCTTAGCCTCAGCATAAGAGGTGCGTACCTGGTGGCTAGACTAACCCGGAACAGTCTGCACAGGATGGAATTAATATATGTTTCCCTTTCTGTAGTAAAACCGGAAAAATCCTATCTGGGCCTGGTGATTTGAATGGGTGAAAAGAATTAATAACCCACCTAATTTTGTCAAATTTACTTTTTGGTTTGTGATACTGTAAGCATGGGATATCTTCAACCAATGAATAAATAAATAAATAATATTAAATAAATGGTGAATTATAATTGGTGTATAGTTGATAATAAATAATATTTTGTAAATTGTGATTTGTAAATAAATGGTACTTGTAAATAATGTTTTTAAATTAAGAAAAATATAAAGTGACAATTTAAATAATAAATAATACAAGTATGAACTTTTAAATAAAAAGTGCTTTTATAAATGGAAATGACACTAATTACATAATGTGTTTTAATTAAACAAAGAAACAGACGATTGTGTCATAGTTTTCAAATTGAACATTCTAGAACAAAAGGCATGTCTTGCATATGTCATGATATCTCCATAAAAGGAGATGAACTTAAAATACTTTTCTGATTGGTCAGAATCATGGAAGATTCTGGAACTGTAGTGAGAGGAGCGGTGAAAGAATGCTTACTTTTACTCCTCACTTCTTTGTTGAATGTCAAACAGTACAGACGTGATGAAGTATAAGAAACTTTTTTGTTGAATGTCTAGTGGTGTGGACGTATTAAAGTTTTCAATATGAGTCGACAATTATGAATGTGAAGGTTCAAATGTTAATAGAACCAATGATTAAGTGAATCAAACATGAAAGTATAGTGTGAGTGAAATAACAAAAAGTGACATGTTTTGAATAAAGTGCAAAATGAAAACGATCTGAGAAAATTGTAAGTACAGTACAACCTCGTTTATCCGGACTAATTGGGACCAGAAGTGATCCGGTTAATCAAAAATCCGGATAATCCGAAATTATAGAAAGATAAATAAAACAAAATATAAAATGATAACTTACCATTTATAAGTCATGAAAAAACACAATATTTACACAGTCATTCAATATTACACAATACACGAAATTACACAATGTACTGTAAATGACGAAAAACATTTTATTTACACACCTGAAATATTTACACATGCTTTTAATTTACACAGGGTTTAGTTGTTATTTACAAAAAAGTCATTTATCTTCCTCTGTTTTAATTTGCTGTGACGTTTCAATGCGGCCCTGTCTATACGATTCATGCGTCTAACTTTTGGGCCATTGTAAGCACATTACGTTTTCGTTTCGTCGCCATTTCCATGCATTAACGCTAACACACGAATATAATACTATTAACCGTATCCGATAAAAAATGTAAAGAAACTAAACACGGCACAGCACGATATGGTAATGATGTATTCCGGTCGCTAGCACGTGATAGACTACCCGCCGGCATAGACAATAGACAAGGTCACTGTCATGCCGCATCGGGGTAGGGGGATGGTGACGCAGAGGTCATTGCTCCTCCACTTTCTCTTCCCAGTGCATCAACAACCCGCCCTAATACCTCAAGGCGACACTGTAGTGTTGAGGAAATCACATTTTTATCAACATTAATGTAATAGCAGATATTTCTTGTTGAAACTCCATATTCAAGGATAAAATAAAGCAAAAGCTTAAAGTTTCAAAATATTATAAATATTATTTAAAATATTATTCATAATACAGTAATTATTAAAATATTTTGAAACTTTAAGCTTTTGCTTTATTTTATCCTTGATTAAATTTTTTATTTTTTGTTCCGGATCGATCCAGATAATCCGGACATCCAGTTGAATGAGGTCCGGATAAAAGAGGTAGTACTGTAAAATTTAACAATTAATGTAACCAAACTTTCTTTAAAAAAACACTATGAACAATTAAATGACTTTTAAAACTTGGACAAATATTAGAATGAAGATTTTGTATTTAGATTTAAGTTTAAATAATAATAATAACGTCAATGCTTTCCATCTTTAATAAAAATTTCTACTTTCAAAATTAACATGTCTAACTAAGATTTATTGAGAACACGTATTTAACCAACATTGTTTGGACTAGCTAAGTGTACAATTACAGAGATGAAAGATAAAGAATTCAGAGCAATAAAATATTCTAAATGTAATTTAAAAATTTTGGTAGAATAACCTTTATTTGTAAAGCTTACAGTTACAATACGCTAGTTCTCCCTAGTTGGAACTATGCAGAGATTGTATGACTCTCGCTCTCCATCCATTCTCTTTATAATCGAGTCAGGAAAGTATGCCCTGAGAAGGACTTCAACAGTTTCCTTCCTAATTTCTGTAAATTTACCACTTGGGACTATAAGCCTCCCAATGGTTTAGGGGATCGGAGGGAAGGATTTTATGAAGTCGTGCTCCTTAGGCAGTAGAATCTAACTCCCTATAGAACTTCTTCCAAGATTCACGTCTTGCTTTTTGCCCAAACACTTAAAGGTTAATTTTGAGGTTTTTGTCATGTGCCCTTTATTTGGCGTTCCTGGGTTTTTGAAAAGTGTTAACTGATCTATTATCTACTTGGAGTTCTATAATAATGTGTCTATGATCTGACATAGATGGTTCATCTGACACGTACCATTTAATAACCGAATTCCATTTAATTTTACTCACAGCTATGTGTATAGCATTGGTTCCAAGTATTAGATCCAAAATCTCATGTCTAGCCTCTGTAACAAAGGTAAGTGTATTTCCTTTATTGAAAATATAATTATTAGATATTTATAATAATTAATTACAATATAAGAAAGTAAAGACTCATGTCTATTGTTGATATCACTGCTACCCCACACTTTGTTATGTGCATCTACTCCCAACAGGAGTTCAACGTCCCCAACGCATGCAGTGTGGTAATGTGAAAAGTTAAAATCTATAATAGGTTTAAAATCCGCGGGTTTGTAGGGGAGACAGGTTGTCTAAGTCATAAATTGTATTTAGTAAACTCATTTTAAAAAAAAGAAAAATAGATTTTCAAGATTAGAAAATGAATAACCATGTTTAATATTAGTATAATATAATTACTAAGAAGTGTTTATTAATTTGTGTAAAAAGTAAGGGTATGTAAGTTCGTTGTAACAGCCAAGCAAGGGACGTTTCCGGAAATATCCGATCTCGTGGTTTTAGTGAGCAGTCTCAATTCAGGGCCCAGAGCGGTCAGACGTGTTATATTTTTATGTCGTTCTAAAAAGGAACAATAGAAAAACCGTTAAAATGTGAAATTATAAGGTTTAGCAAGGACGATAAAGTTTAACTTCGGTAAAAGACGTAATTAGTAGATATTAGTGTATAGACAGTTGTTAGAGATTCATATATGAGAATTTCTTTTGTACAAACTAACAATGTACTACGTGCTTCTTTGTATTCGCTAATATAGGCTAAAGGTTTGAGTTTTGAGTGTTTTCTGGACAATAGATAAATAAATAAATGTTCGAAGTATTATACACTTTGATTTAAATTGTGAACTCTTAATCTGATATATGAACTTGTAAAACGTGGTGTGAATAATTGATTGCACGTGTTTCAGTGATAGATGATGAAATCGTAAGGTAACAGACAAAACTGTTATGTTATGAGAAATGTAGAACAATTTAAGTTAAAAAGAACATTAATAATCATTTTGATAGACAGACAACTGTAATGAACTCTGTAAAGCAGAAAAAGGTGACTTGACTACTTCAGCACAAAAGGATAAAGGACTTCCACGAGACACCATGGAAAAATGGATCACAAAAGGAACCATTTTCGAGAAAAAGTGCTTTTTTCGACTACGAAACAACGTGTTTGGTATCCACGTTAAAAAACTTTTATTATAAAATTATGTCTATATTTGATATGATTTATGTTTTTTAATGTTATGTATAAAATTTGATTTGATAATTTGAATTTTAATAAATAGGGCAAAGCCTTATATTCTAAAGTATAAATAATATCATTATAAAATCTTTATATAATGAATAATGTAATGAAACTTGCTCTAATTTTAAAGAATATAATTCTTACTTAAATAAATTTATTTTTTAAAGTTGCAACAAAGAAGTAAATTCAATAACCGAATTCCATTTAATTTTTTTTTATCAATATCATTTAAATAATAATCATTTAACAGGATGTACTAGAATTAGATTTTGCATATGATTGCTCCAATTTTTGTATCTGTTCATTATGAATTTGTTAATGAATATTATGTACTATTTCAGCAAATTCTGAAGTTGCAACCTAAAACTTAAAGTAAATTCAAGATTTTTTTATTTTAATTCAAGACCTTCTAAAAAGGTAATAATAATAATTAATGTTAGGATGTATAACTTTGAAAATTTATGAATTTTAAGTTAATAATTGTCAATGTACTAATTCTTTGTTTTAATAAATCTATGTTAATATTTCAGCAAAATTGTTTTCATTGCATACCAAATTTCACTGTAAGTACACTTTTAAAAGAACTTTCGACCCCAGAGATAATAAACTTAATAAATTCTTTTTTTTGATAAATAATGACCAATAGGTCTGGCGCCCAATATTAATTAAATAACTACTGTTAAATTCAATTTTCATAATTAAATAAATAAAGTAAGAACTCCTCAAGTTCATATAATTTCTTTCTTTTTAAAATAGCTTCATTTTTCTGTAAAAAGCCTCTTATTGAATTACTTCAGCAGTTGTTAGGGTTCATTTCTTTAAGCTGCTTGGGTTCCTAATTTTCAATATAATCAAATTGTTCAGCACTCAATTAAATTTTATTATCACTTATTAACAAAAATAACCATCTCTTATCTTATTATAATGCTATGATATTCTTATTACTACTATAATCCAGAATGACTTTAATTGCTATGTGACTCACAAATCTGATTCTACATTATAGTTTAATTATATGACTAAAATAATTACAAGTTTTATACACAATTTTTGTCACACTTCTTGCAATTCTTGTGGATGCTCATCCGAAATCCCAATTCTCTCAAAAAGCTCTTCTCACCAAGCCCATTTGGCTATTTCTAAGAAATCCTGGAGCAACTGACCATGTTTCCTCCCACCTACGGGTTTATATTTCATTGTAGCATCTATGACGTCCACCTTGCTTGGAAGATAAGCAATAAGCAATTTCGCCAGTTTTTCAGGTCTGTCACAATAATTGTTGTCATTTTGGCTTCTTTAAAAGATCTTAGACTATATTTCTAACTAAAACTATCCTAATTCCTAATACAGTGCTCCACCACTCTCTTGGAGTTAGCGGGCGGTGGATTGTCCGCTGGAAGTAAGCAGAAGTGAAAATCAGCTTCCGACTTCTTGAGGCCACACTTAGGTCAGTGCTTACCACTGATATATTTCTGGAACATAAAGAAGATACACAAGTATCTCAAAGTTATTCCTAACTTACTATACAGGTTTTAGGTTTATTAGTAGATTTATCATTTACTAACTTCCACTGATGGATAGTCCTGCAATTCTGCCACCAGTCACCCTTGGTTCTTGTATTAGGACAACATCGACTAGTTCCTGCTCAAATAGCCTCTGTAAGACAGCGGTTGCCGCCTTACTATGATGAAGGTTTTCTTTAACTACTCTAATCCTTCTTGGGATTGTAAATTTTACTCTACTAATGGTATTTCAACACTCCCTGAGTGCCTATGTCCTACTGCAGAGGTTGAAGAGTAGATTCCACAGGGGTGTTCTTAACCCCTATTTCCTCCACATCCATCTGGTTACTTCTACTTGAGTTGTCTTTTTCAAGCTCCCCAAGGTTATCTACTTTTACTGGTTTTATTTATGCCATAAAAGTCCTATGAGTAGCAAGGGAAACAAACATCCATCCATACAGAGCCTAGGTAAGGCTAGATTGAAACTGGAGATCACCTGTTATCCAGAATTCGAATATTTACGATCAGACTCCCCGCTGATCACACATCCATTGGCATATATTGTTCCGTCTAGGATTGGGGGAATAAACAGATTGTGAAGATAGTTGGAATCAAGACTAAATGAATGTCGCCATGTACACATAGCATCTTGAGACAGAAGTAGAAGAGAGATAGGAGTGTACAAAAATGAAACACCAGCTAAAGATTAGATATGGTAAGTGTTTCTGGTTGTAAGAAGGAATTAGATAGGAGAATTGAAAATTGTTCAATTTTACCGTTGGAGATTCGGTCGCCAGAGCCTCGTCAGCAATCACAGGGTGCACCAGTAACAAATTACTTATCGTGAAGGTGAGGTTGAGATTTGTACGGGAGAGGCTATAACTTACGAATTCACATACCTTATAACCCTAATAACTGTATAGTTTTGTAAATTTGAAAATTTAGAAAATGTAAATAAGTAAATGTAATCATTTTGCTAACTAGTAATTACAAAATAATTATATTAGTGGTATATGATTATTTAATATTATTTATGGTTAATAATTACATTTTTTTGATGAGTCCAACATTATTTGAGTAAATTATAATATTTAACCTGAAATATCGACCTTTTTATATATTCATTACCATTTGATAGATTTATTCAAAGTGGTGTCAATATCTAGCATAAATATTTATTCATAAATTTTCTCTAGGAATATGATGAAGAAGAGGATGAAGAAGATGAAGGACCACGTAAGAAAAAAAAGAAAAATGACAGATTTGGTGGTTTTATTATTGATGAGGCCGAAGTAGATGATGAAGTGGAAGATGAAGATGATTGGGAAGATGGAGCCCAAGAAATAGGCATTGTTGGGAATGAAATGGAAGAGCTGGGACCCACAGCACGTGAAATTGAAGGGCGTCGACGTGGAACAACACTTTGGGAGTAAGTATATTTCGTTTGAATGAATTTAAATTATTTTCTTAGATTTCATAATAAGGTAATTTTACATTTCATTTTAATAATATTGCTGTAACATTGTAATTTGTGTACATCGTTTAGCTTCATTATTAACATAACACGTAGCAAACTGATATAACATATTATTATAACAAGACACAACAGATAGCCATAATAATTAATAAAAGTTACACCATTAACTAAATTAATATAATAATTATAATGAATTATAAAATGTCAAACTTTAATTAAACTACATTAAATAATAAAATTTAACAAATAACAAGGACAATAAATAAAAATTACAACATTGTTAACTAAGAAGTAAATAATACAAAACATTAAACTTTCTAACACATGTCAAACTTTAAATTTACAATTCGACGATAATAATCACATTCCATTAAAAATAAATGGGTGGTACGGCTAGCTATATTTTCAGCTCACAGTCCCTAAGGGATTAAAGGTTATTTAATAATAGTAAAAATGTAATAATAATAATTTTGGTACAATAATCCTTAATTTTAAATAATAATTAAAAAAAAAAAAAACTTTAAAAGGTTCTTGATGATTTTGTTGATCACAGTTGTACTTAGTTCCTCAAATTTGAGATTAGCTGTATTTTGGTTTCAAAAGATGGATGTACAACTTTTCCTTCAGACAGATAAGCATTGTACAAAATTTTCTTGTTATATAATTGTTCCATCAGAAATATAATATAATCACATTGACATGTCCACTCGAGGGCCCTTTTATCACAATGAGTGCATTATATTTTGGTAGCAAACCATGGTTTATTTTCAATTTTTTTTTGTAATTACATGGATTTGAAGGATCAGAGCAGATTGACATATTATATATTTTTTGTTTTTCTTGAAATCTTATAAATTTGCATTTGAAAATGTTTTTGATTAGAACTTGCATTGCCATCCACTAATAAAAATATATAAATCTTAAATAACTTATATATAAAAAATAAAATAAAATAAAACTCTTACACAATTTTACTAGTTGATGCTGATTCATTGTGGATTTTACAAACTTAAATTTATTTTTGGACTCATTGATTTCTTTTCTTCTTATGTCACGGGGGATTTATCCTTACCTTTAATTACTTCTCGTCATGGGGGGATTTAGTAAAACTGGTAGATTCATTAAAGAAGACTGAGGTCGCATTCTAGGTGTTAGTTAGAGGAGAATCTGCCAATACAGTTGGGAAAATTAGATTTTTTTAAATAAGTTGTCTCCAAGACAAAATAGAACCAAATTTAAATTATTTTAATTTGAAAATCTTGTGCTCTAACCGAGGATGTTGAAAATTTTTAACCGGCTAAAAGTGACAGATTTAACTGAGTAAATGGTTGCACGAGTAGAGTCTGGGCACACAAGGCCAATTAGAGGGCTCCATTTGGTCATATGATTTAAGCCTGCCTATAACCAAATCAAATGGCTCCATTTGGTCACCTTAGCCCCACCCCTTTGGCCCTGCACACCCGATTGACTTCACAATGACATTTCATAGTACTTACCCAACCCAAATCAGGAAATGAAAGTATTAAAATGTCTGAAGTGAAGAGTATTTCCTAGAAATTTCCTCGTCATGAAAGCTAGAATTACAGTGATGGGAATTCGATGTGCTGACCACAAGTTATACATTAGTAATGTCATAAAATGTCATTTTTGATAGATTTTCACGTTTCATTGTCCATTTTTTGACTGATCTTCACGTTTCATAGAACATTTTTTGAATGATATTTCATGTTTCATGATCTGTTTTCGACTGATGATAATCACGTTTCATGGTCTGTTTTTGACTAATCTTCATCTTTCATGGCATGTTTTTTTATAGATATTCACATTTCATGGCCCATTTTTTACTGATTTTCATGTTTCACAGTCCGTTTTTGACTGATCTTCACCTTTCATAGCCTTTTTATGACAGATTGTCATTTTTCATGGCCCTGTTTTTGAGTGATATTTACGGTTCATGGCCCGTTTTTTATTGATTTCACATTTCAAGACCTGTTTTTTACTGATATTCACATTTCATGGCTAGTTTTTAACTGCTGATTCTCACGTTTCAATGTTCGTTTTTGACTGATATTCACATTTCATGGCCAGTTTTTGACTGATTTTCAGGTTTCAAAGCCTGTTTTTTTACTGATATTCACCTCTTTTTTTTCCTTTTTCTGTTTTTGACAGATTTTCATCTATCATGGTCCGTTTTTTAAATTGATATTCACGTCATGGCTCGTTTTAGACAGAATTTCACGTTTCATGGCCTGTTTGTTTTACTGGTAAACATGCCTCGTGGCCCGTTTTTGATTGATTTTCTCATATCATGGCATATTTTTGACCGATCTTCACATTTCATGGATAGTTTTAGACTGATTTATACGTTTCAAAGCCCATTTTTGACTGATCTTCACCTTTCATGGCCCTTTTTAAACTAATATTCATGTTACATGGCCAGTTTTTGTCTGATTTTCATGTACCATGGCTCATTTTTCACTGATCTTCACATTTCATAGCTCGTTTTTTTCAGATCTTGATGTTTCATGGCTGGTTTTTTGGCAGATATTCATGTTAGCGTACCACTTGGGCTTATATACTGTATATGATTGATAGTTTTATTTTTGGTTTAGTAGAGCGTACCACCTGCATTTTTGTATAAGTCTGTATTGTTATATATACCTAGTGTATTAGACTATCATATGATCTGTGACTGTAACTTAACTCGTGACCAAAATTATGACAAGATGTTTTTCTATGTATCATATTACAAATCACACCTAAAATATGTGACTGTAACCTAATCCACGTTGTCCTAAGATGAGATCTTAACCTAACCTGAGAGCTGTGTTTGAACGTGTCCTGTATGAGTGTGTATAAATGTTTGAGTATGTGTGTGTGTGTGTGAGCTGTTTCTGTAACCAATTTACCAGCAGAAATACTGTTTCTATATCCAATTTTTGACTAAAATACTCTATCTACAACCTAAATACTGCTTTTGCAACTCATTTTCCAACCGAAATACTGTTCTGCATCCGATTTTCCAACAGATATATTCTGTCTACAACAAATTTTTCAACTGAAGACCTGTTTCTGCATCCGACTTTCCAACCTAAATACTCTCTCCACAACAGATTTTTCAACCAAAATATTCTACCTACAACTGATTCTCAATCAAAATACTGTTTCTGCAACCTATCTCCTAACCGAAATACTGTTCCTGCATCCGATTTTCTAACCAAAATATTCTGCCTACAACCGATTTTTTAACCAAAATACTGTTTCTGCAACCTCTCTCCAAACCGAAATAATGTTTCTGCATCTGATTTCCGAATCGAATTACTCTATCTATAACAGAAATTCCCCCCAACAAAATACTGTTGGTCTTTGAGTGTATCTTTGTGTGAGTGTATATATTACACGGGACCGAAATGCACAGACTTGTGACCCTACCACCAGCCGTTTTGTTTATATATTTTTTATTATTTAAAAAAATATTTTTGGTTTTATTACGCTTTGACTCCTTGCCATTCATTCGAAGTTTATCACACAGGTTTATGGGAGAACTAACCATTGATCTCTATTCAACCTTAAGTGTTTTTAAACCTTTCCAGAGGGTCACATACTCAGTTTACTTTCACATCAGTACGAAACCTTTCCTATTTTTACACCTCCTAAATCACAGTGACAAAAATCACCCTGACAGTCGGTTCCTGTATAAAACAACAAATCGTTAATAACAAACCTCTGACAATTCATCACACAACTATAAATTTATTTAAATGTGGTAGATATTGTACTTGATACCGTCTTTGTTGTAGTCAGTTTTCGTCATCATTGTTGTCGTTGTAGTCGTCATTGTTGTGGTTGTTGTTTTTATGATTGTCATTGTTGTCATTGTTGCCATTGTCATCGTCATTGTTGTGGTTGTCATCATCATTGTTGTCATTTGTTATCATTTTCGTGTTGTCATCATCGTCGTCATTGTTATGGTTGTCATCGTCTTTGTTGTCAATGTTGTGGTTGTGGTTGTTATAGTTGTGGTTGTCATTTTTGTGGTTGTCATCGACATTGTTGTCATTTTTGTGATTGTCCTCTTAAATTTCCCTGGATCCAAAAATGCTTAACGTTCACTCATTGTTATTAATTGGGGTTTAATTTGTTATGGCATATTTTTGGTTGTGTCTGTGTTTGTTTGAAGGTGTACTTGGTCATAAATATTATCGTGAAAAGTTACACTTTTGGTTTTTCTTGTTTTGTGTTGGTCTGTCATCCAATTTTTATATACTAGATTATTATTGTCGCTGCTCATTCTCGCATGCATAGCGAGTTTATCCATCCTCAAATTTGAACGTAGGTATTCTTAATCCGCTTGCTATGGTACTTCTAAACCCAATTCTTCCCAAATTTTTGTTGCTTCAGCTTTATTTAAGTTTTTTATTTCTGCTAAGGTTAATTCAAGATGCAGTGGGGATTGTTTTTAACTCGGTTAATGTGAGCAAATACTTGCTAGTGTAGTGACTATAATGAAGCATGTGTGTCTGTTAATGATAAAATCATATAACCGATTGTCGTACAATTTCGCTAACAATTGTTGGTTAAATGTGAACTTTAAAAGTTGATTTCTGTGTATATACAAACATTTTACGATGAATCAATCACTTATGTTAAAATTTTTGCAATGTGATGCAACAACAAATCCCTATGTCACACTGTTACATAATGTGAACTACAAAAGAAGGCTCACTATTCGATAATTATCTGTGTATAAATTTGATTACTTAATTTGCCAATTCTGAGTCAGACTACTTTTATCGAAATTTTTATGCTGTTAATTGTGTAGTTTTATGTTTACGAGGAAAGAAGAAGCAATGGAAAATGTCAAGCACAATATCTTTACTTAATTGAAAGAAAGTATATATTCTTTGTTCAAATTAAAGTTTACAACGGCTAATGGTTGTAATCCGTCAACTTAGTTACAAATTGGTTAACAAAAATATAAAACAACGAGCATTTAGGATTTTATTTTATTTTATTTACATAGGAATAAATTGTTAGAAAAAACTAAAAATACGGCCGATTCACCATGGTCATGAGGTAGGTTTTTTCTACTTCATTAGGCCGTGCCACAGGTTTATTGAATAATCAAAAAATAGATCAATAACAAGTTTGGTGGTTCAAAATAATCAATGCTGATTTATTAATGAATACATTTTAAATAACAAATTGTCTTTACTATTAAACTATTCTGACCTTACTATTATTCAACAGTTTCATTCTAAGGATTACCCTTACTTAATATTCTTAATATTCGTCGGTTTACTGCAAAAAGTGACCAAGTACACTTTTCTCTAAAAATAAGCTTGTAATGTAATATTGCAATATTGCTTATTGTGGTGTTAGGAATTGTCTGCTAAAACTGCCTAAGTAAATAATATTATAACTATTGTAATAGATTACTTGATTATATATTGATGATTATAATTTAAACACTCGTATGAAAATAAAAACTTCATTTTCTCAGAATTAACAATTTGCTAGTTGGTCACTTTTTGCAGACTCATATTATTTTCTCAACTCAATAGACATATAATAACCCTTTCAAAATGGTTAACTATTCAAATCTAACATTAAACATAATATTTTATATTAAGACCTGTAAATCATCAATGACCTTTAAATCCAGAATCATTGAATTTAATAGCTTTTTTATTTTCAATATACATGAGTCTGCTCACCTTCTTAACCCTCCAACTGTTCAATGTTAAAGGTTTTATTTTCTTAAAAAAATAATAAAAAATATTAATTTTACACAAAACCTAACTTATAAGACATCATTTTTCTCAGAAAGATGCATAGAATTCATCTAAGTAAAAAAAATAAAAAAATTTGTAACGGTTTTGGAGTAAGTAAGTAACATGTCAAAAACGACGTTATCATTTTTCAAGAAAAAGCTGATTCATCCAAAATCAAAAGCTTACCACCTTTTTCTAAGATATACAAAAGTTTTGTGTACTATTTGTGAATATATTTAGGGGAAAAAAAAATGTTATATTTTTAAAATTTAAAAAAATATTTTACGTAAAAACTGAATTTTCACTTTATTTTTTCAAAAAAACATTAAAAATAGTAAAATATATTTTATACAGAACTTCTATAAGTCATTATATTCAGAAAGGTGCATAGATTTTAGGTGTGTAGTGAAAAAAAAAGTTAGATGTAAAACATTTGGAGTTTTTATGTAAAATGGCCAAAAATCGGAAAGTGGCTTAGGCAAGAATTTCACAGAAATGGTAATGTACACCATAATAAAAAAAATTTTGGAATTTTTTCAATTATTAAAAAAGGTTTGTAATATATTTGTGAATATATTTAGAAGAGAAAAAAAAAAACATTTGTTACATTTTCAAAAAGAAATTACCATTTTTTTAAAAAAGGTAACTTTATTCTTTTCTTTTCAAAAATTTACCAAAAATAGTAATATGTATGGAAAACACAAATTCTATATATTATTATATTTAGAAAGGTGCATATAATTTAGCTGTCTAGTGGAAAAAAAGTTAGATGTAAAACATTTGGAGTTTATATGTGAAATACCAAAAAATCCGAGAGTAGCGCAGGCAAGAATTTCACAGAAATGGTAATGTAAATCCTACAAAAAATTTTTTTAAATATTTTTAACAGTTAGTACATATTTGTAATATATTTGTGGATAAAAGTTGCTAAAAAGAAAAATCTATTTTGAAAATTTTCATTAGACATGGGTCATTTATGATAAAAATCTACCTTCACAATAGCCTAGACGTTGAGGTTAGGTCTGTGAAAAAAAAACCAAAAATATGAAATATCACTAATAAATACACTCTACAAACATTGACACATTTATTATAAGTTGTATATACATTTATATATTATGTATATACATATTATAATAAATAAATGGTTTCTTGAAACTAAAAGTTCCAATAGCAAATCTAGAACTAGGTCTGACTAGTACTAGATTTGGCTAGACTAGGCCGAAAATATGAATTATCACTCATAACTACACTCTACAAACATTGACACATTTATTTTAAGTTGTATAAACAAATTATAATAAAAAAATCACTTAATGAAACTTATATTCACTATAAAAACACAAAGCTATTGCACATTGAAATTTCCACATCGGCAAAAATCTTGCGAGATCGAAGTAACAAATTTGAGGTTATTCTACGTTTTATAAAGTACTACAGCCTTTGTATTTTTCCTTGTACAGATGTGTTTCAAATACAAGGTTAAACATTGAAACCTCCTATTTACAGTTATATCAAAAATGACAAGATTGTATAAAAATAAAGATCGGATTCTTCAAGACTGTCTAGACACTGAATATCGCAAACCGGTCTGAAAGTTCAGAGGATCATTTCCTAGAATGGATATAACTCGTAAACTATATAAATTAGGATGATTTCGTCTTCATAGTTCGAAAGAGGAAGAAAAATACTATATAATATTGTCAACTTGTAACATTTGGACAAGTTTTACCATTTCGAAAAAATATATGAACATATAGGTGATATTTTCTATATAAAACTCGCCGCGAGAAACTGTCGCAATCTAGCGCTAACAAGGTAAACTTCAGTCTAGTCTTATTTCTATACTACACGCTACATAAAATTTTCTAAACTTGGTTATGAAAGATTAAAAAATTACATTTTCAATGGTATAGAATACATTTCGATAATATAATATCTACTAGGATAAAAGTTGAATTGCAAAAAATGTAATTTTTAGCGTGTAAAATAGCGTTAAAATGCTTGATTTGGTTTAATTTTTATATAATAAAAACTATACTAGTTGGAAACATTTGAAAAACACCGTTTTGAAGAGAAAGACGCGATCTATCAAGCAGTGTTATGTCAGATGTGACAGATTGAAATTTCGAAATAGGAATAATTGTCATACGAGACGAATGTTTTGTTTAAAACTTGTTAACGTAAAACTTGGACGTTTCGCATCAAAAATATGCGAACTTCGCCAATTTTTGGAATATTATTTATAACGTTTTGTGGTATTTTTTTTTGCATGATATGCATCTACGGAACATTAGCTTTCCAACACTATTTTTTTTATTGCAATAGGACGATTCTAAGTGGGCGAAATCTTGAATTGCAAAATATGTGTTTTATAGCCAACTTGTCCGGGAGAATGGGTACGGTTTGGGGTCTTTAACAGTTGCAGGGTTAATAGACTGTAAAGGTCTATCTGCTAGCCGAGTCTTTCTCAAACGTATCTAGGTCCCATCTCTAGGGTGACCAGCAGTGTCTCCCCGTCTTACTGATGTTTCTCATCCAACTGACCTCGTTTCTAGATTACTAGCAATTTATATAGAACTTTTCACTATCCATGTCATGTTAATAGGCTGTGAGCTATGCAGTTTGCTTTTTTCCCAATGATTGCTATAAGTCTGAATTTGAAGATTTAACGAGTGCTAACATTTAACTATTTACAATTATTACTACACTTAATAATCAATACTTTTTTTCTAAATCCTAACAGTTTCCAGACAAACTCCCTATGCTTTTCCTGATGTGAAATATCTTATCACCCTAATAAGCCCACACAGCCCAAACCAATCAACCTTTACAAGCCAATAGTTAATTAATCTCAATATTAATCTAGTAAAAGGTGTAATGACCTCGTTTTACTCATTTGTTATTTGTGTAAACAATTTGGACATCTGTAAGTGTAGTTCCTCTGTGGTCAAACATATTAGACAGGCCTCAAAAATTTAAAACTTCTACTAAATCCTTTTCAAATATGAGTTATACAATTTGCAAATCAAGAGGTACAACACGTTATATTTTACTCTTCATTGAGGTAGATTTTAAATAATTAAAAATTAATGCCTTATTGGACTTTAAGTAAGATGCTTTTTTTCCCTCTGAACTTTTTGAAAACATCAAACATTTTCAGCTTACGAATTAGAATGTCTTGCCGTTGTGTTTGGAATAGAATAGTTTCGTCAATATTTCGAACATTTGAATTTTAATTTAAGATAGCTAATGAAATTAAATTTTCATGTGTTTACATTTTATATGCATTCCAGAATAACATGTTGGACCATAATTTTCTGCTATTAAAATGACTATAATATTGAAAGTGTATTGATATGCATTTGATTAAAGTTATTTTTGTTAACTAATTTAAATTTTATTTTTTTTAATGTAGGCCTAAATAAATTCAACAATTTCTGAAGGTTATTTAATAATCTTCATAATTTTGGTTTTTATTTAGATTTTAATTTTTTTTAAAGGTAATTGATTATCAATATACCATTGTTTACAGTTCTCAAAGAGAAGATGAAATCGAAGAATACCTGAAGAAGAAATATGCAGATGAATCCGCAGCTGCTCGACATTTTGGTGATGGTGGAGAAGATATGTCGGATGAAATCACTCAGCAGACATTACTTCCAGGAGTTAAGTAAGTATTAATTGACTTTTCTATTTATTGTTGTTGACCAGTTTGAAAATGAGTCTGTCATAAATCTAACAGTTTTAAGTATACTTGATGAGTTATTGGTATTATCTTTAATAATACTCATGATTCCTATGGATTTTGAATCCAGGGAAATTCTCGGAATTTAAGAGTCATTAAGGCCACAAGAAATAGAAAGAAAAGCATAGAAATCTGAATGCTCATGGGAATTTGATGAATCCAGTCTGTAGTTTACATACCTACAAATATTATCACTATCTCTCTTTATATTTTGTTGTGCTTACTGCCACATAAACATTTTTCCTTTTACCACTTGGATGTTACGAAGCAGAAATTTAGGTATAGCAGGATATTCAATTTTGTTGTTGTTCAATTCGTATAAGCAAAATAAATATGGATGTTAGACTATAGAGTCTAGTTCTTATAGTTCATATTCAAAAGTTATGAACAAATAAATTAGAAATTGTTTTACATGTTAAAAATTGTGTCTAACAAATTGGCTTGTTTTGTAAACATTTGGATATAGCAAAGGGATGATTTTGAGGTGTTGTATAAATATATATATATATATATATATATATATATATATATATATATATATATATATATATATATATATATTCTTCAAAAAGCCTTGTAAATACTTCAAATAAAGATATTTATAACATGTTGGAAGTAAATAAAAGATATATCTATGAAATCATTTCAAGGTATGACAGCGTATATATCAACAATGCAAAATTCTAAGAAAATATTTATTGTGTTGAATATAGTAGTCTATATTGAACATACATTAATGTTGATATTATATATAATATATATTTGATACTGTTACTACAATTGATTTAATACAAACATTTTAAATCTATATTTTGAAAATTCTAACAGTATCCTGCATTTTAATTTTACTTAAGTTTTGGCCATCATAATGCTTTTAAAAAGTTTTTTTAACAGTAAATATGTGCATTTATAATGTACGAGTACTATAAAATTTGGGTCTAGCTAATACAGTAACACTGAAAAAAGTAAAATGCAATGCACGTAATGTTGGTGTAAGCAGATAAATGATTTCATTTGTAATCTCCTTTTATTTTGTGTTTATAGGGATCCTAATTTATGGATGGTAAAATGTCGTATTGGTGAAGAGAAAGCCACAGCATTGTTGTTGATGAGAAAATTTATTGCTTATCAATATACTGAAGAGCCTTTACAGATCAAGTCTGTGGTAGCACCAGAAGGTGTTAAAGGTTATATTTACATTGAAGCCTTTAAACAACCTCATGTTAAACAGACAATCGAGAATGTAGGCAATCTTAGAATGGGCATTTGGAAACAGCACGTAAGTATATAAGTTAGATTTGTATTCTTTTTTTAATATCATGTTTAATTTGTGTTATAACTTCATGGAATTTAAAAAAAATTGTATATACCATATACTGTCGGTTATAGTGATCACTCAATCGGAGAATTTTTTAAAATGACGAACTAACTCTAAAATAATGGAGATTAATTTGGTGTTTATGTAAAGTTATTTATTCCTGCATAATAAAGTCAAATAAGACTTTATTTTTTATATAAAATATTATTATTTCTTATTTGATAGTGCTAACTCCTATTTGTGATATTGTGTCTAATTGTAATTACAAAGCTTAGTTGTGAAATGCAATTTAATTATTGCAAGATATTACATTTCTCATTTATCACCTACAGACATGCTAGGATATTTTATATTGTTATTATTGGAAAGAATAATTTCTATATTATTGCTGATGAAATGACTAGTTACTATGTTGCTCGTAAATTGTTTACATATCAATTACCTGAGGGACCCTGTGGTTTACTTGCAATTCAGCATTTTGTTTTCATATCTTACTAACCTCTTACTTTGTGTGACAGACTTCCATCATCAAGTGCCCAATTTTAATAGTATACTGCAGCTACAAGTGCCTAGCAGTTCTTGACTTTCAGTATTAAATCTTCTTCAACACCAACAATAGCTCTCAGAGAGTCTCTTACTGGATTAGGAGTAATGCATCTCAGCAATATACATTCTAAAATGGCCTTGGTCTGACAGGATTGACAGGTTGAAGCAATGAAAGTATTGGCCTGAGACAATAGTGACGAATGTGGAGGTAGCTTGTGATATGTCTTAATATAATTTTTGGTCTGTAAGTTCTTTTTAGGTCTGTAAGCTCTTATATAGCTGTCTACCGATATCTACTGTCAACTGATTCATCCACTCTTCTTGATTCAGTTTTGCTCCTTCTTTCTTACACCATGCCAGAGAGTACTGAGCTAAGGTAAATAAGTTGCATATAAATTTCAGAATTCAACAATATATTATGACAGCTGTTTCACAATTAACCATTTTCAGACAACTATGACATGAAATTTACTAAATCCTACTTAAATACCAACATCTATACTAAGATAGTGGTGGATGGAATGCAAGGAAGGGGGGATTGAGCTTGGACTACCTGAGAAGGTAAATGACCTGACAGGATGTGTGACAATGGGTTTTAACAATGGAATTGAGTTAAACACTTGTTCATTGAAGTCTGTTTTCAGTTGCCATGGTTCCAACCTTAATGAACAAATGTTTAACCCATCTTATTTGTTAAAATCCATTGTCACACATCCATGTCTTGTCATTTACCTTCTCAGGTAGTCCAAGCTCAGTCCCCCTTCTTTACATTCCATCCTCCACTTAGTATTGATGTTGGTACTTAAGATTAATTTTGTTGTCATAGTTGTCTGAAGATTCTTAATTGCACAACAGCTGTCACAATATATAGTTGAATTGTGAAATTTATATGTGAGTTATTACATACCTTAATATGCAATTTCACCAAGTACTGACTGTGGTTACACATAATATGAGTACTGAGCTGTTCAACTGGACCCGTTTTTTGCAGCAAGTTTGGCTATTTCATCCAGTTTTTCATTTCTTGTTACACCACAGTGGGCTGGGGTCCATGGGAACACTATTTATTTTCCTTCTTTGAAGAGACAAGTCAGTAGGAATCTTAGTTCAGATATTTTAAAGAATATACCACTCGAAAGGATTGATTCTCTTTAAGGCCTACATAAGAGCTCTTGGGTTGATGAGAATACAGATGTTTCACTCACTTGGTATAAAAAGCTCAACATCAATACTTGATGCTGAATTAATTGGAGCACAGAAGCTCTCTTTTATTGATTTCAGTTTATTAAGATTGACTGAACCATTTGTGTAGATTTAAACATAATCTTGATAACTAGTGTTCAGCATTTCTAGGGTTTCCCATTTTAGGATTGAATGAACCTACTTTTGATCTCCCAGTTGGTAAGTTCACCACAACCTGCATCTATAAATTCCTCCAAGGTGGTTCCGAGTAACGGATAGGGATGGACTACTGGTCTATCTTTCAACATGATCTGTTATAATAATTCGACTCTCTTTGTAAACAATCGCTTGTCACTTGTTTTACTAATGGAATTGATTGAGTGATTAGTTTGAAGAGTATTTTTTAAGTATTTATTCCAGATTTGCTTTTTAATGAACAGGTCTAATGGTTCTGTTCCACAAATTTATTTTTACAGCGCGGATAAGAATAGTTTTGAGGCATTATAGACTGATTCTTAAAGGTGCTAGTTCAATAAGCTGCAGTCTTCTGATATGTTTGCTATTACACAGTCCCAGTGTAGTAGTCAATCTTGGATATAATGAACATCCAGAACATCTTTAAGGTCGCCATGTCTGCACCTCATTCTTTATTAGCAATTTGTCTTTTATGTATTTAGTCACTTCGAACACTGATCCACAAAACAGTCCAATAAAGTTTTTTGCCTAATTATACTCTCAACAATTTTGGACTATGATTCAGCCTCAGTTAAATATTGTGAATTGTAAGGAATGACAAGAGATTTACAAACATATTTCTTCTAGTGCAGAATATGCATTCATTTTTTAATGGTGGGATTTTTAATGGCCACTTTTTGGGTCACTGAGCTATTTGGGTGAACACCACCTACATGACTCTATTTGCACTTTCTGAATCCACATTTTCTAGTCTATACAGGGTGTTTCAAAAAGGACTTTACAACTTTGAAAATTCATATAAAATTATTCCAAAAAGGTACAGAGCTCGTTTTAGTGTTGTTTTAAAGGGAAACACATCAAGTTTTGACTCATGTTGTCCGATAGTGCCTAATCACTCTGCACAAGCGCTAGCGGCAGTTACGTTAAAGATGGCTGCCTTCACTGGACCCGAGCCTGCTAGCTGTTTGTTTTGGTTTGAAGAATCGAAGTCGGCGACAACAGTTCAGCGTAATTTTCGTACCAAGTACGCTAAAGATCCTCTTAGTAGGCCTACAATTTATGAGTGGCATAGATGTTTTGTAGAAACAGGGTGCTCAGTGAAACATAAGAAATACTCAGGTCGTCCAAGCACATCTGACGAAGTCTTTGAGCAAGTTTGACAAAGTTTTTTCAACAGCCCTACGGAATCGACCCGGCGTGCATCTCATGAGTTGCAAGTCCCACATATGACGGTTTGGTGTGTGTTGAGAAAACGTTCGCATTTGAAACCATACCGATATTCGCTTTTACAAGCAATTAAAGACACTCATAAGATTGCCCATAAGAACTTCTGTGTGGATATGTTAAATCGAGTGGATGATGATGAACATTTCTTAGATAACATAATCTTTTCTGAAGAGTCAACTTTTCACTTAAGTGGCAAGGTTTTGTACAACTGTAGGATTTGGGGCAGTGATAATCCACATGAAACATTGCAACATGTTCGTGATAGCCCTAAAGAGAACGTTTTTTGTGCGTTGAGCAAGAGGAAAATGTACGGCCCCTTTTTTTTCCCAAGAGAGAACCATCAACGGGATAGTGTACCTTGATATGTTGCAACAATTTTTGATACCACAGATTGATGAGGATGACCGAGAACGAAATGTTTACTTCATGCTAGATGGCGCACCACCACACTATCATACTGACGTCCGGGATTTTCTCAATGACCGCTTTCCAGGTCAATGGATTGGCCGTGCTGTGCCAATTGCATGCCCCACCCGTTCCCCAGACCTGACACCGCTAGACTTTTTCTTCTGGGGTTTCATAAAAGATATGGTGTACGTACATCTTTTGCCGGCCACTCTACCTGAACATAGAGCAAGAATTTATGCTGCCACTGAGCAAGTTACACCTGAAATGCTAGTGCGAACCCTAGAAGAAATCGACCACCGATGGGATGTCTGCAGGATAACCAACGGAAGGCACATCTTTAGTTTAAGATTAAATAACTTGAAGTGTTTTCCTTTAAAACAACACCAAAACCAGCTCTGTACCTTGTTTCATTAAATTTATATGAATTTTTTAAGTTGTAAAGTCCTTTTTAAAATACCCTGTAGTATTATATCATAAGCAAAAATGATGGAGTTTAACTATGTTAAAAGGGCAGCACTGATATCATGGACGGTTATATTGAACAGTCTAAGGCCTTATGATAATCCATTGTGTATATTCAGTCATTCGGATCCTTGTCTATTCACATATACTTTTATTAAGCGATTATCCTGAAAGTTTTTGTCAAGTAGTGCAGCATTTTCCCTCTATTCTCAACTTTAATAGGTTGGAGTAATATTGTTGTATAGGGTACGCCATCAAATACGACCTCAAAATCTATTAGAAACTGCTATTGTTGACTGTCATTTTTGTCACACTTCATATATTTTGTTGTTTAAAGACATTAGTCCCTTGAGCTTCTTCGATGCCGAAACCCAAATTAGAAGTTTTCCAGAAGATCTTCAGTTTCCAATTTCAATGTTAGACTGATGTTAGAACTCTTTCCAGTAGTTTTCCCATACACGATGTAAGTGGAATAGGGACTATAGGAGCTTATTTCTATTGGTTTTTCCTTGCTTTAAAAGTTAAATGATGGTTAATATTTTCCATTTGTACAGCTCTCTGTATTTTCTGGTCGTTTTTATTTTCCATTTCTTCCTGGCTTTTTTCAGTATGATTTCTTCAACCATTTCCAAAGTATTGAATGTAGTGTTCTCCTTGTCTGTTGCAATGTTATTTTCAGCCCAGTCTGCTTTATTGATATTATATTTACTTTGTACTATATTGGAGTTAAGCACCAGTTCTCTAATGGAAGCAAGCTCACAGAGAACAATTGTTTATAGCCCTTCACAGTTAGGTGATGCTAAAGTCAGCTCAAGTGTACTTGGGACCCTAGTCTATATCATATTTATGTCATATGGATTTTATATTTTGTCCAGTAAACTTCAATTAATTTACTTTTAACCTGTCAGGTGTTTTCATTTCACATAAAGCGGAATTTGTTAAAAATTCTGTAAAGGGTTATTTATTCTTTTGACTCTCAATTTCATTTGAGTTGGCATATATTAGGGACTTGCATAAGCATGTCTCGTATAAGTAAAGGATGATGTGGGATGGAGACAATGACATATGTTAGAGGGAGAAAGTGGTAACTGATTACTACCACTCCTTCAGAATAACAGTTCAGCGAAAGTGTTTTTCGTGTGCAGCCTAACAGAGATATCATTACTGTATGATGAACCAAGGTAATTCTAAATAAAAAATATAAAAGATGGAAAATTATCTGTGATACCTGAGTTTTTTAATGGTGGGAAATAATAGTTTGAGGAGTGATAAATACTTGTGTGTGTGTATATATATATATATATATATATATATATATATATATATATATATATATATATATATATATACTTGTGTGTGTGTGTGTGTGTGTGTGTGTGTCCAAGAACTGTTTATGTACAAAATGACGATCTTCTTCTAACTCTTCTTTCTGTTGTATTCTTGTACTAAAACATATTATACTTTTTAAGATGAACAGAAATAATATTATATTGAGACAAATAAACTATTTTTTAGATGGTACCTATCAAAGAAATGACAGATGTTTTGCGAGTGGTTAAAGTACAAACAGGCCTAAGATCTAAACAATGGGTTCGTCTCAAACGAGGTAATTATACTGAACTAGACCTAATATATAGTTTTAGAGAGCTGAATCGCAGTTGTTAATAATTGTGAAAGAAAACTACTAATGAAATGATTTTCGATTATTTTAAATAGATTAATTATTTCTGTGAATAGTTTTTATTTTCAATAGGCTTCAGAAATTCTTTCCTTATCTTTTCTAGTTCTCATATTCTTAGCCATGTTAAACAAGAATCTAAACAGTTTAGCCATACATCAACAGTCTGTGAGTTACTAAGTAAACAATATGTCTTTAAGTTTTAGTGTTATTATTTGTCAATTGTTTATTCACATATTTTTATTTATAAATAAGAGTTCTAATCGATTTAGGTTTGAGTTTAATAGGGCACATAGCTTATTAGTTTAGATTTGGTATATCTAGGAGACACAGACTTACCTTGGAAAGTGGTCCTTGGTATTATACGTAATAGTACATGAATAGGAAAATACACACAAAACTCAGTTCTAATCGTTAGTCACTTAAGGGAATTATAAGAGTTCCTACAAATCCTGGATCAGATTTTGATAACAAGAGTTGCAGCGAAATAACTGGTGACAAGTGTGTTACTTTAAAAAAAAGTGTATAATAATGTAAATAGTCAATTCATTTAAAAAAAAAAAGTTTTTTTTTAAGGAGGAAATTTCTTACTTTCCATCGTTGTTCCAAAGTGCGATTAACAAGGCAAGGTTTGATATTTCAAATTATATTGCACAATCAATGAGTACTAATAACAGTTTGAAATATGACACTATAATCATTTCACAAAGAATTCTAACAAAGTATTACGATATTTTCTCTCTGAGTAAATCAATTTGTATATATAAAAAAAATATATAAATAAATAAATTTACAATAGTTTTACAAAATTTAGACATACAGATAAACTTGATAAAATTTAGACGGACAGACAAATTTGACAAAATTTAGGTAGATGGACAAATTCTACAAAATATAGATGAACAGATAAAATTTGACATGCACCGAAAACACGTTTTCAGTTTGTAGTTGAAATGTTTTATAATAAACTATTAAAGGTAATATTTTAATTAACAGTAATTTAGACATATGGAAAATCAAAATATTAAATCATGTTACAGAAGTAATTAAATTTAGTTAACAATTATATTACAAAAAAATATATTTCTAAATACCTGCTGATACGAAAGTGACTTCCAGATCCCTGCTTGTCGATCTGAAAACAAGAGAAGCTCAAGAGAAAGGGAGGAGAGAAAAGGAGGGGTACGCCAGAGAGCGATAAGAGAGACTGCTAAATTGATTAGACAACTCATGCTCTCTAGCGTGCCCGTAAATAATGAAGCTTCAAGCTGTACGATTGCTAAGAAATCGCACGAGCATTGTTATCTGCAGTTAAGAATGTGCAGGATTTATTGAGATGAGTTATTTCGTGTGACGTTTCTTTAGAAAAACGCCACAATATTCAAGATAAAGTGGTATCTGAACCTTTCAAAACAAAAAAGATTCTTGGTGATTATTTTAACCCTTCCTATGCGGCAAACGAGTATAGCCGCAATGGTGGACTTAGACCCAAACGCGAATGACGATTAAAGTCGCAAAAATATATTTTAGCCTATGGTTAGTTAATTAGTTCTCCAAAGTTCCGGTAGAATGCAGAGGCATGTCCGCTGTCTATTCAGGAATAGAAAAAACGTTTTGTTGAAAGTTCTACACTTCGAGGCAGTGGAGGGGGATGCTATTTTGTCTGGAATTGCCTGGCGGCGCACGCATTCTATTGCTTCTACAGAGCGGATAACGGCTATACTCGGCAATCTCATTAGTCTGATAGGCGACGACCTCCGTGTTTGCATTTGAGCATTGTTTTGAAGAAGTATTGTTTTTTGTTTTTTTAACATTACCTTGTATTTTTTATATATTATTTCACAATACAACTGCTCCAATTTACAAAAATTAATAAAAACTTATTTTTTTTGCAATTTTTTACTATTTTGTTGTATGTAATAAAAAAAATGTTAAATGTAGCCGAAACAAACTTGCTCATGCTCAGCTAATTGAAAGTTAATCACTATGGTTGTGAGTGCAGACCTGGTGACTTGACTAAATAAACTCTACATTTATTTATTTAAATTGAATAATTAGTTGTGTTTTTAAGTTGTGAGGGAATATTCAGTACATTTTTCTCTTGTGATTTTAAGAGAATTATGTTGCTTATGATGCGTGGATATGGCAGTAGAAGTGCGTGGCGTGCACACCTATGAAGAAGTAGCTTACCTATTTAATAATACATTTCCTGACGGACCTCCAATAAATAAATCTTCAGTATTTAAGACAGTTATGAGGTTTGAGGAAACTAGTACAATTACTGTATAAACAGGGTTTACAGTATAAAGACTGGAAACAACCAGGACGGCCTGAATCTGCACTGAAGACATTATTAGATGTAATCCAAACATTTATTTAAAACCTTCTTCAGCTAGAAAAGCTGCTGCAGACCATGACAAGTCATAGGTCTGTTTTAAATATTCTACACAATTATAAATACCATCCTTATAAAGTGTCACTGGTGCAATAGTTTGCAGAGGATGATTTTGACCGAAGGACTGAGTTTTGTGAGGCAATGATGAGAAAATGTGATGAAAACCAAATTTTTTAGCTTCAAGATTGTTTTCGGATGAAGCCTCCTTCATGCTTAATGGAGACATCAGTAGACATAATTGTTGATACTGGAGCGATCATAATCCTCACTGGATGAGTGAATCTCTTACACAAAGCTCTTAAAAAGTGAATGTCTGGGGCGGAATAATTAATATTGTAGGGCTCTTTGTGATAAATGGGAACTTAAATGGTTATGGCTACGTGAATATGTTAAACAACGAAATTTTGCCAGCAGTGCGCAATATTCTTGGGCAAAATTTCAATACTCATTATGGTTCTAGCCAGCCCATTATGCTAAAGAGGTATGCACACTCTTAGACCAAGTGTTTCCTAACCAATAAATCAGTCGTAGGGGCGCTATTGAGTGGCCAGAAAGGTTGCCGGATATGAATCCTTTAGATTTTTTATGGCGTGTCTTAAAACAAAATGTTTGTACCGAACCATTTAACTTTGAAGACTTGATAAATGGAAGCATAAATAACCTGATAAATAACAGCATAATGGAAGAGTCAAGGAAAATTATACCTGAGGTGCTGCGAAACATCACTTCCGGAGGATAGGTCAAAATGTACTTGAAGAGCATTTTGAGCATCTTATGCAACATCTTTATGAGGTATACTAATTTTTTATGAACATAAGAACAAAAATTCTGTTTATGGTTTATTTCACATAAAAGTGCTTTCTTTTTTACTTTGTCATTATACATTTAAAACTTTATTTTACACTAATGCCCTTACCTTATTTGTATTTTACATAAACTTAACAAAAAGTGATGATTGAGTTATAAGTTGTGATTGTATGTGTTAAAATTTATTGCTCAGTTTTGTTTTTCATAACTTCATACATCCACTACTCAAGATAGAATCAACCTTTTGAAACCAGATTTGTGGCATTTATCCCTTTTAAAATAAATTTTTATTTTAATACCAAATTCGATATATGCTTACATTAAAGATTGTTGACCGACTCTTGGATGGGATGTCACCTGAGCGTTTAAAATCCGTGAAAAGGGCATGCAACTCTTAGAAGATGTACTAAAAGCAAGGTGGGGAGTTCTATTAATCTAAGTTTCATAGTTTAGCAGTTATAAAAAAGTTTCTATACTTTTTTCCACACAGTATATTTTAATATAGGTTCATTACTATTCTTGAATATTTGGTTATTAATAAGGTAGAAATAAAACAGATCCATTATATCCAACCTAAACTATAGGTTCAGACTACAGTAGCTGATTTTGGTGTCATTTTGTATCAAAATAGATGAAGTTTTGACTCACGTAGTGAATAGTATCAAATAGCACCAACACAACCATTAGCGACAGTTGTAACAAGAATGGCAACGGAATAGATATGCTAGAAAACTTATTATTTTCTCAGATTGATGAGGATAACCAAGAATGCCAAAAAACTTCCAGTAAGATGGCGCACTGCCACTACCATACAAGGTCTGGGATTTTCACAATAACCACTTACTAGGTACATGGGTAGGTTGAAGTGGGCTGATTGAATGGCCACCTTGTTCAGTGGATCTGACACGTCTAGAGTTTTACTTCTGGTTGTGATTTATCAAGGATAAAGTTTATAATCCACCTTTAACGGCTTCTCTTGCTCAACTCAGAGTAAGAATCTACACCGCAGTTGAAGAAGTTAACCCTCCAATCGGCAGGCGACCCGAATGCGACATATCTCGGGTCGCGACATCACTCATGTCTTAGTTCACCAACTCTAAAACACGTATTCAACATTACACCCACTTAGAATCGTCCTATCACAACAAATAAAATACCGTTGGAAAGCTAATGTTCCGTAGATGCATAATCATGCAAAAAAAAACCACAAAACATTATAATTAATATTCCAAAAATTGCTGAAGTTCGCATATTTTTGATGCGTAAAATCATAGATTTGAACTTTGCGGTTTTTAGTAAAAGCGACGCCATTTTTCCCCATATGATTACAAATATATTTTTCTATCAAATAAGTCGACCAAAACACTGTTCTACAGATCACATGTTTCTCTTTCTAACCGTAGATTACAAATTTTTCTGCGTCTCACAGATCGCAAGATATTTCTACTTGACGATAGTACAAACTTGACGCGACGAAATTCATTTGGGATTCGGTGCAGTTTACTAAATGACATAATCGAATACTGAATTGAATTTTTGTAATCGAACTTTATAGTATGTTGTAGAGGAAATTTCATTCTACAAGTTGGTACCACTTGATATACCTTACTACTATTTTCTGTTGCTTCTTTTCAAGTCAAACATAGGCATTCTTAGTCAGAATGATACGCAAGGGCGTGGCATTTGTGTAATATTTTTATTATTTCTGTTATTTTGAAGGTTTGTGTATACAAATTGTATATAAATTGTGTATACAAGTTACAATATATGTGTTTTTATTTCTAAAGTTTATGTTTTTGAGTGAATTTCTAGTTTGTGAATGGTTTATATTTGGGATAACCAAGAGGTTTTTGTAAATTTAGGCTGTAAGCAAATTTTCTTATATTGAGTGTTTTATTTGATTATACAAGTGTATATGTGTGTTATTCTTTGTAAAGTTTATTGTTTTAGTGACATCTAGTGATTTTGTCTTTGGCCTAGCTTTAGAAAGTTACTAATTACGCTTAAATTGTCGAGGTGTCAAACCTAACCTCACTTGTGAAAGTTACCTTTTTAGGGGAAATCAGTATTTTTATTTTGAAAATGTAACAAATTATTATTTTTCCCCCCTTAATATATTCACAAATATATTACAAATCTCTAGTAATCGTTGAAAAAATTCCAAAAAATCTATTTCTATGGTGTACATTACGATTTCTGTGAAATTATTCTCTTCGTTACTCTCCGATTTTTTGGTATTTGACCAAAAAACTCCAAATGTTTTACATCTAACAATTTTTTTTTCACTACACACCTAAATTCTATGCACCTTTCTGAATATAATTATATATAGAACTTGTGTATAAAATATATATTACTATATTTGGTAAATTTTTGAAAAAAAAACCTTTTTTATCTTTTTTCGTAAAATTTTTTTTAAATTTTGAAAATGTAACAAATTTATTTTATTTTTTTCTAAATATATTCACAAATATTACACAAAACTTTTGTATATCTTAGAAAAAGGTGGTAAGCTATTGATTTTGGATGATACAGGTTTTTCTGAAAAATGATAACATCATTTTTTGACATGTAACACACTTACTCCAAAACCGTTTAAAAAAATAGATGTTTTTTTATTACATAGATGAATTCTATGCATCTTTCTGAGAAAAATGATATCTTATAAGTTAGGTTTTGTATAAAAATAATATATTTTATTAATTTTTAAACAAACGAAGAATTTAAAAACAAATTAACATTGCCGGTTCTACGGTTAAGTCTGACATGCTGCTATAGGTTTAGCAGGAAATCAACTTCAGATAGGATGTCTGGAAATTGACCAATGAAATTCACATTGAACCTAACTAACTATAAGGTACAAAACTTGAGGTAATTTGGTACAAAATGACAGCAAAACCAGCTCTGTATAATTTATATGAATTTTAAAAATTGTAAAGTCCTTTTTGAAGCACCCTGTATAATAGTTTAAATTATACAATTTAAAAAATGTTTACTTTCCTTGTGAACTTATGGAAAAACTATGAAATTAGTTACATTTTTGTATTTGCTTCATACAATTAATTCATATTATGTTGTGTTATTATTGTATATCAGTTCGGTAACTATTGTAACTGCCAAATACATGGGAAAAAATTAACAAGTTCAATAAAATACAGTGGACTGCCCTATTACACATAAAAAAAAAAAAAAAAAAATTGTGATTCCTAAAACCGCAAGTATTAGATACAATTAAATAACGATATTGAATAGGCATTTTAAAATTTTCTATGATATTTAACAGAGACTATGATCTTGTGTTTTATAGTAGATTATTAATAATATGAATATTATAATATTATCTTATAATTATAGGTATTTAAGAGACTTAAAAACAAGTTCAAACAATTTTTTTTATGATGACTATAGTTGTAGTTAATCATCAACATATTTCATAGGGAGATTAATAGTTAAACACTGCTCTTTCTCATTTGTGTTTAATTTGATACATATTTTTATTATTTATTATTTTCTTAATGTGTTAGATAAAAACAAAAGGAAGTTTTGTTTATCTTGTACTATATTATGTTTACAATTCCATATTGGATACAGTTTCCTGATATACTATGTAATATGTGAGATTAAAATTTGTAGCTGCTGCCTTTTAATAAACTTTATATTATCATGAGTTTTATTTTCTAGGTTTGTACAAAGATGACATTGCTCAAGTTGACTATGTAGATTTAGCTCAAAATCAAGTTCATCTTAAACTACTACCTAGAGTTGACTACACTCGCCCAAGAGGCGCTCTTCGATCGACTCAGGTATTTGAGTGAATATATAAATTTAGGATTAGCTGTAAAAATACATTGAAGAGGGGATCCTCAAAGGCATTTTGAATGGATTTTACAATTTGAGTTGTATTGTTTATGAAATATTCGCCCATAAGGTTAATAAAACTACCCATACTAAAATCATGTTAAAAAATAATTTCTGAAATCAGCAAAAATGGTAATAAAGTATCATTTGCGAAAAAATGTTTGATATTGAAATTGGGCTTAACTTTGATTTGCTTGTGTCATAAATGCATCCTCAGTGTAATTTTATTTGATTAAAATCAAGCTTTTAATGGCAGTGGTCAAGGTTCTTTTCTTTTTTGTTGCTAATTATGATTGAACTGTGATATTTTTTTTACTTGCAATTTTGCACACGTGTTTCGTTCGTTAATATTTCACTAACATTTGTATGAAATTGGTGGAGCTGATTTTAATGGCAGTGGTCAAGGTTCTTTTCTTTTTTGTTGCTAATTATGATTGAACTGTGATATTTTTTTTACTTGCAATTTTGCACACGTGTTTCGTTCTTTAATATTTCACTAACATTTGTATGAAATTGGTGGAGCTGATTTTGAGAAATCGCGTCTTTTATAACAGCTCCATAACCTATATTATTTGTTTTGATTTTTTACCGATAACTCGAAAACAATATTTTTTTAACATATAGCGACCAGTATGTTATGTTTTGTGAGACCAGTAAAATTTTCTTTTAACCAATCCTCTATAAGCAGTTAATTATTAATGTTAATAAAAATAATATATATAACTTTTTTCTATATCTAGACTTCTGTACCAACTTCAAAAATACCTTTGCAGGTTTTCGATCCATTTCTGATGAAAGTTGAAAAGTCTTTTTTCTAACAAATTTTCAAATTTAGACTCGTTATAATAGGGTAAATGTAGGTAGTAAAAAAAAACAAAACCATTTGCAATATGTGAAATATATGTGCAAAATTGTATGCGATTCAAAAATGATGTCTTGCTTAGATTTGATTTTTTGCAAAATTAATAAATTTAAAAAAAATAAAAATCACATATTTTAAAAAACCGTAATTTGGTCTTTTTTCTCTAGATAAATATTTTTTTTAAATGTCACATTTACATTTATTTATCACATGTATATTTACAGAGTTAACTGGAAAATACATCTTTGACTTCGAACGTTTTGGCCTTTTCGAAATTTTGTCCTCAAAATGTAATATTATCATTTTAACTCCCAATTTTCCTCAGACACACACATAAAGTGCGACTCAAGGAAAAACTACTTTAGAGAATAATGTTTATTAATTTTGTTTATGATCATTAGGATCAAAATAATTAAATGCTAGAAAATAACAAAGAACGCTTTACTTGGTAAAGGACTAAATAGATGATAATCATTATTCTAATTTGAAATTTGTAACAAAGTAGGCCTACATAATACTGCCAACTTAGTGATAACACAAAGAATAATTAATGATACACAATATGTAACAAGGTAAGTGAAAAACAATGTTTTTTCTATGGTCTATTAATAAGCCTAAATAGTCCTGAATGTTGGAAGTATTCAACATTTGACAGGAAACAATCTACAATGTAGTACCTAGTATTTATACAACCTACTCAATACTCTTTTCATTACATATTCATACAATACAGTAAACCTCTTTATTATATTTATTTTTATTAGAACTGAAATAGATTATTAAAAATAGAAGTTATTTTGAGTACGTCCTGCTTAATCTTTATCACACAATGATACAATATTTCAAGATAAATCATACCAGTACAACAATCTAATCAAACAAAATTAATTAATTATATAAAATAAACTATAAAATTATGTTTTCTGTGAAATTATATTTTTCAAAGTTAGTGTAAACATTCCTTTCCTCTCTACCCAGGCCATACAGTCTATGGGAATATATGAGAGATTTTGAGGATATGAGGAAAAAAAGTGGGAAATGTACAGACATTTTTTATTCCAATTTATTGGAGACTCTGAAATAAAATGTTTATTGTGGAATATGTTTTCTTTCATGTATTGATTAATGTTTCCACAGGTTTTGTTCATTATAATGAATATCTTTAATGTAAATAATTATTAGTTACTAGTTAGATTGAATTAATAAGTTACTGTACCAAGAACAAACCTCAGACTTTAATCAAAAACAAAATATGTTTCATGTGAATTTGGAAACAAATTAAACCATAGCCTAAAAAATAAAATTGCAAGAAATAATATATTAGTCACATATAAAACCCACAACAAATTTGAATCAAAATTATAAACTGACAGCATTAATAAAGTGAACTCTAAAGAAAAGACTGGCATATGGAAACAGGTCGACCCTCCCAAAAAATCAAAGTATCCTGAACACTTCACTAACACTTGCTACACATATACTGACATCAACACTAACATGGATATATTACACATGTATAGAAAGGGATGTTATATGAGTTCCTTGAAAGAGTTCGAGATATATAAAGCTTTTAAGAATGAACCCACTTAAATATTAAACAGTCCACTTTCATTTCATCTATCATAATACATGACGATGTTATCAAGATGCACAGAACAGAACAAATTATCCATTAGATAACATTCAGAACAGTGGAAATAGACAGTCTCGAGTCGGCTACTCAATAGTGCACAATGACCAGCCATACCAATTCATTTTCCCCATAAGTGTTTATGTGTTCTGTATATTTTATATGATTTTAAACATTTTTTTTTAAATTTTACGACATCCGTACAGAGTAAGCTGTATTAAATTAAGTTGTATATGTTACTTTCCTTTGTTGATCTGATGATAGGAACAAGAAGCCTGAAATTGCAGTAATCCTTTTATGACAACTGTTAGATTAGTAGTTGTACACACCAAAAAAGTTACTGAATTTATATCTACAAATATCACTAATCTGTGGGCTACAACGTTAAAATTAAAAATAAAAAGTAAAAATACATAAGTGACAAAATAATAATCCTTTTAATATTTATCTTAAGGAAAGTGATGCTGCAAAACGTAAGAAGAAAAGAAGACCACCTGCAAAACCATTTGACCCTGAGGCAATAAGAGCTATTGGTGGTGAAGTCACCAGTGATGGTGACTTTCTCATTTTTGAAGGAAATCGTTACAGCCGAAAAGGATTTTTGTATAAAAATTTTACTATGAGTGCAATCATTGCTGATGGTTAGTACACATATTATATTTTTAAAGGATTTTGATATAGTCTTACATTAACACATGATTATAAATTAAAATATACGTTGTAAATATAGTCATTTTAATAATTATGATTAAAATATACTGAAAACCATTGTGCTACACATGACCTCAATATCTACGGTTCTTTTCTGATTTAAATTTGTCTTGTTATGCCCCAAAACAACAGGAAATAGAGTTCATATCAAGCAGATAAGTGGGTATATAATTTTAGTTTTTGGATAATATTTTGAATTATTTATGAGTATGTATAAATTTTAAAAATCTAATATTTATGACATGATTATTTGACCGAGTGTGTACAGTTATTTTATAACTATAATTTATAAAACATATTTCTATATTAATTTTTGCTATACATAATTTATAAAATTGTATACCAGGTATACAACTAAACTAGAATTTAATTATACACCAACAAGCATAGAAAATTAATTTATACCTAATATACAGTCTAATATAATTAAATATATATAATATAATTAATATAATATAATTAAAATAGCAACAAATAAAGTTATTAGCATTATATTTGCAACTGTCATAAGAAACACATCTCGATTCACTACTTGTGGCTTAATGCATTACATGCCTGACATTACTGTTATGTAAATCTTTATAAGTGGGCTGCACTTAAATTTTATGTAACAATTACCTAAAAATATTGTTATTCCTTCTTATATTGATTACATGTTTGTAATTTAAAAGAGTACAGTATAGTACAAGTTTTGGTATTATATAAAAACATTACAAAACTTTTTAATGCAGGGCTCTATTTGGTGTATTACCAATTAGAGAAACAACAAAGAATTTGTATAAATTAAACAGCTATGAAAGCTTTGTTATATTAGTGTAGACTTGAAGGATAGTTGAACACATACTTTTATTTGACAGGAGTGAAACCTACTCTTTCTGAGCTGGAAAAATTTGAAGAAGCGCCTGAAGGCATTGACATTGAACTCCCTGCTGGAGGAAAAGATGATGGACCAGGGCATTCTTTTAGTGCTGGTGACAATGTGGAAGTCTGTCAAGGAGAATTGATGAACTTGCAGGGGAAAATTCTGGCAATAGATGGAAATATGATTACTGTTATGCCAAAACATGAAGATTTGACTGTTAGTATTTTGATAGTTATTTTATTTTAATTGTTTGAGATCATCAGTTTTGTATTAATTCATGTAAATGTGTTTAGTCTACATTCTCTTTTCACATTATCCAATAATGTTTTTTTTTTAAGAACAATGTTTAAGTATAGTTGCCTTATAGGAAAATAAAATATAAAAAAATAAAAATAAAATAAGTTTTTGCGATTTGAATATTGAAAAGCAGTTTGAGATATGAGTTACACAGAAACTGAATTTGCTGTTTCAATGTTTTTTCAGGAACCTCTTGAATTTCAAGCTGTAGAGTTACGAAAGTTATTCCGAATGGGTGATCATGTAAAAGTACTGTCTGGGCGTTATGAAGGCGATACAGGTCTTATAGTACGGGTTGAAGATAATAGAGTTGTTTTGTTTTCTGACCTCACTATGCACGAGTTGGAAGTCCTACCAAGAGACTTACAACTTTGTTCAGACATGGCCACAGGAGTTGATTCTCTAGGGCAGTTTCAGTGGGGAGATATGGTTCAGCTAGAGTAAGTGTTACATCATTTTCATATGCAATAATAATTCTTATATAAATTTTTAACTAAATTAGGTTGATCTTATGTTGGTGGTAAATTATAGACTAATCAAACATGTTTTGAAATCCTTGTACAAACTGAAAATTTTCAAAGCGAACCATCATTTAAAAATATAATCCTAACCTAAGATCACTTTATAAACCTCAAATGAGCTTTATTGTATAAAGTATAAATCAAACTGACTGTACAATTTTAGAAGTTTACAGCCATTTAAAAGTTTATAATTTTTACTATTACATATCACTTGTGTTGGTTCTTTTTTGTAAATGTAATGACACAAAATGTATAGATATCATTAAGTGTTACACAAACAACACTAGGTCCAAAATGCATTAAGGACGTGCCATTATTGTACCTATATTAACGGTCCAGGGATTTTGAATGGATTGTATTTTTCTCCATGATGATGATGATGATGTTCATTTAGCGAGATTGCAACTGTTTATGTCAGTAATGCATATCATCTAAATAATAATAATATTGGAGACTATGTTAAAGACACCATGTTTTTTTTGTATTTATTATTATTTTATTTTTTTCAGCGGACAATATCAAGTTGTATTGCAAACATTATAACAGTAATGAGAAATACATTAAATCATTGAAATTGTGTTTAAAATTTAGAATAAAGTGTAAATGTACAATGTTAAGGACTATACTTTGTTGTGCGATAGAGATTTTCTATTAAATGTATAGATGGACAATGAGAGAACCATGTGTGTCATTTGTACTTAAAAATTAGTAGCATCACAGTGCAATTATTATTTAACACAGACAGCATGTTTCTGCATATGGAAAGAATTATACCGTATTAGTTCGCGTACGACGTGCACATTAAAAAAAAAATCAAGCGAAATTCGTAGGTGCACGTCATACGCAGAGATTTCCAAACAGAGATGAAGTACTGTATGTGGTTAGATTGTGCTATAGTCAAAATCACTAAATACTATCCGGTGGTAAGCTATAACTGTTTGTGTCATTTCCGGTAGCCGTAATGTTCGTTTAACCCTCGAGCTGGCGCATGTTAATGTGTCTTCAAAATTCTTCGTTCGTTTAAAAATTAATAAAATATATTATTTGTATACAAAACCTAACTTATAAGATATCATTTTTCTCAGAAAGATGCATAGAATTTATCTATGTAATAAAAAAATAAATTTTTGAAACGGTTTTGGAGTAAGTATGTTAGATGTCAAAAATGATATTAACTAATTTTCAGAAATACCTGTATCACCCAAAATCAATAGCTTACTACCTATTTCTAAGATATACACAATTTTTGTGTATTATTTGTGAATATATTTAGGAAAAAAAATATATAAATTTGTTACATTTTAAAAATGTAAAAAAATATTTTACGTAAAAACTGAATTTTCTCTTTATTTAAAAAAAAAAAAACATTAAAAATAGTAAAATATATTTTATACAGAACTTCTATATATCATTATGTCCAGAAAGGTGCATAGAATGTAGGTGTATAGTGAAAAAAAATGTTAGATGTATTACATTTGGAGTTTTTTGGTCAAATACCAAAAAATCGAGAGTAACATAGAGAAAATTTTCACAGAAATCAGTACATAAACCACATAAAAGATTTTTTTTTCATTTTTTTTAAAGAATTCCTAGAGATTTGTTATATATTTGTGGATAAAAGTTGCTAAAAAAAAATCAATTTTTAAAATTTTCATTAGACATGGGTCATTTATGATAAAAATCTACCTTCACAATAGCCTAGACGTTGAGGTTAGGGCTGTGAAAAAAAAACCAAAAATATGAAATATCACTACACTCTACAAACATTGACACATTTATTATAAGTTGTATATACATTTATATATTATGTATATACATATTATAATTAATAAATCGTTTCTTGAAACTAAGAGTTCCATAAGCAAATCTAGAACTAGGCCTGAATAGTACTAGATTTGGCTAGAATAGGCCGAAAATATAAATTATCACTCATAACACTACACTCTACAAACATTGACACATTTATTTTAAGTTGTATAAACAAATTATAATAAAAAAATCACTTCATGAAACTTATATTCACTACAAAAACACAAAGCTATTACACTTTGAAATTTCCACATCGGCAAAATTCTTGCGAGATCGAAGTAACAAATTTGAGGTTATTCTTGGTTTTATAAAGTACCACAGCCTTTGTATTTTTCCTTGTACAGTTGTGTTTCAAATACAAGGTTAAACATTGAAAGCTCCTCTTTACAGTTATATCAAAAACGACAAGATTGTATAAAAATAAAGATCGGATTCTTCAAGACTGTCTAGATACTGTATATCGCAAACCGGTCTGAAAGTTCAGAGGATCATTTCCTAGAATGGATATAACTCGTAAACTATATAAATTAGGATAATTTCGTCTTCATAGTTCGAAAGAGGAAGAAAAATACTATATAATATTGTCAAATTGTAACATTTGGACAAGTTTTACCATTTCGAAAAAATGTATGAACATATAGGTGATATTTTCTATATAAAACTCGCCGCGGCAAATTGTCGCAACCTGGCGTTATGAACGTCAACTTCAGTCAAGTCGTGTTTTTATATTTTACGCAACTTTAATTTTTCTAAACCTGGTTTTGAAAGATTGAAAGATTACCTTTTCAATGGTATAGAATACTTTTCGATAATATAATATCTACTAGGATAAAAGTTGAATTGCAAAAAATGTAATTTTTAGCGTGTAAAATAGCGTTAAAATTCTTGATTTGGTTTAATTTTTATATAATAAAAACTATACTAGTTGGAAACATTTGAAAAAGACGGTTTTGAAGAGAAAGACGGTTTTGAAGAGAAAGACGCGATATATCAAGCAGTGTTAGGTTATATTTGACTGACAGTAATTTGGAAATAAGAAAAATAGGCAAACGAGACGAATATTTTGTTTAAAACTTGTTAACGTAAAACTTTGACGTTTCGCATCAAAAATATGCGAATTTCACTAATTTTTGGAATATTATTTATAACGTTTTGTGGTATTTTTTTTGCATGATATGCATCTACGGAACATTAGCTTTCCAACGGTATTTTATTTATTGCGATGGGACAATTTTAAGTGGGCGTAACGTTTAATGGCAAAATACGTGTTTTTTAGTTGGTGAAGTGAGCCATTACTAATGCCGCGACCCGGTCATTTGTTAAAACCGGGTCGTCCACCAGGTCGAGGGTTAACGTTGTAGATAACAGAGATTGAAATGTCAAATATAAATTTGTAAATATGGAGTTTAACGTTGTAGATAACAGAGATTGAAATGTCAAATATGGATTTGTAATGACTATACAAAATCGTTGATGTTTTCTACTATTATCAACAGGCCTCAGCAAATAATTAGACCATTTTGGGCAAACCGGAAGTCAAACCAGATGTAAATATACTTTATCGGTAAAGTGCACTTTATACTATCAAAGATATCAGCAGTTCAGTGTCGTTAACTGAAATCCCAAAACAGTCTTCGTCCCCGTTTTACTAGACCACTTTTGGTGAAATATGAATTTGAAAATATTTTAATCGCACAGAGAAGGATCCCTTCTTGATCCATGTACACACGAGCGATTTTGTTTTGTTCGCTATACAAATGCAACTTTTCAATATAATGGCCAGTGATATATTGAGATCGGTAATAGATATCGACTTGCTACTTTCAACATCACGTTCCTTGTACCCAAAAACATATATTTTGATACCCAATATAACTATTAGGGTAAACCGGAAGTGAGTGTTTTCAAGTTATTCGATGAACCTGTCACATCAGTGAAAGTCCGGGGTCTGTACGACACTTCGTTTGCTAGTTAACATGGTAGCACATTTATTGCCCCGAACCCTCGGCAGACCACAAGAGATACAAGTTTCACCGTCTACATGGCTCTAAACACCGAACGCTGATGATGAAGTAGGAAATTCGACAGGTGAGCTGGTAAACTAACAAACTAGATTATGACATCAGAAAAACCATGTCATTATTATAATGATAGTGATTACAATAAGGCCAATAGTGATTGTAATTATAGATCAGTTCTACTATAGTTATACAACTTTTTTTAAAAACAATTTTAATCATCTTATTGGTTAAAAGGGTAAAAGATAGTTTGTATAACATTAAGATCATTTTGAGCATGTTCCGTAATGCGCGGAAACGCTCAGATTTGTTACTTGTTAGTCAAATAAGCTATTATTTCATTACTTTGTTACAAATATTGTAAATAATAAGCTATTTCGTTAATTTTGTTATTGGTAAATACACTGGATATAAATATGAAGGAAGCATTTTATATAACTTGATATTTATATAATTTGAAAAAAAAAAAAAAATATATAACATTTATTTTCAGTTCCTTCTATACAAACTGTGAAAAAAAACATAGGTCACACACAAAGTCAAGTGAAGTTACAACTTTAAAGCTGTGTTTAGTTCTAATAATAATTTAGCATCCAAAATTTTCCAAGCTTTCAAAAGGTGGTTTGGTGAGGATAATATTAATTTGGGATCCAGGCCTTCAAAAGGTGGTTTGCCAGGCATCCAAAAGGTGGTCTGATGAAGATAACGCCAGGCCTTCAAATGGTTTGGAACAAATTCAAGGTATACACAGCCTTCAAAATGTCAGTTCCTTGATTCGCCAGCTTTTGAGTGCTTGAAGTCAAGCACGCCAGTCATTCAAAAGGTCGCACACCGTGCTATTGGGCCGTGAAAATGACTTATACAGCACTCTCTCTCTCTCTCTCTCTCTCTCTCTCTCTCTCTCTCTCTCTCTATATATATATATATATATATATATATATGTTTGTATTTATTCATTTTAGTCAACAAATCCATTTTTATTTCATAGAAGGACTATAGTAACTTTTCAATATCATAGTATACAGTTATATACACATGGGTATAATGATTATGTTTTCATAGTGCGATTAGTCCATTGATTATAAAATTATGACACTTAATAAACAATCTATTTTATTCTCATTTCTTTTAAAGTTAAGTGCAATTCCCGGTAAATTTGAATGATTTATTATTTACAAAATAACTAAATCGAATTGGGTGATTATATATATATATATATATATTATTTATATATGTATCTGAGAGTGAGCTATATAATATTTTATCAAAGGTTTTTTCATAATGTGATTAGTCCATTGATTATTAAATTATGACTTATTAAAAAATCTATTTTGTTCTCATGTCTTTTTTAAAGTTAAGTGCAATTCCCAGTGGATTTGAAATATTTATCAGTTACAAAATAATTAAATCGAAATAATTTTATCAATGGTTTACATAATATTTAGCTGATAAAACAACAATAGTAGAAACTGAATTAAAATTGGTTAATTATTGAAAATGGGGAATAAGACATTTGGTTTCCATTTGACAATGTTCAATTTTTTTATTTCCAAAATAAAAATTTGTTTTAATTATGAAAAAAAAAAATGTTTTGGTTCTCTAGTTGTTTAGTTAGTTGTTTTTACAAATTATGATCAAACAACTATCATCAGAATTGTAATATAAAGTCGGTCATAAACTGTACTTATGTTTTGCTTCTACAGGAGACCATAAAATGCATGTAAATCGTAAATGAAAAGTACCTGAAAATAAATAGATACGAAGTCCATTTCAAGGCCAACAAGATCTCCCACCCCATTTCTACTTTACTAGGCTTAACGTTACTATTCTATTCTGTTACATTGACTTGAAGTGATAACATCTTGAACTCTATCTTTTGTTAGATAACAAACACACATTTAAATATACATCCTTGGAATAAACACAAGCTTTATGTAAAATAATAAATCAATCGATAATTTTACTCTTTGAAATTTTTTATTTTTTTATTCACAACAGTGTTCTTTCATTTAGAGTGAAACAGTATAGGCGGATTAAATGTGAATAGTGTGAACTTATTTACAGTTTAATTTTTATTTGCAGTTTTAACACATTTTCCGCTGTAGCTCAGATTTATAAGATCACCCAATTCTATTTAGTTATTTTGTAAATAAAAAATAACTCGTGTAGACTAATTTAAAAATATAAATAAATAAATCAAAATAATTATTGTCTTGTTACATCTAATCATTTTAATAATCAATGGGCAACGAGAAACATAATGAATGTATATATTTTCCAATGATGGTTTTTTAACTTCCAAATATAGAATTACTAATATAGCATTTATAATAATTTAAAGTTAATAATCTGTGTTATGAAAAACCTTTGATTTAGCCGTGTTAGCTGTGTGAAAGGGAATCCCCTAATTCTTTCTCAAATTGTGTGTAAGAGAAAAAAAAACACCCTTTCCACCAGGAAATATCAACGGATAACATAATTGATCTTAATAGTTTTCTTCTTGATTTTAGATCCAAAAAAATACAACTTACAATAATATTAAATTATTTAAAGTCTTACAATTTATAAAAATCTCAATTTATGGTAATGTAGTAAGTATGTGTAGTCTTATGTCTTTAGAAAGACTACAATTATCACCAGTTAAAATAAAAAACCCCCAAAACTGTGGGAAGATCAGAGATGGATGCCAAAACAGGCCTGCCTTATTATGTTAATAAAGTAAACAAAGCAGACCTTTGGAAGATGAGATATCTATTAATTGACAGGAAATTGATACTAGCTTCATTCATCCTGTTGTCTTCAACATGTGTCAAATAAAACAAAACAATATATTTTTAACTTGAGGGATTGTGGCTTTTTCTCGTATCAACATTATAAATTTATTACTTTGGTTAGATTTTGTATGGACAGGAGACAGGCTTACCTTGGAAAATGGTCCTTGGTATTACCTAATAGTACATACGTAAGAAAACACACACAAAAAACACTAAAGTTTTGAAATATTTCGTAAACACTGTTCACTTTCTCAATCAGTAGAGTTAAGCAGAAGACTGAAGACTGAGTGTAGAACCACAGATTATTATTATTATTATTATTATTTAAAAAAAAATAAAATTTTTTAAAGCCTGTTGGGAAAGGGAAAAGGATAAAGGATGATTCATCTAACATTAAGATTAGGGGGTTCTCTTGATTTTGTGACCCATTGATGAGACAGTTCCCATCTTCTTAGTTCTGAGGGGTTACATTCTGAAGGGAGTTATTTTATGATTTTTGTTGTGAAGCATTCATCAAAAGTGACAACATTGTGGATTGCTGCATGTGGTGCAGTTGGTTTCTCCATATCCATGATTTTCACGTCATGTCTGTGGTCATTCATCCTGGTGCTTAAGTTGTCTGTGGTGGTTAGGCCAATATATTGAGCTGGGCAAAACCTGCACTGTAGTTGGTAGATAACATTTTTCGTTGTACATGTGTGATGTACAATTAATTTAATTATTTATTTTACTAGTACTTTAATTTTTAATTATTTTTTACTAGAGGAACTATTAAAGTTGTTGTATGGGAGATGTATTTTGCATGTTTTGCATCTAGGCCTATTGCATGGAAAAGAACTGTGGGGAAGGTTAGGTTGTTTAGGTGTGTTGTGATCGGGGAGCTTGGGGTGAACTAACATGCGTTTCAGATTTGTGGGCTGCCTAAACAAGACTCTGGGAGGTTCTGTGAGAAGATAACAATCCAGATGCTTGTATGGTTGGATGGGTGGTATAGTTGGATGCTTGTAGAATTTTGAAGCCCTCCTTCAGTATATTGTTTAATCTCTGTAGGCCTGGGTGATAATCAGTAACCAGAGAGATGGACAGGTTATCTTTTTTCTTCTTGGTGTGATATCTGTGTTTTGTGTCAAATGAATCTGATTCCTAACCAGTTTCCCAGGATAACCCCTTTTTACAAATGTGGATGTCATTTTTTTGTTAAATTCAATTAGTTCACTTTCTTCGGAACATATCCTTTTGGCTCTGATTGCCTGGCTATAGTGAATGGCTCGTTTAGTATTCATAGGATGACTGTTGTGGAAGTGGAGGTATTATAGGTGATTTGTTGGTTTAACATGGATGCCAGTTTGTATTTTACTGTCCTTTAGTTTCATTGACGTCCAGAATGGTAACTTGGGAAGTAGACACAGTCCAGGTGAAATTTAGGATAGAAAATCCGCATTTTTTCACATTTAGTAGTGTGTCTTAAAACAGTATGGCAGGCCAACATTCCTAAAACATGAAACTTTAATTTCCCCCAAGTAGCCCCAATTAATTTGGAGGCTATATGATTATCGGAAATATGCTGCCAATTTGTTGACGTGGCATGATACCACATCCCACAGATTAAATTTATCTGCTGATTTGGATATTTCACAGCCGTTGTTTTCCCTAACACATTACCGCTAGCCAACTTTAAATGAGTTTAAATCAATAATTTATTTATGAGATATGGTTGAACAGAAGAATTGCAGATATTGGCCTTGAAGCCCTGGATATTCACTATTCTTGTTAATATGATGTAATATCGCAAAAATAAGAATAACTATCCGTTAAAGGGTTGTCTTTAGCCCTCCATGACAAAAATATTAAATAAATTAATTTAAATAGATGAAACCAATTGGAATCCTTCATTCGTACAGCTGTTGCATCTGGAATTCACTTTTTCGTTGGACATATGGATGATTCTGCGCACTCACAGAAAATCTGAGGAGTAGGGGCTTACAATATCACCACAATTTACAATCAAACGAAGGTTACAATCCAAATGGTCCTCGGATATATCTAAAGAAACAATATCTGTTAATTAAGAAACATAATTTGTGGCATAAATGTAAGATGCGAAGTAAAAATCTGTGAAAGGGAGAAGTAAAAGAATGTAATGAAATTTAAGATGGATAGAACATTGTATTATAGAGAAGCAACAATATGTTTTTGTTGTTTGATTTTTTTTTTTTTTTTTTTTTTTTTTTTTTTTTTTTTTTTTTAGAAATTAAATTATACCATCAACTTACCCTGTGCTGTGGTTTAAATAAAAAGAAAGTTATTGTCAAAAGATAGACCATTAAACCTTGAAACATTATTAATTGTACAATCTCAGTAAGCTATTACCATTGTTTTCTTGTTAACTTTGAGCTCAGTCTTTTCTCGTTAAATTATAATTCATTAGTTATTAATATTAAAATTAATAATATTAAAATATTAATTTAATAATATTAAAATCATTTTTGTTTCACTTGTATTATCAAGTTGTATTGCAGGTTTAATATTAACTATTAATTAATTTCATTTTCCAAATTGTCTATTTCAAACTAGCAGGCTAATCAGTTGTTTGTTGCGCATAATAACACTCAAACTAATTTAGTAACATTATATAAAATTAGTTTAAAAAAAACTTAATATAAATGAACATCAATGAAAATTGTGACAACTGGCCTTGTCATTATAATAATATGAACACATATCATTTTATTCTGGTTTTAACTAAAAAATATAATTTGCAAACATTCTTTATACTAAAATATATTCAAGTTGGGTCATGACATATTGCTTAGGTTGTAGTTTATAAGTTGATGTTAGCATAAGTTTAGCCGATTAAGCATAGTTCATAAGTTACAGTAGAATTCTTTATACTTTAGTGTTAGTCAGAAGCTCACTCCGTACACTTCTAAATGTATATTAGTTGTGATGAAAACATTTATTGTTATAATCTAAATGTATATTAGATTGTTAATAGTTATTAAAGGTTTTTATTAAAAGAAAGTTTTTTTAAACCTAATGTTCCGAAAACGAAACGTAAATTCCATCAATATTTATTTTTAATGAAATTTTAAAACAATTGTTTTCTTTCAACCAATTATTTTTATACTAAAGGGAGAATAAAGTTTCATGTTTTAGGAATGTTGGCCTGCTACCTATTGAATGTTTTCTATACTAACAAATATATTACATGATTTTTACTTTTGATGTTTTGTTGTTTGAATATTAAATATATATATATATTTGGCTAACAGTATATAAATTGAAGTTTGATATTGAAATTGAACCAAATTCTTTAGGTTGTTAGTTCAACATTTTAATTGATTCATACTTTTGAAAAAATAGAAATTTAAACCAAATGTTTCTAAATAAAATCTTTCAATATTCTATTCAGTTTCAATTGATAAATGGTTCAATATGAATTCCAATTTAATTACTGTAATTATGTAAAATTGTTATCTTTTTCATTATGATGATATCTATTTAAAATGTATGTTTCTCAAGTACAAATTGACAAATATACAGAATTTTTTAAAACTCTATTAAACAACCTTGTACGTTTGGTTATTGTTCTGATGTTTAATTATTCAAATTATAATGTTTGTCATAATATGATCGTAATAGTTAATTTGATTTAATCAGAAAGAATGTTTTTTCAGTTCACAAAATGTGGGTGTGATTGTTCGTTTGGAAAGAGAAAACTTCCATGTGCTGAGCATGGCTGGCAAACTTGTAGAAGCCAAACCTCAATCTTTGCATAAAAAGAAAGAATTCCGTAACACTGTTGCTCTTGACTCTGAACAAAATCCCATCCAGAAGAGAGATATAGTTAAAGTCATTGATGGACCACATTCGGTTTGTATTATTTTATTTTGCAATTACATTAGTTAATTTAATTTGGTTGAATAATAATATACACTTTAACAATTTCCAAGCATTGCATTGTTTCAGCAAGCATGGTAGATATATGCGAGCTCCCAAGCTTAAATGTGGACAAGAACATGAATATTATCGAGTCCTTGATAGTTTAAGACTGGCTCGATATTATGGTACAGTATTTTTGAGCGCTTAGTATAATGGAAACTGATAAATTAAAAAGAACATTATTATTTGAGATCAGATACGAAACAAACTAAGCTATTTATTTCTAATCGCTTTTCTCATGAGATAAAACAGGTTTATATTAACAAGTGTTGGTCAAAGGAAGTTACTTGGAGAAAGAATATTGTTCTTCACTTGTTTGCTTAAAATATTGTGACTTATATGTCAACACACACCAGTGAAGACATACTGGAACCCATGTTAATAATTTTATTTAAATAACAGCTAACTAAATCAAATTTGATTTCAAAATTAAAACTCTAAAAAATTTAATTTATTTGCATTGCGTTAAATTTCAAGAACATTGAGAAATTTTACAGCTCACACTGTTTATTCAGCAGTACATGTCAAATACTGGTTAGCGTGAAAGCCTATATATATATGAAAGAAAGCAGACCACAAAGCAACATTATTCAACTCAAATAATTTAGTAATAAAAAGATTTTTAATTTTCTACAATTTTATATAGTATTAAATAGTATAACTTTTAACTACTTTGGAAGGGATTCGATAAAAAGAAAAAGGCGTATCATTCAGGAACCAAATAACCATGGGAAAGTAGCGATTACTGGAGAGATGTGAGGAGAGATAAAATTATAGATGGGAAATAGACAAAACCGATTCTAGACAAGGAACACAAACAATAAGTAGAAGCTTTACTTCAAAAAAATAAAATTTAATTATTAAGTTATCCTTGATAATCTTAGAATTTTGTATATTTAATCAGAAACAAATCTACAGACGCCGGTACACCTCAACCTGTATTCTGTTTTTCTTGCTTCCGCCATTATAAACTTGGTCAATGGGTGGATGTCGAAGTATTATTTCCATTGTAGCGGTTGGTGTAGTGGACATGCCACTGGTAGTCCACAGACATGCTAACCTCTGAAAACTAGTCAGAGTGGTTTTGGCCCATCTCCACTCAGTCCCAACCCACCACACTACGACCCCCTAGCACATCATAGGTCGTATAATACCAGTATAGCTGTATCTCATCGTTGGTGGTCTTAGTCTCCAAATTCTGCATACCTACCTTCTTACTACCATTAACGATTTATTGACTCTTTCCATAGTGCACCATAAGTGTGAATTCCAGGTTAGTTTAGTGTCTAATACCACCTCTAGATATTTGAACTCATCCGTGCATGAAATTTTTGTCCCAGAAACTTTCATATCATTCAAATCCCGAGTCGTCTTCTTCCTTGTAAACGGGATCAATGTCGTCTTATAAGGATTGACCTTAAGGTTTTCCTTGCGACACCATCACTAAATATTAGTTGGACAGGGGAATGGAATAAAACATTCGACAGATCTGAAATTTTACTTACCAATGCTATAAAGATTGTCAAAAAATCGAAATACTACTAATCAATATTTGACATTTCACAAACTTATCGAAAAGAAAACTGAATTGGTTACAACTTTGTAGAATGTATATATATATCTCAAAAACTATGAAAGCTTTGATAATTTGGAATACATAGTTCAAAAGAGGAAGAAAAATACTATAAAATATTAATATAATGAGTAATAAATTATTTATATTACCTTTATAGTTGCGTTTGTCTTAATTACAAAGACGCGTTTCGGAGTTGTTGCTCCATCTTCAGTAATTTCACTCCGTAGAGGTCGTTAAAACATTAAACATAACGAAAACATTAACACTATACACACAAATAAATAAATACATGTATACGTTGATTTTAACATTTTCTTACATGCACACGGTTTCATGGTTCGCGAACTACTGGCATCACGGTGAGGCCAAGGTTATCTGACTATGGGTTGGTCATATCAGTTTATTTATAACTCATTGCCGTCTCAAATAATGCGTTTGATTGGAATGATAATTTTTCATTGAGAATATCGTTTGGTGATTGTTTAAATGATTTGTAAATTTCACATTCTTCAATGGCATTCATCATTGGTCCTTTTTTAATGATGTGGAGAGGTGTCAGGTTAGATTCAAAGTTTGTTATCGATAATGTGTTGTGCGAAACTTGATCTATTAGCCTACAGGCTATTATTGGGCAAGTGTTCTTTGTATCTATCCATAATAATCTAAATATTTATCACACTCTCTCTCTCTCTCTCTCTCTCTCTCTCTCTCTCTCTCTCTCTCTCTCTCTCTCTCTCTCTCTCGAACATCTTTCTTATTGAAGTAATTTTAAAATAGAAAATAAGATGAGAATAGAAAACATATATTATTTATTCTTTAAATCTAATTTAAAGTATTTGTCTTTTCCCCTCAAGGCATAAACAATTTCTGTCTATGCGATAACAAGACAATGGATACGTACTCACAACAAAACCACTCTGTTCACCTTAGTAGTATATATTAAATTTTGAAGTTGAAGATAATATAAAAGTCGATGATACAAATTCAAAGAATTTGGTGGTAATTAAGTGTTTTTATAGGAACCTGTTCTTTAATTGATAATCCACGATAGACAATACTACAATTTTACAGTCATGAAGTGCACATAAAAAATTTAAAAAAAAAAAAAAATTGTCTGATGCAAGACTAAAAAATAAAATAAATAAATGCCATAATGTATAAAGTACAGTAAGGTATACACTAGAGGACAGTTTCAGTAGACCTCATCCATGTCACAGTCGAGTCTTATGATGTCAGAACACCCAGGTTTTGTTAAATAGGCGAACCTCTTTATTCACTCCATGATTTCTGTAACTCAGTTTAATAGCACTAAACCTTAAAAACACAAAATAAACTATTGTAAAGTAAGTGTTTTAATTCAAAGCTTTAAAAAAAATTGTTGTTTATTGTTATATTCTTGAAATAAATATCTAGATTCTTCATCTATTAATCCATCTTTATTTTTTACTTCATTGTTTATTATTTGATGTTAAGATAATTAAGTTTATATAATCATTATAGTTTATTTAAATTTGTTTTAATTCAAGTAAGCACTATTTTTATTAAATCTCTTCTACAAAATCACACATTGTGTATCACCAACACTTTGGCACAATTGGCAAATGGCAATAACACTTTTAACTAGTCAGAGAGCTAATATTGTCAATACTATTATATTGTGTTTTTTGTTTGTTTAAGGGCAGAGACGGAGAAATTAAGCACTTATACCGCAACTTTGCATTCCTCTACTCTCGTATGTACTTAGATAATGGAGGTATATTTGTGTGTAAGACCAGACATTTACATTTAGCAGGTGGAGGAAAGGTAAGTTTAATTTTGTGACTTTGTTTTGACTTATCGTGTAAATCCTGTTAGCCTTATTATAGTTGTTCATTTTTTGTTTATTTTTCATATGAACATTTTTGTCTTAACCATAATAAATAGTACTTTACACTACAAACACACATTATAGCAATAAATTCAGTTTATATCAAATCATTACAAATTTAGCAAAATATTTTTCGGATTTTGTCATATTAAAACCAAAACTACACTTACAACTTTAATAGCCAAACTGTTCTTAAATATGGATGCATTTCCTATGTGACACCTCCTGCTGTTTTGCAGCCGAAAACCCCTCAAGATGGATCCAGAAATCTCCAGCTGGCAGGTTAAGTAATTACGCAGACCAAAAATCTGTCGGGGATGGAAGTCAACAACAACACAGTTTAAAATTAAAATTACTTTTATTACAAACATTACTAAGTAAAAAATTATAAAAACGATTTTACATATCTTTACAATTATTCAGTAAAGAAAAAATGTATGACCCCGCATTTCAATTTAAAGTTATAAATTTTGAAAAAAAAAAAAAAAAAAATCTTGGCTGTCACGAGCGATCAATCCATACCCTCACCAGGAAGGAACTGACATTTAGGTTACTCTCATGTCTCTCTTCCTTTCTGACCACCATGTGATTCACACTCCAAAACTGGAAGTGAAGCTTAGTTAGGGAGGTTATTCAACTGTTGCTAATTTATTAAATTATGTTAATTCCTTTTTCTATTATTTTGGTTTCTGTTTGAACCCTACCATGCTACATCAGGGCTCTATACTGCTATAGCCATTCCACTCAGCTTGTTTTACGCTGGATTTAGTTTTAGACAATTACTCTCCTCAAATCAATTTAGAAGAGAAAAAAAACATTGGTCGCTTTCGATTAGCCATGTTACAAATTATATTTATTATTACAAGTACCCTTTAGTTGGATGCAAGTGTAAAATATTATGTCATAGGTCTCCCATGTTGTTCTAACAATTTCATTCTATCAACTAGCTTATTATGTAAGACAATGTCAAAGTTTAAATAAATAACAAATAACAGTATTCTCATATTTATTGCATTGTTACTATTTAATTTATTTGTAGTATTTTTTGTTATTTACTTTACACTTTACAAAAAAAAATTGCTTATACTTGTAAAATTGTTAGGATAAAATTTGCTTAATACGGTATTAAGTATCACTTTTGTTTTTATATTATCAATTGGTTGGTACTTAGCCAAAGTTGGCTGCCATTATCTTATGGCAAGATCCTTCATCTTGAAGATAAATTCTCCCCTTCCATCTTATTTCTGTTTTCTTGGTTGAACAGATGCTCTTAAAGTTTATTCCCCGTCCATTTTTAACCTTTTAACAATGCAAACATATATTAAAACATAGTCGAAAATATAACAACAATTTTCCTTTTTATTTAAAAAAAATTTCCATTTATTCCTTTTCCCTTTTTTCGTTACTTATTCGAGGGGAGAAATTTATGTTTTATTAATAAATTCCATTTGAGTGGGGGCAAGTAGGAATCAGAATTGCGTTTAATTTTTTAAAAATTGCAATTCTGAAAGTTTTGTGTAAAAAACAATTTCCTTATTCTATTGAGTTTAATGTTTTTGAATGCTACTCAGCTATGAAGCTTTTTCGTCCTTCCACTTGGGGTCGGTCACCACTCTGTCACTCCTTTACAGAAAATTTAAAAAAATTCTGACATCATTCCAACCCTTTATTGAAGTAATTGTCTTCTCTTTTATTTTAAATAAATTTAGTTTAATCCTTTTATTAATGCATACTTCTATTTTACTATATCCCTATTAATTATCCTTTTCTTTTTCAAAAAGAAATTCCCTTATTAAGTTGTTAGGCTATTTTATAACATGTTGATCATTGCTCTTACAATTTCCCATTTTTCATCATCTCTTTTAAAATATTAAACATTTATTATGGGTTTTAAATTAATTGATTAATATGAATTATGAACATAAGGTTGCTACTTAGTCAATCCCCTGCATATCCTTGAAACTCAGTTGATTCTGATGTCCTCTAGTGACTTCTGTGTCGTTGAAGGCAGGATCTTCTGCGACTTTGTAGTTTCTTTGCTAATTGTTCGTTTTGATCCGTCATAGACAGCAATTTGTAAACATGATAAAATTTTGGAAATATATCTATTGACAAAAAAAAAAAACAACTATTAGAAAAATCACTAGACTAAAAATGTACATCTAGAGTCATGACCTGCTGTGTTACAAATAAAAGGAACTGAGAAATTGTTTAAATAATCTATTAAAAATTACTCCCCAAGTATATTATGAAGGTTGAATATTGGCTGTAAGTTAAATGATCAATAATAGGTTAATTATGAATAATAGTTTTATTAAGTTAAAAGTTATTTTTGTTTACCATTATTTAAAATTAATTGTTAGGATTAAACTTAATCAACTTTTTAACTATTGTTGTTTATTGACTCTAGTCTCCATGTTGCCCGGACGTCACATTTCTGGTTTCATGTTAGCTTGAACTTCTATGTTCAACTTTTGCTGAATCAAACAAGTTCCCAGGGGCAAGACTACATGTTGTTTAGTCACTTATATCGGATCAACTAGAGTCCATTTCTTGACCCTGCAATATTGTTAGTCTTGCAATTGTTAGACTTACTTCATATTAATATTACCCGACTACTTTACTGTCATCACTATTATTTGTTATAATTTTACTTGATTATTTTTATAGTTCATCATTATATCCGCAATTATTAATAATCAACCTCCCATATTATTACAATTTCCCATTTATCGTTCATTAAATAAAACATTTAAAACAACTCTTCTAGTATCCATGTGTAATTATACTGTTATTCATTCTCGACATCATTCTCTATCTACTTGAAGTACTGTTATCAAAGATCCTATAGTTGCACAAAGTTAAATCTGCAGTTTATTTAACTCCCAGGTCAGGATCTGCTTTCTTACTCCTTTTCCCTAAGAAAAACATCGTTACTATTAAACTGGTTTATTTATTTTATTTCCCTCCTAGTTCTTGCTGTTGTGTGGAACTATCCTATTATATATTTTTATTTGCATCTCATTATTTTAATTATGAATTGGTACAATCCATTTACAAAATCATCATTTAAATGCAGTTTGTGCGTCTCTATTTATCACTCTACCTCTTATTAGCTTCACATTATTTTACTCGACGTCGCCATTTGAAGGCTTATTTAGTATTTTTAACTCAAAGACCTAACCATTTGAGCCTTAATTTTTAACTTTTTCGTACTCTTTGGAACATATTTCGAAATATATTCCTTAATTGTTATATTTTATGGTTTCTACATGCTTAAAGCTTGGTTTTAGCTACTTGACCATTTTGGTAGTACCGTCATACCCTATATTACTGGACTTTGATATTCTAGGTTTCTCAGTGTATCAAGTTCTGTTCCAGCTACAACCTGGGCTTCATTTCCCTTATACTTTTATGAACTTTTTTATTTATACAAATAATTCATCATCGTCATTCGTTGTCTCTCTTTTATTATTTATAAAAATTTTCAATTATCGATAATCTTCGCACTTGCCATTCTCTATGCACAATATTATTATTACATATAATCTTATCATCATTATTATAACTTTATCATCTGTTCATTTTAATTCTACCTCTAAACTAAATTCTCGTTAAACTTATTGCCCTTTATTATAAACTTCATTATTCTCATTATAATACACAGATCCTCGTATATCCGAATATCATTATCTTCATACTTCATTTAAAATGGAATATTACCTAAATTTTACTTAAAGTTAATTAGCTATCATTAATTTACTTAATACATTTAAAAACTATATGTGGTGATTGCCCCGTCATAGATATTTAAATATAAAATTGAACTGAAACTTTCTGCTGATGTTGATGCAGGTATGGAGTGTGTTGAAAAATTTGAAAAAATGGTTTCAAAAAATATACTCGTAGCTGATCAATTATACAACATTGACAAGACTGGGCTAAACTATAAAATGCTCCCTCAAAAACCATTGCCTCAAAGAATGAAACCGTCACAGGTATGAAACTAGCAAAAGTCAGGCCAATTATTGCAACTCAAATGGTGACCATAAATTACCATGTTTATAATCGACAAATATAAGAAACCAAGAGCCTTCAAAAACATAAACATGTGAGCACTTCGGGTTTATTACAAAGCTCAAAAAAGTGCTTGAATGAATGGTAATTTGTTTAAAGAAAGGTTTTTAGATGCATTTGTTCCACCTGTTGAAAAATACTTGAAATAAAAAACCTATCACCCAGTGCAATTTTATTGCTAGACAAAGCCCCAAGCCTCCCCTCTGAGTCTGAACAGGGTGACATAAAACATATGTTATTGCCCACCCCCGCATCACTTCAATAATCCAACCAATTGACCAGGGTGTTATTGAATGGTTAAAATGACGTTACAGGAGGAAACATGTCAGCACTTTTTTAGAGAAAACAGAAAAGGGTTGTGATAATTTTGAAGCAAAGAAAATTCTCAACATAAAAGATGCAATTTACACAGTTTCTCAAACATAGGAAGAACCTAAGAAAACCACTCTTTAAACATCATGGACGAAGATTTGGCCTAGTCTAAACCAAGAGCAAGAACTTACAGAAACTAATGAGTCAGACATTGCAGATTTAGTCACTGATTTGCAAACTGTTCAGAATGATATCCAGCCAGCTGATGTAGAGGAATGGCTAGCAGAAGGTGACGTTGCTGCTGTTACAAATGAAGAACTTGTAGATGATCAGATCATCGATCATGTTTTGAAACAGTCTAGTCTTGAGCAAGAGGATTCGGATGATGAAGAAAAGGAAGAAGGCAAAAAGATCAGCCACTCTGCAGAAAAGGATACGTTCGAAACTACTCAAATATTTCAAACAACAATCAACCGCTACAGCTATGGACATATTGAGGGGAAAGAAGTAGCATGATGCAGCCGCAAAGTCAAAGTTTAAGAAATTGAAACAAACAATTACACTTTCTAAATAGATTTTCAGTGTCTAAAATGTTCTGTTTCCCTTTCTCTTCATTAGAAATGTAATATTGTTTACTTAATTTTGAATTATTACATCTTTTTGAGCTCTGTAAATGACTTGTTTCATTCTACTCTGATTAGTCGACCTTTCTAGCGTTCCGGCCACCCCCTGGTTCTATTGTACTAACTTATAACCTTTTTCTTCAAGCCTATGGAGTAGAATCCTATTACTGGTCTTATTTTTGTTCTCAGATGTTGATGCTATCTTAATAATCTTTTTCAAACAAATTAATTAATGGTTGTCAATATTACCGAATTATCCTTTTTAATTGTTGGAATTAAATAACTTGTCACTGTTTATGAAAAGGTTGAGTGGTGTACTTTATTTTGTGATGAGCTCTAATCAGTAACCCTGCATTTGTAAAAGAAGCTCGAATTGGCGATTAATCTTCCAATTTTAAGTTTTTTTATTTAAGAAAGTTTATATGGCACATCATTTATTTACTCTATTTTTATTAGCAAACTTAACATTAACCATATTCTAAACTTTTTAAGGGAAAATTTTCTCAATTCAGAGTCTAAAGTTTGCAACTTCTGAGTTTATTATTATTATTTACATTTTGTTGGGTTTATGAGTTAGATCTTATACAATCTATTTTTCTTCAAGGAGATTATTGATCTATGAACTCGTCATCCTTCTAGGCATTAAAAAAGTGGTACAGTAGACTTCCGAAATCTCTGATATTCAGGACTTTTCCGGCGTTCTAGATCATTGAATGCTGGACTATTAGAAGGTCTACTGTAGTAAAAGTGTAAAACATTTTATTACAATAAAATTATTAAAAGCCATTTAATTGAAAATTAAAATTAAGGAACAAAATGTTTTAAATAAACAACTAAGAAAATTGGTTTACTAATATATTATAAATACTTTGACTTAAAGTAATATGTAATTTATTAATTGTCTCCTAAATTTACTATTTCTGCTAAATATTACCAGTAATTTTCACCAATAATATGAGTGACTAAATTACCAGTCTACATATAGTTTATATTTTTATCAAAATTTAAATGTATTTGTTTTCGTTATTTTATTTGATCTGTAGGGCTATAATTGTTAAACCTATTAATAATTTTATCTATTTTATGTTAATAAACCTATTGGGGAAAATCTGGAAACATAAAGGATTTTGTAAACCAAGAATAGTGGATAACTTGTTATCCAGATTTTTCAATTTCACCATTTGGACCTGAAACTGCGTAAAAGATAGTTTGACTGACGATTTAGTGTTTTCATGTTTTTTTATAAAAATTAATATTCTACATTTAAGTGAGTGTACAATTTTTACTAACAAATGTTATACAACAACTTGTTCAAATTTAATAAATGTTTATAATAGTTAATTCAGCAGTGTGTATAGTCTAAATTACATTTATATAGGCCTCCAGTTGGTAGATTGGCCAATTCTTGCCTCACAAACGAGAGGAGTCAGGTTCAATTCCTGAAGATGCTAAATAATTGAATTGAGTCTTTCCACAATAGTTCCATTTGGGGTTACTACTTGTGGTCTTTCAACCCAAAAATATATATAATATATATTTTTTATTACTTTATATTTAGAGTATATTTAAGATATATTTAATCAAACTTAAATGATTTGTGTAGGCGACCAACAACAACAGTGCTATAATGCCAGGTTTCATGTCACCAAGAATATCATCTCCAATGCACCCAAGTGGTGGCGGAGGAAGAGGACGTGGTCGTGGCGGTGGCAATGTAAGAAGGGATAGAGAGCTCATTGGACAAATCATTAAAATCACAAAAGGGCCTTACAAAGGTAATTCATAAAATTTATTCTTATCTTTTAATTTTTAATTATATTTTAATTGATTGCTTATTATAACTGTAATCTTAGCAAATGTTCAGAACCAACTAGCAATCAAATCACATACCATCTTTGCCACTGAATAAATATATGTTATATCAAGAAAATGTGTTTTTCTTTCAGGAGAATAATAACTCTGGAACTACTATACCATTTTAAAAGTGTTTCAGTTCCAATTAGCATTGAAATCACAATATCAATTGTGTTACTTACAATACATAAGTTGCCACTGAAAATTTTATAAAAATGTGTAAAATATATCGAAACATTTTGTTTTTATATTACCCTTGCAGACAAATATTGTTATAACTTGGGAACTACTGAACCAATTTTAATCAAATATAGACTAAAACCGAACCAGATAATGTACCTACATAGGAAGCATAAGAAGTAATGGTTCTTGACTTAACTATAATTTTATATACAGGGTTATCATAAAAGAATGGTGGGGTTTCATTAATTCATACGAAGACAGTAGAGAAATTTTGTGGTGTTGTATTGGTGTCACTGATAGCCTATAACGCAAAAGTTTGTTTAACAGCTGGTGTAACCTCAAAATTAGTTCTTGCATTGTTGTGGTAGTGTGTTCTGTTTGGAATGTGTTATTATATTCTCTAATAAAGAAAAAGCAAAGTGTGTTTTGTTACTGGCTGAATTAAAGTCTGTAATTTCAAGTGCAATGTGCATTTCGACGCGAATACAGAAAAGATCCACCACATGAAAATAACAATATGACGTTGGTTAAAATAATTCAAAGAAACTGGATCAGTTCAGTCGAAAACGTTCAACAACTTCATTTCCAACAAGATGGCGCACGCCCGCACTTTAGTGCATTTTTCACAGACACTTTGAATGAAAAGTTAGGACATTGATGGATATTCCAACAAGGATCTATACGCTGACCTCCAAGGAGTCCAGACTTGACACCTTGCGATTTATTTTTGTGGGGGTACATCAAAAGCATTGTTTATTGAGAAATAATTCACTTAATTTTATTGAGGAACAGGATTAATGAAGGAATGACAACCGTTAACAAAGACATGTTAACTAACTTTTCGGCAGAACTTTATTTACGATTGGACATTTGCCAAGCGACTAATGACCCACATGTCAAAATTAATTAGTTATGTAAAAAAAAAAAAAAAACTGTTTCAGACAACGATTTAGATAAATAAACAACATCATCTGTAAGTAATTCTGTTTTCATTTAAATCATGTTCAAAACCCCCACCATTCTTTTATGACCCCGTATATACAGACATAGAGATTTAACATATTTATAGTCTTCTAGAATTTTATTTTTCACTAAGGAAACCTTTCAGTAAGTGAAAAACAATATCATGATATTAATCTACTTTAAATTTCTAAATAAAAAGCAGTTTGTATAGTTTATAATATTTTCTATTTTCTCCTAAAATAGTGTCCTTCATTGCTATAAATTAGCAAATGTATTTGTCTCAAGTGATTCACTAAGAGTAATTTAAGTTTATTTTAATTCTATAAAACACTGAGTCCCCTACCACAAGTTTGGTTCAATAACACAAACACAAATTAAATAAAATAAAATATTTATTTGCCTTATGTTATTATAATTCCCTGATGTACATTTCGGTAACAAAGTTACCATCATCGGAGGGATCTGAAGTAATACTCTCAGTGTTTTATAGTGTTCACATTCACCACAGTGCTCATTGAACATATATTTATTTTAATTGTTATAAAATATATGGTAATCCATAAAAGGGTATAATAGTTAAATTATTTTCTTAGGTAATGTGGGTATGGTTAAGGATGCAACAGATTCAACAGCTCGTGTGGAATTACATTCTTCTTGTCAAACAATATCTGTGGATAGATTACATATTGCCACAGTTGGTGCACCTAACAAGGTAAACGAAATGTTTTATTTGATTTGAAATTACTATCAGTAACTATTAAAGATTTGAGAATAATATGAACAAAATTATTTTTTAGGATGGCTCAATTTCAAGCTACAACCGTACACCTGGTTATGGTTCATCTACTCCAATGTATGGCAGAGATGGAAGCAAAACGCCAATGCATGGCTCGCAAACACCTTCATATGAAGGTATCAACTTTTATTGTCTATTTAATTAATTGTAATGTAATACTAGATAATAAATAAATAAATAGAAGTAGGTTTTACCCTAGACACTTCAGTCTATAAGACTTTTTGTGTACAAGAAATACTACATGATACATCTAGTATATAATATTATACATTTTGAAGTGATTTGATTCCTTTCTCATATTACCTTGTAAACTCCGATCACATTATATATGAGTTTTTTTAATAGCAATTATGTTAAATCTGCAATTATAATACAGTAAAACCTGTCTAAAACGGAACATGATCGTTTCAGTATTTTTTTTCTTTCCTTTTTGGGAGGTTTCCGTTTTATAGAGGTTCTTAATTTTTTTTAATACTGTACATACTGTATAGTGTACAGTGTAGTAGTGTAGACTAATGTACACATGTGTACAGTACAAAACAATTCTGTTATGCAGTACCCTAATTGTCAGAACAAACGGGACTTATAGCAGCAGAAAGTACAGTAATGTAAAGAAGGATGGGGCGAGGGGGTTATGATTCCTAGAAACTGCCTCATTAGTGCATGTAGCTGCTGAGTTTCGCCAAAGTGGTAATTGTTTGAAGTATACAGAAATAATGCCGTGGCGGTGGTGCTCTTTGACATCTGACTCTCTTCTCAAGTTCATTGCATAAAAGATGAAAAAGTCCTTGAAAGTTTTGTTTTTGAGCTTAGTTGCGCCAAAACAGTGATTGTTTGATCTATACAGAAGTAATGACGCGGTTTCGCTTTACGCGGCACTTTCCCACAACGCATCTACCGCTTATAAAGGGGACTATCTATACCCAATAAAATTTCCGTTTCCGCGTTAGACAGTTTTGTATTAAATTACATTGGTGTACGCAATTTATTTTCTGTTTACCCAGTTTTCCGTTTTAGGCAGGTTTTATTGTACTAACATTATTTATAATATGTTTGTTTATTTAATTATTGGATCATAGCTCACTTGGCAGAGATTTCAAATAAATTTAACAAACAATGTAGCTTGAAATTTGTTGACTGATGTTCATGTTTTTGTATACATAATTATTGATCATGACAAAGCTGGATTTTTAAATTTTGAATTGCATCAAGCAGCTAGGACTAATATAAAAATACTTATCACAGGAATTAAACTGGTACTCTTTAAATATAAAAATGTATGTTCAAATAATATTTGTATGTTCAGATTAATAATATAATTAAAATTATTATACAATATAATCATTAAAAAACTATAACCTCTATTTTATGAACATTGTGAATTTTTTTCAATTCTTTTTTTAAAATTGCTATTTATTGTTATTAAAATAGATTTTTATAAGTAGTTGAGATAGTATTTATTTATGGTTGTAGCTGGATCAAGAACTCCTCACTATGGAGGAATGACACCTTCTCACGATGGGTCACGTACACCTGGAGCTTGGGATCCTTCAATTACCAACACTCCTTCTCGTTCTGATCCGGATGGTTATAATCTAGATGACGGATTTGGTCAAACATCAACTGGTCCTTATACTCCTCAGACTCCAGGAGGGATGTATGGTTCTGATCAGTCGTATTCACCCTATCAGGCATCACCTTCCCCAACTGGATATCATAGTAAGTCAAAATATTATACTAAAATTAAATTTGTATTTTTTAAAATAAAATGCATCTTATACTGTAGTTACAAATCAGAAATTATTTAAGTGTTGAATGCTTATTAATTAAGTTTATTCTATTTGATTTGATTTCTTTATTAATCTGGAGACATTTGTTACAGTGTATAGATCTTGTCAGGTATGTACATAAAACATCATTATATACAATACAAATATCACATTAACAATATCAAGGTAATATTTATACTAAAAAACAATGTCCTGGTCATATGCTAAAAAAAACATATTTAACCCTCTATGAGGTAAAAAGCTGAATCCGCGCAATGTTTAACAATTTTTGACAAGAAACACTTTTTTTTGCAATTCTATATTGACCCTAGTATAAATCATCCTTCGGCAATAATTTTTATACTGTTTTAAAGCTAATTTTCTATAGATTATTACCATACAACCAAAAGTTCATAAAATGTTAACAATTATATTTAATAAATTGGTAAAGTTTGTGTATTACACTCAAAGGGAACGCGTAAAGTTAAGCATCAAACTGAACTTCAAATTATGGCATCAATTTGTCTACTTTTCACAAGCCGCTATAATTGTCTAACAACTTTATAGTCATACTATTTTATAGTATTTTTTTTCTTCTTTCTCACTGTGCTTTCCAAATTATTCTATCTGTTATAGTTTTAAATCTATAAAATCAAAACCAAACCAAGAATTTTGAAAGCTTCATTCATTTAAAATTTTACTTTTTATTCAATTAATCGTTTAGCCTAGTAAAACAAATGCAATCATAAGAAATCCTACACTGTTTGAAAGGTTATTTTCCAAGCTTCCACATTTATTCAACAGAATGTGCCAAAAGCAAAATTACAAATTACAAATAATCGATCAAGTTGCTCTATTTTCCGGCAGAGAGGCGGAGGTTACGGCATGACAAAATATGACGAAACACGTTTCATGTTATATATATATATATTTTCAAATGTTAATACTCTGCCAAATACCGTAAGTTCACAATATCTTATAGATTTTTTCTTCTACTTTCGAACTTCGTATTCAAAATTTTTTCAACTGTAGTAGTTTTTGAGATACATATATTCTTCAAAGTTGTGACAAAAAAAAGAGAATTGTAGATAGCTTTACCGCAGATAGAATAACTCAGTATAGTTCATATTTTGTAAGACAGATGTCATACCATTAGAAAGACGAAATTCTGATCTATTATTTGGTATAACCCACTGAACTATAGGACAAAGTAGTGGAAAGTTTTCATATGTTGAAGTCGGCCATTTTTCAAGCTTATCGTTGAAATCAAAGTGTTCCTGCCTTACTTTGTATTGAGTGAAGTGTTTTACGTTTTCGCGTCGAGTTTTAGTAATGTAATACAACCTATCTATTAAACTTTGTTGATAAAATTTATAATTCGTGTTTCAATTGTAGAGTTTTGTTTTTCTTTGAGTGAATATAAAATTTACAGAGTGTTTCCATATGACTCTATAAGCCTAGCCCTCATTGTTTCACAAAAAGTGTTTCTAGGGAAATAATGTGTTGTGAAGAGTGATTGATTTATTATAATTTATTTATACAAGTTATTAATGTGTCTCAGTGTTTCTAAAGTTTTTTTTTTGAGTGAATTTTAATTTTTGCAAATCTCTAGTAATACTTGAAAAACATTTTGTATGGTGCACATTAACTTTTCTCTGCAATTTTTGCCTCGGCCACCGTGCGATTTTTTGATTCTGGAGCTAATAACTCAAAAAAATTTTTTTTTCACTAGACAACTAAATTCTATGCACCTTTCTGAAGGAAATGATAATTTGTAGTTGTGTTTTGCATAATATTACTATTTTTGGTGATTTTTTCAAATGAGGCCTAAGTTTTTACCCTTTTCCGTAAAATCTTTTCTTTTTTTTTGAAAATGTAAAAAATTATTTTTTTTAAATCAACTTTTATCCACAAATATATTACAAATCTCTAGTAATACTTAAAAAAATTCAAAAGAAATTTTTGTATGGTGTACATTACCTTTTCAGTGGAATTTTTGTCTCGGTGGAAAAAAAAGGTGGTAAGCTATTGATTTTGGATGATACAGGTTTTTCTGAAAAATGTCAACTTCATTTTTTGACACCTAACATACTTACTCCAAAACCGTTTCATATATATATATAATTTATAACCGTATATATATATTAAAAAAAAAAATTGTACGCATCTTTCTGAGAAAAACGATATCCTATAAGTAGGGTTTTGTATAAAAATAATATATTTTATTAATTTTTAAACAAACGAAGAAAATTAACATTGTCAGTTCAAGGGTTAACAAATCAAAAGGATTATTTGAAATCCAGACACAAATAATTTTTCTAAATTTCTTAAAGCCCACAGTATAAGCTCCTATAGGGAGCAGATTGAACATAGACGCACCTACACAATGATAAGATGTCTGGGTTATATTTAGTCTAGCAAAAGGCTTATGTATGTGCATGCCTTTTTAGGTATACATATCGTGGTTAGTCCTTAAACTACCTAGTTTACCTTTTGTGTGCATTAGACATTCAAAAATATATTAATTAATGACTGTTGGTATTTTTTTCTTGCTTAAATAATGTCCTACAATGCTCATCACAAGATTTAAAAGTGATCAATCTGATAGCTTTCTTCTGCAAGAGCAATATTCCGTCAATTTTGACTGAATTACCCCAAAATAAGAGACTTTATAATACTACACTATGAAAATATGCAAAATAGATAGATATCTCAGATAGCTTTTAGGTAAACAATTTCTTAAATGTCTAATTAGGTACAGGAGTTCAGACAATCTTTTACAAATAGAGTCAATGTGTTGAACCCAAGTAAATCTTGGATCTAAATTAATAGTTGAATACATATATCTCGAAGGACTCAAAAAGTTAATAATAAATATATTACATATTTTTATTTACATGAAATTGTAGTAAAAACAAAATTCTAAGTATTGTAATAATTTTCTAAGCAACATTTATCCTCTTAATAGAAAAACATTAATGTTTTGTTTTATGTAGGTGGTAGCTCTGCCTACGTCCCAACACCGAGTCCGAGCAGTGGAGTACCAGCTTATGGTTCACCTTCACCCATGAGCTACAGTCCAATGACACCAGGAGCAGCTGCGTCACCTTACAATCCACATACTCCGGGTTCAGGTTTGACAAACTATTTAATAAATTAATTTAAATATTAACAAATAACATCAACGCTTCAAATATGTAATTTGATTTGAATATTTGCTGTATCCAAGTCACATATAATTGTTAAATAATTGAATATTAATTGTACTGTCGAATGATTTCTTACTCATATTAAAGACCTTCCGGATTATGTATGTTTTGTGTGATAGTTGTGTGTAACTTATAATGTATGTACTTTTATTTTAATGTGTGATGATCTCTTTGGAATGACATAATATTAAGGATCTAATGATGGAGTTGCGGCTTCGAAACATGTCTTTAATACGAGTAAGAAGTCACGTGATGAATATATATACTCAGGTAATATTCAATTATTTAATAAATAAGTAATGGTGAGAAGGACCAGTTTTTCATTTCTGAATAAAATTGGAAATAGAATTAAACCATCCCAAGAAAAAACATACGAAAGTTAAATTGTAATTAATATAACAGAATTTTGTGGTAAACATAATATATAAGTAAAGTAAATGTGTTAGAAAAGATATAAATGTACAATTTTTCTCAACAAAAAAGTTAATGGAATATATATACCATTAACCAAAAAATATATATACAATTCATGCCAATAATGAAATACATTCCAGGTGTAAATTGTTCCTTCATCCTCCACTTTTTTTCCATCATTAATTTGGAACCAAGAGAAGTTTATATTCGATGTTTCATATTATGCGTTTTTGTAACACATGATTAAACATTTTTTTTAATGTTTAACACTGAGGACTTCGTCGGCTGATAAAAAAAAAGATTAAATGAAGATAAAATAGAGACCCTTCCCCTTACAAATAATGTAAATGACATAAAGCATGTGTTTATTAGGAGTGTGCAATACTGGTTTTTTTAAAATTCAAGCCCAGGTCGAGCTTTTTATGAGATTGAGCTTTATCATGCTCGAGCCTTTAACAAGTTCGAGTTTAAAACCCGAGATCGAACTTATAGCGAACTTAAGCTGTTATCAAGCACAAGTTTTTTTTTGAGCTTCTACTAAATTGGGGAATATGTAGAAGGCAGTGTGGAAGGAAACCAGAGGTAGCTATTTATTGACAGGAAATAGACACAACAAAAGATCCAAACTTCCTTTGGAATGGATATATAATAAGATTTTACTGTTCGGATAAAAAAAAAACAAAAAAATTAAGTGAAGTAAATAAAAAATCTATGTGTTTTATAATAATAGTAATAAAATTAATGAATATGTGAAATCACTGGTACGAATTTTTATATATACTAAATTAAAATCTATAATATCAGAATTAACAAGAAAATATTGTCAACGAGTAAAATTATTGGTTTAGAATTGCGGGAAATAACTTTATATAAAATAGAAACATATAACATCGGAATTAACAAAAAATTCAAACTATTAAATTATCGATTGATATTGAATTTAATTATTTTATATAATATTACACGGCATGCATGCGTTTGTACATGATTGCATTATCTAACAAAAAATAAACTGCAAGTTGTTATTATCTCAAGTCAATATGACATAAATCATAACCAGAAGCCTTAAGCCTAGTAGAATTGAGGTGGGAAAACTAGTTGGCCTTAAACCGATTTGTATTAATTTATTATTAAGTCTATGTTCCTCAACACCAAGAACTTTTATATACTCACATTTTATTATCTTCTGTAATTGATGAAATTATGGTTAATAACTGACTTTAATAAGCATTATTAATTAATTCTAATAGTTGTTCGATCACAATTTGTAAAAAAAACTAACTATATAACTGAAGAAAACATTTTTTATCAGAATGGATGTTATTTATTTATTTTATTGTTATTATTATTATTTTTTGTAATTGAAAATAATTACAGATTTCAAACCGATTTTAAAATAATTAAAAGATTTCAAACCGAAAACATCTTGTCTATATTTTGCCATGTATAATTAGTTCCCCTCCCCCAGATATTGTGTTATTCGAAAACTATTATATAAGTCTTGATCATCTATTTGTAGCCAAATTTAACGTATTTTCTGCAGTGATTTATAAAATCACTCAATTTGATATAATATTTTTTAAACAATAAATAACTCACATATACTGGGTGAGTCATATTAACTTGAAAAAATAATTAATAATTGTTAAGTGTAATCATTTTTAATGATCAGTAGACCAATCAGACGCAAAATGAAAATGTAATAAGACACATATATATTTTCCAATAAAGTTTTTTTTTGTTTGTACCTTCAAAAGGATACAATTACTAATAATATATTTGTAATCATTTTAAGTTAATAATCTGCATTTAGCTGATTTTCTTTCTTTAGCCGCATTTAATTTGCAAAAGGGAAAAAAAAAATTCGGGTGTGAAAAAAACCCAGTCCTGTCTTGGAGTGTATATCAAGTCACAAAATGTTTGCCCACCAGGAAATATCACCAGTTAACTTAATTTTTTTCCTTCTTAATTTTAGATCCAAAGAAATATTCACAAACAATAAATTATTTAAAATGTTACACTTTATAAAAATTTCTCAGTGTAGCTTATGGTAATGTGAATGTGTAAGTTTTTGTTTTTAGAAAAGGCTACAATTGATGCCAGTTAAAATAAAAACAAAAACTGTGGAAAGATCAGAGACAGGTGCCAAATAGATATCCTTTCCAAAAACTACTATTTTCGACTAGAGGGCTCACAGCTTTTTCTCTTTTCAACATAAAAAAATATTATTTCTTTATTTTACTTTACATTATTTATGTGGCAATAAAAAGATGGAAATATAACAAACTTTTTCAAAGTCAATCAGTTTTTCCATCATCATATTATTATCACGTAGTGTAGTATCTGTGTCCTGTATTAATATTAAGTAAGCTAGAGTTGTTGATGCTCTGTTTTTAATCTTTAGTCTTCCCTATCTCTCTCTGTCACATGCACCCAAACACCCGATTTTATTCTTTTTTGAAACATCTTAACATTTTACAGTCTCCCATAGTAGCAAAAAGTAGTTACCATTTAAGACCGACTTTATGGTATAATTCTGATAATAGTCATTTGATCATAATTTGTAAAAAACAACTAAATAACTAGAGAAACAATTTTTTTTTTCAGAAATTAAAACAATAATTTTTTTTGAAATCAAAAATAATTGAGGATTGTCAAACTGGAAACTAAATGTCTTTTGCCCACTTTTCAATATTTTATCAATTTTAATTCAGTTTCTACTATTTTTGTTTATCGGCAAAATATTAGGTAAACCTTTGATCCAAATATTTTGTATTCAATTTTCGGCTCATGCTCAGATTTACTTATAAAATCACCCAATCGATTTAGTTATTTTCTAAATAATAAATATTTCACATTCACCGCGAATTACATGAAATTCAACAAAATAACAATGACAACAAAATAGAATATCTAATTACTTGCCATCATTTAGTAATCAATGGACTAATCACACTATGAAAACGTAATCAGTACACATGTGTGTGTATATAGCTATATACTATGATATTGAAAACAATCTGTGGTCCTTATACGAAATAAAATTGAATTTAACTTGACAAAAATGAATAAATACAAATATATATGTCAGAAATTGATGAATATAGTCAAAAAGGAAAATTAGAGATTGAAAATGAGGAAATTATCTCAAACATGGAGCACACTGTGTGTGTTTTAAAGTACACACAATTGATCTGAATCAAGTAAGATTGTTGGCAAAAAGCATCTATGGTTATCTGTTACAAGTTTTTTCCATTGGTCCTCTCCTATTCTACAAACTAGGTAGGGGGGGGGGTGTAGGAATGGTGATATCAACAACTTGATATTCATTAGTGTAGACTCTAAACAGACATAGTGATAAGAATGATTCAGCAGGCATAAGGGTCTGGCTGGTTTATTGTGTCTAGGAATGAGTCATCAAAGTCAAAACTTCACTTCCTTTATCAGATGATTTTATCTCTTTTGTAAGCTTCAAAGAATGCTTCTGATGCTTTCAACAATTAATCCAAACCTTCTCTCGAAAAACTAATGTTTTGAGAATAAACTATTGTTATGTTTCTTTAAAGATGTTATATACAAAGATAGTTTATTAACTTACAAAATTTAATTAATTGTAGTAAATTTAAAGAGTATTACACCGATTGTGAAATTTAAAAATCTGTTTTCGTCTGTCAATCAAAGCCGTATAATTAAAAAGCTGTTCTTTTAATTTCCCTATTTAAAAACAATGGAAGAAAACTAATAAAACATGTAACAAAATATTGTAAAATAATGGTTAAGACAATGCGTTTCCAGTTTAACAGTACATAATTATTTCCAATTGTGAAATAAATTAAAATAATATTACACCAATTATGAAAGCAATTCTGTTTACTTCAGTCAAGGAGTCTTTATCAAACAAAATCTTATTTATACTCATTAGGCCTATACTATAAAATATAAAAATATTATTTTTTATTACGCATATACGAGAAAGTAATTCATTTAAATGACAAGTTTTTGAAGTGAGATTTACCTGTCTGAATATGACTGAAAGGAAATACAACTGTAAAGATGTTCAAGGGCAACAACTAGTCCTTCTATCCCACCACTTGCTTTTCTCTCTAAATGACAGAACACTAAAGCCTATCTTTTGATAAGTGTCACAGACGTAAGCCCCCAATCATCTCATCTCTAGAGTCTTTAGGCATATACGGACAGTTATTTTTATTTTTTCAAAGTCTTTTAACCCTCCAACCGGCAATGTTAATTGTCTTGAAAATTCTTCGTTTGTTTAAAAATTAATAAAATATATTATTTGTATACAAAACCTAACTTATAAGACATCATTTTTCTCAGGAAGATGCATAGAATTCATCTATGTAATAAAAAAAAATTTTTTTGAAACGGTTTTGGAGTAAGTATGTTAGATGTCAAAAATGATATTAACTTTTTTTCAGAAAAATCTGTATCACCCTAAATCAATAGCCTACTACCTTTTTCTAAGATATACAAAAGTTTTGTGTAATATTTTTGAATATATTTAGAAAAAAAAAAGGAAAAAAATGTTACATTTTAAAAATTAAAAAAATTATATACGAAAAAACTGAATTTTCTCTTTATTTTTTCCAAAAAATATAAAAAATAGTAAAATATATTTTATATAGAACTTCTATATATCATTATGTCCAGAAAAGTGCATAGAATTTAGTTGTGTAGTGCAAAAAAAGTTACATGTATCACATTTGGAGTTTTTTGGTCAAATACCAAAAAATCTAAGAGTAACGAAGCGGAAATTTCACAGAAATGGTGATCAAAAACATACTAATACATTTTTTGCATTTTTTTTCACCGTTACTTGAGATTTCTAATATATTTGTGAATATATTTAGGGGAAAAAAATAATAATACGTTACATATTCTAAATAAAAATGACGATTTTTCAAAAATTTGTATTCTGGCGCTTGAAGGTTAGGGTGACATGTCAAACTTTTAGGCATAATTAGTATTTTTCTAAAGCTAGGCCTAAAACAAAAGCATTAGATTTTACTAATACAATATACTTTACAAAGAATAACACACATATTCACTTGTATACTTATATAAAACACTAAATATAAGAAAATATGCTTATAGCCTAAACTAACCATTGTTATTTATAGGTTATTCCATATACACACTCGAAATTCACTCAAAAACAAACTTTAGAAATAAAAACACATATATTGTAACTTGTATACACAATTTATATACAATTTGTATACACAAACCTTCAAAATAACAAAAATCTAATCCCAAAACCAATATTTGCCACGCCAAATATTATAGTGTTCACGTCAGACATTTACTACGTTTGGACTTCAAAACAACAAATTGTTAGTAAGCAATTCCTAAACTCAAGTGGTACCAACTTATAGAATGGAATTTCCCCTACAACATAGAGTAAAAAGAAAAATAATTTTAAAAACAGAGAGATATCAACTTCGTCTTTTTGTAAAGCGCATCAAATACTAAATGAATTTCTTGTTGTCAGGTTTGTTCTATGTTCAAGTACGAATATCTCTGGATCTGTTAGACGCAGAACAATTTGTAATCTATGGTTAGAAAGAGAAACATGTGATCTATATAACAGTGTTTTAGTTGACTTAAATGACAGAAAAATATAGTTGTAATCATATCAGGAAAAATGGAGCCGCGCTATACGAAAAGCCGCAGAGTTGAAAATTACGATTTTACGCATCAAAAATACTCGAACTTCACCAATTTTTGGAATATTATTTATAACGTTTTGTGGTAATTTTTTTGCATGATATGCATCTACGGAACATTAGCTTTCCAACGGTATTTTATTTATTGCAATGGGACAATTTTAAGTGGGCGTAACGTTGAATGGCAAAATACGTGATTAAGAGTTGGTGAAATCACTTGGGAGCACGTGGGCGACCTACTGTAGGTCGCCGTGCCGGTTGGAGGGTTAAGCGGCAGTTTAAATTGTAACAAATGATTAAGTATTACAACTGTCCGAACTATGTTGAAGACATCAATAGAACTGATCATATATTACAACAATTTAAAATACGAAAACAATAATATTATTATACATAATATGGATTTTAATGCATAGTTAAAAAGTTCCATTATAACATTCATTCACTTGTGCAGCATATACATTACTGAAAAAATACAAGCTGAAGGTACTGTGATAATCTATATATTAATTATTCAAAGGGATTTTTCATTACAGTCATAAATCAATAACGATTGATTGGATATTAGCAGTTGAGATGTCAATTTAAAGGGCTTTAAATGTAATGTTGCCAACATGTTAATTTCATTGTCAAATAAAGTTACATATTCGTAATCAGAATAACTTCTAGTTTTAAATGATACTCCATACATAATGTTTCCAAAAATAACATTTTAAATTCAATAGTTCTTGCCCTTAAACTACCCCAAGGTCACATAATTTGTTTGTTTGTTTGCTACCGCTATATTTTCATATACAAGGTTTGTTAAAAAATTAACAGGAATTTTGTAATTTCGCTGGTTGTATTGTTCGATTCGCACGATTTTTTCGTTTTTGTATTGGTAAACATGCCTGAAAAGTATATATATGTACATTGTTAATCATATGGGATGTTTAGTCTGTTGTCAGATGTCAAATAGATTAAATATGTTGTGGGTATGAAACTTACGATAGAAAAGTTTGTCCCAAAATTGTTGAATTTCGAACAGAAACAGCGGCGAATGGAAGTTGCACAGGAGTCGATAAATGAAGTCAACAACAATGCAGAATTACTGAAATGTGATATAACAGGGGATGAAACATGGGTTTACGGATATGACGTTGAAACTAAGGCTCAATCGTCCCAGTGGACGCATTCTGGATCGCCAAGACTGAAAAAGCTCGACAAGTGCAGTCGTATGTGAAGGTGGCAATAATATCAGTGAACTCGGTATTATAAAACAATGTTTAATATTGTGTCAGATTACCAATTAATTAAATTGATTTAAATCAAAGGTGGCAAGCAAAATGTATAAATATCATAAACAAAGTATAGATTATTGGATGTAAAATTAATTTAGTCCCTAATCCATATGTTAAAAATTGTAGGAAAAGTACCCTTAGGTAGAAAAAAGGTCACACTTTTTAACTCCCACATTGTCTTGAATAAATTTTTCACTATCATGTCATAAACTTTGGGACAGGCCTAGGTTGGAGAAAATGATTCAAAAATTGTATTTCATACTTTACTAGATTTAGAATTTTTCATTATACAGTAAAACCTGCCTAAAACGGACCCTTTCTAAAATGGAAGCCTGGGTAAACGGAAAATAAATTGCGTATACCAAAGTAATTTAATACAAAACTCTAACACGGAAACGGAAATTTTGTTGGGTACAGATAGTCCCCTTTATAAGCAGTAGATGCGTTGTGGGAAAGTGCCGCGTAAAGTTAAACCGCGTATAACCATGTCATTACTTCTGTACAGATCAAACAATCACCACTTTGGCGCAACTCACCTCAAATACAAAACTTTCAAGGACATTTTTCATCTTTTATGCACTGAACTTGAGAAGAGAGTCAGATGTCAAAGAGCACCACCGCCACGGCATTACTTCTGTATACTTCAAACAATCACCGCTTTGGCGAAACTCAGCAACTACTTGCACTAATGAGGCAGTTTCTAGGAATCATAACCCCTCCCCCCATCCTTCTTTTGTGATAGTGTGTATATACAGTACAGTGATTTGTATTGTCATCGAAACATAAAACGCTTTCGCTGGAAGAAAAAATAAAAGTTATTGAAGAACATTAAAAAAAAAAAACGTTCAGGTAAAGAATTAACTGTGTTATTCAAAGTGGGAAAACTCAAATTTATGACATTTTGAAAAAGAGAGTTATAATTAAACATCGGTGGTTAAAGGAACAACCGGTCATTTGAAGCATATCACCAATTGTACTGAAAATGACTAATTAAATTGTGCTATGTTTGAGTGGTTTGTCAGTGCTCGTGCTAAAGAAGTGCCAATTTCAGGATCATTGATACAAACAGAAGCTTTAGAGACGGCAAAAAAGTTACATAAAGTCAATTTCAAGGCATCTAATAGTTGGCTCGAAAGTTTTAAACATCGTCATAACATTGTTTTCAATTCTGTATGTGGTGAAGCTAATGATGTTGATATGCAGACTGTAACAGACTGGAAAACAAAAATTAAAGACTTAGTTGGGGGATATGAACATAAAAATGTTTATAATGGTGATGGAACGGGCCTGTTTTTTAGAGTGTTACCTTCAAAGACATTGACTGTACGTGGAGAGAAATTTTCATGCGGTAAGATGTCTAAGGAAAGACTTACGGTGTTTATTTGTGCGAACATGACTGGTTAAATTGAAAATTCAATAGTGATAGGAAAAGCAGCATGACCCAGGGCTTTTAGGCACTTTTTCCCTCCTAGTACTTTGGCGATCTAATAAAAAAGCTTGGATGACCAGTTCTATAATGGAAGAGTGGCTTCATTCTTTTAATGGACGAATGAAATTTCAAAATCGTAAGGTCATATTGTTTTTAAATAATGCTACCTGTCATTCAAAAATTAATTTGTCTAATGTGAAGCTAACCTTTTTTCCTCCTAACACAACTCCAGTTACACAACCAATGGATCAGGGTGTAATTACACACTGAAATCCTTTTATAGGAAGTTCGTGCTACAATCACTAGTTGCTAAAATTTCCAACTGTTCCAATGTTTCAGAACTAGTTAAGCAAGTTAATGTTCTTGATGCGGTTAATTCGAACCATCAGGCCACAAAAAGAGTTCTTCTATAAAGTGTGAAAAAGTGTTTTTTTAAAGCTGGTTTCCCTGTTCAAGTATCACTGGCTAATTCTGACATTGAAGTGGATAATTTAAGGGACATTTCCGATCTCTGTGTATAAGGAATGCTACTTGTTCAACCTGAAGTCATCATAAATTTTGACGACAAACTTTCGACATCAGAAGACATCAAAAGTGCATCCGATATTGCTCTCGAAAATAGCGCAAAGGAAGTGACGGAAGAAACGGACGATGACGACGAAGATGAAAGGGAATTGAAAATTCACACTTTTGGAGAAGCACTAACTTGCGTGAATGACCTTCAGGAATTTGCGGCGTTTAAAAATGTACCGGAACTTATGAAACTAATCAAGGACGCCAAAGAGATCATTCAGCTGTCTGTTGTTGAAACATCGCGACAGTGTACTTTAAAAGAAATGTTTGGACAAGAAAAATAGAAAAGACAATGGATTACATGTAAGTTGATTTAATTAATAAATCTAGTTTTCACATACTGTATTAAGTTTATTTTAACTACAGTATGTACATATTTCCTTCTACTTGTTCTTGTGACAAAACAAATACAGTAAGCTAGGCTATACAGTATGTACAGTATTTAAAAAAAAAAATTAAGAACTTTGTAACGTTTACTTCATCACTCACTAGACTTTTCAAGGGTATCTTACCTTGGATTCACTATTAAGTAAAACAAAGTCGTCAGAAGTCAACTATACACATTTATTTATCATTGTTGAACTATACATTTGTATACAGTTCTCTTTACCCTTACTGATCTTGGTGATCACTCGTAGAATCCTGTCTCATCCGTGCGGTGAGCCCTGCGATGGTCCGTAGAGGTATTATCTCCAGCTATCTTGTTTCTTCCCGTTCGTTGCTGGGTGAAATCTCTAGATATGGTAGTTGCTCCTTTGTACCTAACCTATATAATAAGAAGGTATAAAGGTCAGATTGCCGAGGGCTCAGTATGCCTCTGCGACAACAAACGGAATGCCGAGGGCTCAATATGCCTCTGCGAAAATGAACGGAATGCCGAGAGCTCAATACGCCTCTGCGACAATGAACGGATTGCCGAGGGCTCAATATACCTCTGCAACACGGAACGGATTTGCCGAGGGCTCAATTCGCCTCTTCGACAAGGATCGGATTTGCCTAGGGCTCAATATGCCTCTGCGACATGGAACGGATTTGCCGAGGACTCAATACGCCTCTGCGAAAAGGATCAGATTTGCCAAGGGCTCAATATGCCTCTGCGACAAGGAATGGAAGGGTGGGTTAGGTTGGGCTGGTGAGACCCAACCCTCTCCTTTCTGGCTCTGCCAGTCGCTTATATAGCCAGTTTTCTTGGAGTGGGGAGTGGAGGGGTGAGCTGTTGGTATCTTAAGTCTGGTGGGGGAAGGGTGGGGAGCTACCTACGGCTTGTTTGTATTAGCGCTCCTATTGGTTCGCCAGAGTACTTATTCTTTTATCGGCGGGTTTACTGTTCATTCAGGCTTATAATTTGTAATCCTGATTTTCTTCATTACATCTTCTATAAAACGGAAACCTCCCAAAACGGAAAAAAAATTACTGGAATGATCATGTTCCGTTTTAGACAGGTTTTACTGTATATTTATTTTGAATGTTCAATGCACAGTGGTACATGGTTTGAGCACACCATATGTTTATTATTTTTTATATAGTAAAACACTTATGAAGCAAGTGACAATCAAAATATTGCAAAACATCACTGTAGACCAACATTTCTTATTAATCCAAACTGCTTGCTATTCCCAGTAGTCGCTAACTGAAGAAGGTATCTGTAGATTGTTACATGTGTACTGGGTTCATCAATGGTGAATAATGTAAGCTGTCAAATAATGTAAATGGGTTAAAATATTAACCTATTCAAATTAAAAAAAAAACTAATGATTCTGTCAATATTAACAAGTGAAAGCTAAGTTTCTTTTTTCTTTTAAGTAAAGGCTCTAAATAATACTTAACTGACACTGGAAGGCACAAAAATAATGCATGTTTTAAAATGGGTAGGGGGAATGTTAGCGACAAGGTCAAGATGTCTGTGAATATTGTAGATGTTTTAGTTTAAGTAGCCATGCTGCGGTGGAACGTGAAGTATCTTGTTTTTGCCGTCGAGCAGTATTTTAGAAATAACGATTCCATTGTCTGTGCAATGTCTGTTCCATGATGGGCTGTTCCATGTCATGTTGTATATGTTAGGGCGATCCCAGATTAACACATTACTGTGATGGGTTGAATCATTTCATACAAAAGGATCAGTTATGAAAAGGATATCAACTGGCCTCGTCCCCGCAGGCCTCAGACACCAGAAAACATTTAAAGTGGAAAAGGTCAGTAATTCAGAATCCTTGGCACTTCACTATACATCGTGCTGTAACCATGGGTCTCTCTTGTCACTCGTTATAGCGCATCCTACACGGTGAGTTGAATTTCCATCTGAACAAGATCATCTCTTCAAGATCAAAAGCTGCTTCAAGGTGATTTGCCCAACACAGACCGTTTTGTGAAAAAAATGCTTGAAGTTATTATTTGTGATGAAGTAATTAATGATGAGCCAAATTTTCATATGGATGGTTATGTGAATAAGTAAAAATGTTGATTTTGGGCTATAGAGAACTCGTGATAATTACACCAGAGACCCCTCCATAGTGATGAGATTTCGATTTGGTGCTGCGTTTCGAAAGTGGGGAGTGTTGGTCCTCACGTTTTGAAGAAGACAGACTTTTTGTCATTGGTAACAGAAACATCAAAGCACCATGTCGAGATGCTAGGCAATTTTCTGCGTTTCATTACTTGAAAATTTACGTCAGCCTAGAAGAAATGTGGTTCCAACAAGATGTAGCTACAAACCACATGGCTAGGGCTTTGATGACAGTTATTCAAAAAATATTACCACAACACGTAATCTTAATTTTAAATAATCCCAAAGATGGAATGCCAAATTGTAGAGTTATTATTTGTTAGATTCTCTATTATATTGTATAGTCAAATTGTGAAGTACAATTTATAAATTATTGAAGTGAAAACTCTTTGTGCAGAGATTCTGATATAGAATTTTGCATGGGAAAAAGAGCTGACTCGTAATCAAAAATCATCATGAGACGCTAGAGCTATATATTATATTATGAAGTATATACAATATAGGTATATGTATACATGCGAGCCGCCACACTTTATATATGCTCTTACATAAATATTGCACAAACTTTCTTACATACTATACATATTAAAACTAAAAATCAACAAAAAATATTGCACTAACTTTCTTAGACTCCTATACATAGTCAAACTAATAATCAATGCAAAAATATTGCACAAACTTTCTCACGTACCCATGCGTATTAAAACTAAAAATCAATAAAAAATATTGCACTAACTTTCTTAGACTCCCATACATAGTCAAACTAAAAAATGAATCATTACATATAAATAATACTTTTATTACATTTATTGAAAGTTAAATATTTTATTAATTTTTGAAATTGATAGTTAAAGTTTTCACTTCTGTCTACCGTCTCGCGACTGTAATTTCTTTTTTATATTAATTTTATTAATTCAGTTAAATTGTTTTTGTTTAACCATAATCAAATAATAAATAAACAGCTTACACTTTGGCACATAGTACCCTTCCCAATCATAGGTAGAAGCACTGTTAATTACCAGTATTTCCATACCAACTTCTCCTCCTAACCTGCATTGTACAACATTGTAACTATTATAAAAATATATTTTTCATTGCATTTGTTTTAGGTATGGATACACTCCAAGATTGGTACACTGTTGGGCTGGAAGTTCGTATACGTGAAATGTTCGACGAAGCTGACCTGGCTGGCCAAATTGGAATTATTCGAGGAGTCTCGGTTAGTTAACATATAGATTTATTTATTTAGACAATTTAGAATACAAAAGTGAATTTTTAACCTTAAATAAATATAATAGTTTACAAGCTATAATGAAAAAGTATGAGAAAGTGTTATTGCATTTTAGTAATTACACAAATCTTGAATCTAATTAGATTTCATTTCAATGTGTTCAGTCTTAACGATTCCTGCATGGAAAAAAAAGACTTTTGTTGTACCATTTTTAGACGGTGATCAGGTAAATTGATCTCCAAGCTGCAACTCCAGGGAGTCCAGTAATTTAAAGTATATTTCTATCTAAGTCTCTTCTTGTCATCAGATATAGGTTTGTCAACCCTTATCCCTTACCTCATCCATGAATTTTTTTTCCTTAGATTCAACTTTGGGTGGGCTCAGGTACATCATGCTTGTGAATAAACTCTTGAGGCCTTTTTGTATCTTCACAAGCTACATCACTTTTTAGATTTTTTATTTTGTTTTTTACACTATCTATGATACCTCCACCTCTAACACCACTGTAATGTGTCATTATACCTTGAAGCTTCACTATGACTAGATGGAATAAAACTTGAATACAAGATTTTTATGAGATCTTGTGTTCAAGTTTTATTATATCTAATATTATCTCACAAGTCTAGCTCAATATTTATTTATTTCTCTATGACTGATTGAAATAAGATATATGATAATATTAATAGTAAATATTACTTGTAATTAATCTGTCGTGTGACTTTTTTGATTGAGATGAAGTTTTACAACACGTTTCGGGACCTTAACCCTGTAACTGTCAATGTTAATTTTCTTCGTTTGTTTAAAAATTAATAAAATATTTAATTTTTATACAAAAACCTAACTTATAAGATACCATTTTTCTCAGAAAGATGCATAGAATTTATCTATGTATATATATATATATATATATATATATATATATATATATATATATATGAAACGGTTTTGGAGTAAGTATGTTAAGTGTCAAAAAATGAAGTTAACATTTTTTCAGAAAAACCTGTATCATCCAAAATCAATAGCTGACCAGAACTATTACTAACACTAACACAACTACAAATTATCATTTACTTCAGAAACATAAATAGAATTTAGATATGTAAGGGAAAAAAATTAGATATAAAACATTTTGAGTTATTAGGTCAGGAATCAAAAAATCGTCCAGTGGTCGAGGCACAAATTGCACAGAAAAAGTAATGTACACCATGCAATTTTTTTTGAATTTTTTCAAGTATTACTAGAGATTTGTAATATATTTGTGGATAAAAGTTGCTAAAAAGAAAAATTAATTTATAAAATTTTCATTAGACAAAATTATTTTTATATGTAAACAAATACCAAGCCAATGGTCTTCTCTAGGCCATAAACACATTGGGACCAGCCGTCGGACTGCACCCCAGCACACAGTGAACACATAATGTTAAAGAAAAATTGCTAGATGAGGCACATCTCAATTGTAATATAAATAAATAAAAAATATGTAAACAAATGGAAATTTGCTAAAAAGGTTAGAAGGGCCAGAACATAACCTCTATCTAGACAGTCTTAGTCTATCTAGACAGTATTAGATAAGTCTGACAATAACATTCACCAAAGCAATAAATTTTACAAACAATAATATAGATTTTATATTTTGTATATACAAATAATAATAAATAAATAAACATACCTAACAAAATAAGTTCACAATAACAGAAATAAACCAAGCCAGCACTAGAGGCCTATCACAATGTCATTTTAGTACACAAATGTCATTTTAGTAGAAATGTCATTTGCGCCGTTTCAATCCTGCACAAACAAGTTCAGATAGAATCATCTAACATAACTCTATGACGTATAAATAAGGTGGTACCATATGAAAGATCTAAATTTCATCTTCCTAATTGTGTATAGATCGGTTACAAAATATCAATGTAAGTAATCGATATTTCCTATTTAGTAAATTGCACCGAAAGAAAAATGAGTCTGGTTCCGTTTGGTTACTACTTTGTAGAATGGATATATCTCATAAACTATATAACTTACGATAATTTCGAATTCGTAGTTCGAAAGAGAAAGAAAAATACTATATAATATTGTCAACTTGTGGCATTTGGACAAGTATTACCATTTCGTAAAATCATACACATTTTTCTGTATAAACGCCGTTGCGTCAAGTGAGGCGATCTAGAGGAAAGGTATACATGATTATGAAAGATTACAACATCACCTTTACAATGATAAACATTTTGATAAAATAATATCCACTAGGATAAAAGTTGAATTGGAAAAATTGTAATTATGAGTTAAATTCTTGATTTTGTTTAATTTTTATGTAATAAAAACTATAACAGATAAAAAGATTTGGAAAGCATTTATCGAATGAGAAAAACGTCTTCTATAGAACAGTGTTATGTTAGATCTGTTTGAAAGAAATATCGATTTGGGAATATTATAGAAAAATGACGCTATTTTTTTACAACTTGTCAGCGCAAATCTCTGACGTTACGTATAAAAAATATGCAAACTTTACCAAGTTTTGGAATATTATTTATAAAGCTTTGTGGTTTTTTTTTGCATGATTATGTATCTACTGAACATTAGCTTTCCAACCCTATTTTATTTATTGCGATTGGACCATTGTAAGTGGGCGAAATGTTGAATTGAAAAATACGTGTTTTAGGGTCGATGAATGACCGACGGATGGGTTGTTGTGGGTTGTTCGACTTTTGTAGAGTTAATCCCATTATCGTTATTCGCTTCATCATGTACACATAAATACACTAAAACACAACTTTAAAACACTAAAATGCACAATACGTACACTTTAAAAAGTATTAAAAAAAATTTTAGTGCCAGACATTTTTTGTATTCAGTGTGCATCATCTCGTGTTCTATGTTAAACTATTTATTATTTGTATGTAACTAAATAAAGTGGTTATCCCAAAAAACATCGTAAAAATTCATCTCAATCAAAAAAGTCACACGATGGATTGATTACAGGTAATATTTACTAATAACATTATCATATATCTTATTTCAATATTTGAATTGACTTGGATACCATAATCATGAAACTAAAACTATGACCAAGTTCATGACGTTGCGCTACTTGTAATGTAATTGCAACATCAAATATATTTAATTTCTTTTTAAGACCCGAAGTAAGAGTAACTGTTTCTCTATTTAATTTGTTTCCATTCTGTAAGTCATCTAAAGCATTCATGATTTCTTCATAGTAGACTATAAGGACTTTTGTAGCTTCTGCTTTGTTTGCCACCTTATAGTTTGAACTCTTTCAAGATGCTTCCTCATATTACACTATTTTTTCCTCTGTGACATCTCAACAAATACATCATGTTTCTTGTGTCCAGACAGAATATATCCCGGATTTGCGGATTTGAGAACAAATTTCAATTGACTTTTCAATTATAAGTACAAATCTACGCGATCTGCAACATATATAAAATGCACACTGCTGCTCAATCAATGTTTTCAAACCTAAAATTTCCCTGCATATTCCCAGCTCCATCCAGGCTTTGCCCAACAATATTTTCTTGCTTTAGCCCCTATATCTTTAAACTTTTCTATTAATTTCGAATTCAAACCTGTAGTGTTGGCCGAATAAATAGTTTACCCTCCACTGGTTTTGCCGATTTCTCTGTTTCCACTTAGCTGACAATGGCAGTGGTGGCTTCTCTTTTCATCATAAAGTGGGTTGAATATAAAATAATGGAGAACTTCTGTATGTTTTGCACTATGGTTTTGTAATCAGTGAGGCCATAGTGGATCCTAGGTCAGATATATTTCAATAACTAAGAAAATTATACACAAATTTCTTTTTTGCCTGTCATGATTTTTCTATTTTCTTATCAAATATTCCTGGTGTCAAGGTTGTATTTTGCAAGTAGCCTTAAACGTTTAGAGAGTTTTCCTTCCAACACTGAATTTTTCTTAAATGCCAGCATTTCAACTATAAGATACTTACAGCAATCAATTATTACTGAAAGTACTTCTCTGTGGTAATCAATATTTACATTTATTTACTTTTTCAGGTTTTATTACAGTCTTGTAATTTGCTAACTATGTGGTTTTTAGTTGTTTCATGCTGTTCAATATCGTACAAAGAATGTCATTTTCTAACCTTCGTATTCGTTTTCACTCGAGCACATGCTATGTTAATTTGGAAGGGCAAAAAGAAGACAATGCAAGCAGTACGCTGAATTTTCTTTTTATTGTAAACTAGCCACACCTTTCTTTTGATTGTGCCATCTGGAAGTTAGTAGCTCCGCTATTTTTTAAAATTTTCTTTGGGTAACAAACGGAAAATCATAATTTGGAACATAATTTACATTCTCTAATCTCAACCCTTGTTCTATATCTTTTGCTGTCAATTTTTTAACTATAAGTGGAAAGATCTATGGATCACCTACCTCATCTTTCTTGACAATGATTCTAGAATCTTTAATCCCCATTGGTGTTTCTTCTTCTTCATCACATGAAGTCCCAAGGATAGGAAAATAGTTGTCAGAAATTACAGGTGTAGGATTATTGGCTATGTAAGCATATTGTTGAAAACAAAGAACATGCGCACCGTTGGAACCTAAATTTGAAAATGAACAATCTTAAGTGAAGAAGGTGGGTCAACCAAGACAATTGTAACACAAAGGACAATCTGAGTTCCATCATTAAATGTTGCCTCATCCTGGCTTATCTTGTCATCAGGCAACATTGTAATACTGGCTAGATCTGATAATTTTGTCATAGAACATGGAGGTTGGTCAGGATCAGTGAAGAGGATCCATGAGATGTAGATGGTGCTGCTATGTCAACTTGGAAGCTGAGGAGTATTTCTGTATTAACACTTAAAGTTAAGCAAATAAATTAAATTGCTACGGTTAAACAAAACTTAATTTATATTTTTGAAATTGGATGTTAATTGTTCCATTTAGAGTATTTTTGTGTATAGTTGAAAAATATTTTTTTAAATATTTATATTAACTATATTCATGCAAAGTTTCAGCTCAATCTGATGACAAATAAGCATCAGCATTTACATTTACATTGTCCATACTGTATATCCATATATACCACAGCACTCTAGAAGCAGTTTGGTTTGTCTTAAATTTCTGGAAAGCCATTTTTCCTATAAAAATTCGTGTCTTACTAAAAAACTGCTAAAGTTTGATATAACACTTTATAATTCCTGAACACAAATTTTCATTTTCATAGAGATTTTTCAGCTTCAATGCTATTCTGTTGATGCCTTTAGGGCTACAATTGACAAGTAGTGAATTAAAATCTTTCGATCCGGTTGTGAAAAAATATTTAAAAATAAATTTTTGAGGTTTTTGGCTGAAGAGAAGATTAATTTTAAACAAAATTTTCTTAAATCGCTTCTCATGCAGCTTTTTAGGCCTAAATAAAATGTTTGATGCAAATTTGAACAAAATATGTGGAGTAGTACCTCTACTAGTAGACCTAGTACATCAGTATCTGATTTATTAGATGTTGTTGATTAAGTACCATTATTTATAGTTTCCATTCAAACTTCTCAAGACGCAAAATTAAAAGTAACAAATTTAAAAACAGAAAAAAATTATCACTGATGAAAAAATCAAAGCAAAATTGTTATCAATTAATTCACAATAAAAATCTGTAATATGATACATTTTTAACTCCAGTACTAAACGTAGAGTGGTTTAATTACATCTAAATTAACACTAATTAAAATTTACATAATTAAAACCACAATTTTCAAAATTCAAACAGATTCAAAATAAATTCTACAACTTATATATGTACTGTATTAACATAATATGTAGTTATATTTGGTTAAAATATTATTTATTTTGTAATAAGACCTACGTTTTAAAACCTGAACGTGTTTAGCTAATTGTACCCACTTTCTATTACATATGTGACAGGTTAGGCTCCATCCTGAATACTCTGGATTTTTATAATTTAAAAAATTAAAGGTTTGAAATATTAATTTCGTGGAATCTCATAGCAAAAACCAATTGTGATGAGATTTTGTACAAGACAGCATTAAAGTTAATATATTATCAAGGTCTGTCTTTAAATCAATACAAATATATTTTTAAAGATAGATATATATATCATTTGTAACCTACCAATCTAGTAAAATCCTTGATATTTCCATATTTTCTTCACAGTGATATGTCTGTGATACTAGCTAATAAATTGCAGCGGGCACAGAATTACTGTATGCGTTTTATCTGATTTGAAATGCAATGTTCATATTACGCCGTATTATAGATTACTTAATTTATTGAAACTTAAAGATTTTCGTCATTTCGATATTTTGATTGTGTTATATTCAGTTTTACGGACTGGTATGCCATCCTATCTAGCAGGAAAATTTGTATATATAACAAAAGTCTCACCGAACAACAATGTTTAACAATTCTCTTACTGTGTCCGCTTGCCGGTTATGGAATACTCTCCCAGAAGAAATTAAATCAATTGACAGTTGTGTCCAGTTTTTAAAGTGTTTGAAGACTTATCTTGTGTCTTGGGTCGAGGTTGCGTCCCTTTCAGTTATTAGTATAAGGCTAACTATTATTAGTATTATATCCTATTCTTACACTAATTACTTAGTGAGTGGTTGTGTGTAGGTATGTATGTGTATATGGGCAGAGTGTATGTTTGTGCGTGTGTTGGGTGTTGGTATGTAACTCAATTCAAAATCTGTTGTTAATTTTATTAAAAATAAATAAAATTTTATACTTTCGTTATTGTTAATCTTTCTATCTTTTTCTATAATGTATTTTCTTTTTAAGTATGTACTATTTTCCGTTTATTCGTTTTGAAAATATTCTTTTCTTTTATAATTATTGTTATTATTTGTAAATTTTTATGTATATAAAAATTGTATTTGTTTGTTGGGGTTAGGTAGAAGAGATGGCTTGATAGCCCTAACCGCACCTTTAATAAAGACAGTATTATTATTATCTATTACCATAATAAATAATTAAATAAGCCATAGTAAAGTCGCTCATTTCTTGATATTTTCTACCCATATAACCATATAAATAATTTTGCCTACTCGTCTGTGTAAGTATTTTCTACTCTACTCAGTACTGTAATTAAAAAAAAAAAAAAAATTAATGTTGACATTGAAATTGGGTGTCACATAAGTTTTTTACCTGATTGCTGCTGAACTAACCATTATCAATATTAGCCCACAAATTCAAATAATTTTGAAGATAGCCAGGCATCTGTAATTCAATAATTTACTATCTTATTACAAAATCAAAATAGATTTTGTATAGATAGGAGACACAGGCATAGCGTGGAAAGTGGTCCTTGGTATTACCTACTACTTTGGTCTACAAATACAAAAAACACTAAAGTTCTGAAATTAAACTCTAACCTAAAATCAAAAATAGAAAATGGGTTAAACATTTAAGCCAAAACGGATATTTCCATAAAAATCTCAAAATTGAATTTTCACTTAATCACTAAATATATCCTTTATTCTATAGTATAGGCCAATTTGTAAAAGTAAAAAAATAAATCACTTTTAAAACTTACCTGATATCAAGAGTTTTTGGTCATCAGAAAGAAGTTATAGTTGAAGTTTTTTAATTTTACATCAACATTATTTGTGAATTTAAAAACGTGTTTTTCCTCCAATGTTTATTCTACTTGCCATGTCTGACGATTGCTTTGCACATTAACTCCAAGTACTTATATTTATAATGCGTTTGTTTCTTAGGCATGGCTGATATTGACTACACTAAACTAAACTTACAAAATTATGTTAAAACCATAACAAGATCCTTTCTTAGACCAAGTAGACAGTTCACCATGGTTCCACTTGACATTGTGTTGTGTAGCTGAGAGTGCTGCAATTCCTCAATTCCATTTCTTTCAATTTTATAATAATATTAGAAAAAATGTACACAATTGTTTTAAAATAATTCCCATACAATTTTTAACTGATTTTTTCGAATCACCCATAAACATTTAAATGACCAGTCTGTACCGTGACCTTGTGGGCACCTTAATTTATAAAATATGTCTCGTATATTAGTATGTCTATTTACTAGATTTTTTTAAGCTTTATGAAGTAAAACAGTTTTCTGCCAAAAATTTATATATTTAAAACTTTACTTTTCATTTTTATTGCTCGTGTTAAATTGCATTTAATGAGAAATCTCCTTCTCTGATAGTGTTGAAAAGTGAGATGGAGTGTCCAACATAATATCCCCAAGAAAAATCCACTATTTAATTCAATCATATTTGCAGTATGTGTATATATTATGTGAAATATTGTTGTACAGTGTTGTGGTCACTATTTTGTATCACTTGTATTATACCATTTTCAACACTGTCTTCAAGGTGCTTGGTGTTTACTGGATATCCTTTTGAGATGTGCTGTCAGATTTATCTTAAGAAACATGATGCTTAGATTTAAAATCAACAAATACATTTTCAAATATAGTAATTTTTTAGAAAGATGGTAATGTTAGTGATTTTTTTCAGGGTGGTATGTGTACGTTGTTCATACCTGATGAAGATCGAACTGTCAATATTAATAGTGATCAGTTAGAAATTGTAGTACCAGAAAGAAATGATAAAGTTAAAGTCATTTATGGAGAGGATAAAGAACGAATTGGAGATTTACTATCAATAGACAATCAAGAAGGTGTCGTAAAATTCAGTTCACCTATTAGTGAAGTTCGATTATTACATCTTCGATATTTTTGTAAATATAGAGGTGAATGAAACGGAACACTAATTTCAGGCTCAGTGATGATAGTATTTTGTTTCATCTAATTACAATATTATTTTTATATATTTCTAAAGTTCATTTTAAAAAGGAGATGAAAAAAAAAATTAATCTTTCATTTATAATAAAACAAACATTTCTACTTCAAAATAAGTAATTTTTTTCCTTTTTTTTTTTAGAGTTTGATTATGTATGGAAAATCAATTTCATTTGAACCAATTTTCTGTATGTGTTTTTAAACAAAAATTTAAAATTTATTGAATTCTTGTTATATTTATGCATTAACATGTATTTTATAATACAGTAGAGCCCCGATTATCCGCGGTATTGGGTGGCAAGGGCACCGCGGATAGCGAAAATCGCGGATAACCCAAAAAAAGACTAAAAATGAGGTGAAAACGAAAAAAATATTTCAGCATAAAAATTATGTTTTATTGTACAAAAAACATGATATGAAAACTTTTAAAAGATGTAGAGTACAACAGAAACCATTGTTCTACATCTAAATCACTAAAATAAATACAGTAACAGTAAATAAAAAACTATACATGTACTGTACTGTTAAACAAAAAGTGTCCAGTTACGCCTTTTTAAAAAAATCAGTCACTCGCTTTTGCTTCTTGCTTTGAAAACACCTTTTCTTTATTCTAGATTGTACTTTTCTTAACATAAGTTTTTCTGCCAGTTGTGCGTCGTCATCTTGTTCCTCTAAATATTGAAGCAATCCGTCTACGTGCTGCAAAGCAGTTTCGTGTGTCATCCTTGCAGGCGCCTCATCTTCTGAGCTTTCACTTTGTTCTTCGTTCTCGTCCAATCCCATTGCTTTGTTCGTTATCTCTACGTCAGTCAGTCGTTCAAACCCAGGCACACTTGCGTCGCATTCCAGCCACTCATCTATGTTCTCTTCGTCGACATTCTCTCCTCCTGGAACGGATGTCAATAGGTCAACAAGTGTAGCGGTCGGCATGACTTCACTTTTTTCTTCACAAATGGTTTGGTTGACATTTGTTTCGATACTTGGAAAGAGTTTTCTCCATGATTTAACAAGGGTTGAGGGTTTGACGTAATCCCATGCAGAAGCAATATCGTAAATGCTATCCAAAATTGTATAATTTTTCCAAAATTCTTTGAAATCGCAGCCTTCTTCGATTTTTGACAGTAACAACTTTGTTCTGTATGTTCTCTTCATTGTTGCAATCACTCCCTGGTCCATAGGTTGTATCAGAGCAGTAACATTTGGGGGCAAAAAGTGTGCAAAAATTTGCCCGTCAGAAGATTTAAGCACGCTTGTATTTGGGTGTGAAGGCGCGTTGTCAATTAACAAAACAGCCTTCATTGGCAAATTTTTTGAGTCAAGATGTTTACGTACTTGAGGCACAAAAATCTTTTCAAACCATTCTTGAAAAATCTGCTGATTCATCCAACTTTTTTTTTGGTTGAAATAGTCAACTGGTAAATTTTCTGCTCTTGTCCCCTTAAAAGACCTCGGTTTCTTAGATTTACCAATAACAAGAAGCCTAAGTTTGTGACTACCTGCAGCGTTGCTGCATGGCAAGATTGTAATTCTTTCCTTGCTACTTTTGTGACCTGCCGCTTTATGTTCACTTTCAAATGCTAAAGTACGAGTGGGAAGACACTTCCAAAAAAGCCCTGATTCATCAGCGTTATAAATTTGTTCATATGACAGATCTTCAGACAACACAAACTCTTCAAAATCACGTTGAAAATCATCAGCTGCTTCTTGATCACCACTCAGCTTCTCTCCGTGTAGACCGATCTCTCTAATTCCATGACGTTTCTTAAAACGATGTAACCAACCGGACGACGCATCAAAATTTCCTTCCAGGCCTAACAAATCAAAAAATATTTTTGCTTTAGTTGCAATGATAGGACCAGACACGGGGGTGCCCTCACTTCGCACCTGAGCTAACCATTCCGTTAATGCCGAATCAAGTTCATTATAGGTGGATGTCTTCATTGTTTTTCTTTTTTTCATCCCAGAAGCACTGTCCGACATTGATGCAAAGGCCAACAGTTTGTCTTTTTGCTTTAAAACGTCTCGCACTGTTGTTTCCCCAATCCCATAATTCAAACACATCTGCTTCCTAGAAGCGCCATTTTCTATTTTAGAAATCATTTCAAGTTTTTGTGTAATAGTTAACACAACTTTCTTTCGTTTTTCAGCCATTATTAATTTCAGGAACTAACGAAACACTAAACTTGAGCACTGACAAAGAAACATAAAACACAACTGATCACTAAGCACGCTTACTGACAACTGACACCGCTAGCAGGTCGAGAGAAGGGGGGAGGTCTTTGTGTAGAGGGGAAGGTCAGTGAACTTGACAGAGGGGATCAATAATGTGATACTTTAACGTAAAGCGGTGTGAAATCTTTAAACTTTAGACTTCGGTCATGTGCAGTCGTATTTTTTTTTTAAAATCGTTACACTCGCGGATAATCCGCACCGCGGTTCATCCACTCGCGGATAATAGGGGCTCTACTGTACTTGATTTATTCTATATTATATATGGTAATAAAGTATCATATATTATAAATATGATGAGAGTTGGTAATTATTTCACTTTGTGTCATCATGTTTACTACTATTTTTATATTCTTACAAAATTATTGTATATGAAATTTTGTACATATTCTTCATATTGGTTGTATGAAATTCATACTACCTACATTTTTGCAATACACTTAGTATAGAGTAAAGTCTTTCAGAATTTCAGAATGTCTATCTAAATATATTTATGGTACATATTAATCATACTTAAGTGGACTTACATTTAAATTATGTGTTTATAAGTTATTATATTGGTGGTTCATATTGTTAATTCTACTTATTTACATTCACCATCAATTGTGTACAAAACAATGCATGGCATTTAGTTTTACATGTCTTATTGTTCAAGTTCTTTTAGCGAAATATTTCATCTTTAAACTATCATTTTAACAGCTCATTCCCTAACCCGTTTAAAGACATAGCCTATTCATTTTGTGTATTGCTTCATTTTAGTATATACTAATATAAACAAACAACATTTTGAGATGTAAAAAATATATATTCCACCATGTTCTTTAATTAAAATAATTTTCAAGTTGTATGTATGGCTAATCTCTACAAATTCTATATTTGTTTGATTGAGAAGCTTGGGGGTGGGTATCTCTCTAACTACATATATGACATATTTAAAGAAATAAATATACATATCTATATATGTTTTTCTTTTTATTAATACAAGATTTAACAATCTTTCATTACAAGATTTTGATTTCCTTTCATTCAATGCCAAGATTTAGCAATGAATACAATAAGCATAGTTAGATGTTAAACTACAAACACAGAACAAATCAGACACATTTTTAGTGATAAGGCACTACAGAAATATCTTCTATAATAAATAAAAGAATAATATGCAAAGGACATGTGGTTAGTTTCCTTCTACTTGGTTCTCCTTCCTACGTCTCTCTTTTTTATTCCAAGTTCTTTTTTTCATAATTTCCCATGTTCTTCGTTGTATCATTTAGAGGTTAATTGTAGATTGATAACAAATAATTTCAATTTTAAGATACAGAATACTCTGTATATTTTTTGTTATTGTTGGATGTGTGGATATATACGTGGGTCATATTTAAAGTAAAAACAGTTTTTAAGTAGAATAACAACAATTTTATTTATGAACATAAATTGTATCAAAAACTTAAGTATGAACATATTTTTACTTTTCTACATAGTCACAAAGAATATCTAAGCATTTGTTAAGTCGTGGCACTAGCTTTTGGATCCCCTCATCATAGAACTCTGCCGCCTGAACATTTAACCAGTTAGTAACAGTTTCTTTCAACACGTCATCATTTTCAAATCGCTTTCCACCAAGATATTCTTTGAGTTTAGGAAACACATGAAAGTCTGATGGTGCCAGGTCAGGGCTGTGAGGAGGATGGTCCAGTAATTCCCATCGAAAGTTGGCCAGTTGCGTCTTGGTCATTGCTGCAGCGTGAGACTGAGCGTTATCGTGAAGCAGCACGACGCCGCTAGAGAGAAGTTCCATGCCGGCAGTTTTGAATAGAACGCTTAAGCTTGGTTAGTGTTTCTCAATATCTCTCAGCATTTATGGTCATTCCTCTTGGCAGAAACTCAATCAGAAGAACGCCTTTTCGATCCCAAAAGACCGAGGCCATGATTTTCCGTGTTGAAGGTTCTTGTTTGAATTTCCGTGATTTCGTTAATTTGAGTGATGCCATTCACTGGATTGACGTTTAGTCTCTGGAGTGTAGTATGCTACCCATGTTTTATCACCGGTAACAATATTATTCAAGAACTCATCACCACTGTTATCGTAGCGCTCCAAAAATGACAAAGAATGTGCCAAACGCTTATTTTTGTATTCTTCTGTCAACATTTTGGCACCCATCTCGCACAATTTCTTTTGTAATGCAGTTTGGCGGAAACAATGTGATAAACAACCGATCTTGAAACTTGTGGAAATTTCTCATGAAGCTTGTCAATCATAAAGCGCCGTTTTTGGCGAATTTCCTCATCAACTTTTTTTGTCAAGTCTTCATCAATGACAGTTGGTCACCCATATCGTTCTTCGTCATGAACACATTTGTTCTTCCTTCATTGAAAAGCCTATACCATTTACACACGTTACTGTCATTCATTACACCTTCACTATAAACTTCAACGAGCTGCTGGTGAATTTCGGCGGGACGAACTTGTTTTGCGTTTAAAAACCGAATAACCGAGCGCACTTCACAATCGCCGGGTTTATTGATTAACATGGAGACAAACAAAGCAGTGTTACGATAGAACCAACAGTGGCAGAGACATGAAATCAACTGACTGCATAGTTGGGGACTGGGCCAAGAGATGCTAACCTTGAGCGGGCGTCACGTGACAGTCTGCGCGGTTGCTATGCGCAAACAGTTCTTACTTAAAAAATGACCTCTCCTACATTTTATCCTTAACCCTCGTACTGGCAAACATCCGAAATCGACCCACACTCCCGAAATAGTTGGCTATGTTTCACCTATAAAACACGTTTTTTTGCAATACAACATTTCGCCCACCTAGGATCGTCCTATCACAATAATAAAAATAGTGTTGGAAAGCTAATGTTCCGTAGATACATAATCATGCAAAAAAAAAAAAAAAAATACCACAAAACAATATAAATAATATTCCAAAAATTGCTGAAGTTCACGTATTTTTAATACGTAACGTTAAAGGTTTGAACCATGCGCCTTTTAGTAAAAGCGACTCCACTTTTTCACATATGATCACAAATCTATTATTCTGTTAAATGGGTCGACCAAAACACTGTTCTATAGATCACATCTTTCTCTTTATAAGCGTATTTTACAAATTGTTCTGTGACTCACAGATCAAAAGATATATCTACTTGAAGAAAGTAGTAACCTAACGGAGCGAAATTCACTTGGAATTCGGTGCAGTTTACTAAATAAGATTATCGATTACTGATTCGATTTTTTGTAATCGAACTTTATAGTATGTTGTAAACTAGATTTCATTCTATAAGTTGGTACCACTTGATATAGGCAAACCAAACCTTGATGTTATTGTTTTTAGCTTGGAATGAAGCCTAAGTTTGTGAATAAATTGACGTATGAAAACCGTGAAACCGTCTAGCGGTTATTGATTTGGGATTATATTTCTCTTATTTTGAAGGTTTGTTTTATTTATTTATTATAAATTGTGTATACAAATTACAATATCAGTATTATTGTTTGTAGAATGTATTGTTCTGAGTGAATGTTATTGTCAGACATCAAATATTGAGGCTATCTAGAGATAGAGGTTATGTTGGAAATTGGTCTTCCTTCATAGCCAATTTGTAGCAAAACACATTGTGTTTACTAATACAAATAATTTTGTCTAATGAACTGCAATGAAGTTTAAACTAGGTTTTTAACTTTTACTTTTTTCTAGTTACGCTTTTTCAGCAAACAAAAACAAAGTTCCAATTTTCACTTTGTATGAATTATTTTTTATTTTACGAAACTCTTATGTCTGCAAGTAGCAGGTTCTTTCACCAACTATTCACCATAAAACAATTTTTACACACCCTGAAATTAAGGTGATTTTTATTTACAAGTGGCTATAGGTAGATAAATTATAACAAGTTTATTTTCAAAAGAATCAAACGATTGGTTTGATATTGGTTTATTTTCTTAATCTAACCAACAATTTATGTTCTTAACTCTAAAGCAGAAATAGTACTCTTTTACAAAAGCACAAATTTTAAAGAATTTAATAATCTAGTTGATAATATTTATTTAAATTAATTGTATATCCACTTATGAAATGATTTACAAGTTGTACGAAATTGGAATATATTTAATTCTACAGCCCAATCCAAATATTTTAAATATATAAAAAAAAAATTAGAAAAATATAAAAAATCTTTGTTTTACTAAACCAAAATTCAAAAGGGTGAAAATCTGACCTTCCTCTATTATGGGGAAGTCTTCAGACGATCTTGAAGAAGTTTCAACTGGATGGCTGGAATTCCCTGATGTGTATGTTGACTTGGAGTCCTTTTTGGCTGAAGAAGGTGTCTTGCTCGTAGTGTAGTCGTATCGGGATACCCTGTACCTCCTCAAGTATTTATGATGATATGTAGAGCTCTTCACTAACTAATAAGACATTTATTAGTTAGTCTAGTGTTTATTCAATATGTTGTTATTTATCTTGAGTTGTACTAACTGTTTAACTAAGAATCTTTAAGTAAACGTCGTATTAATAAAATTTTGACTGAACAACTAATTCACAATTAAACAAGTTAATTAACATAGTAATATGCAGAGAGACCTACTCTGGACGAATCGGAAAACACCCGTCTCCTGGCTTCCACGAAGTTTCTCTTTTATAGTCTCCGGCAGGCTGGCCCATTCCTTCCACCCTTTTTGAACACTTTTTAGCTATTGTTTTATTCATAGCCGCCGTAATTCCACTTCCAGATCTGTTATTGAATTTCCCAAGGTGTTGTTTTGAAGCCCGTGATGCCTTTTATCTCCACGACTTCGAATGAAATCCATACGAGTTTTGGTTTTCAAATAAACGGCATTCGAAAAATCGCGAAGATACGCCTAAAACTTCCAAAGTTTCTGAGCCGCCATATTGAAACTTTTTGAAAATGTTGCTCATTATCCAAAAGTTTCATACCCGCAGCACAAAATCGCTCCGTCATTTCTTCCGCGTTTTTTCTCACCTTGAAAGATTCTAGTCTCGAAATGTCATTCCTTTTGTTTTACAATTTAAAATTCATTGAATTGAGCTTTTTAAAATTTTAAATTTTATTCTAATTTACCACATATCTCTTTATGTTTATTATTTAACTGCATATCTTTGACTTTACTTTTGGAAACCTCTTTTGTTTTCAGAATTTAATTTTAATTTAAATTGTAATTGTTTTTCCTGATTATTCTAAACAAGTAGTCGAAAGTGTACAGTTCGATTTTGTTAAGTCGGTGGATTTTTGTCACCTTCCAGGCATCGAACATAACACTTACCGCTAACTTTTTAGTTATAGATTTTATCGAAAGTTTTCCCTCTTGATATTTGATTTATTTTTCATTCTTATTTCTAGAAACGTTAACAATTTCCAATTTTGATCAATTTTGGAATTTTTTATTACTTTAATCTTAAATAACTACGTCAGAAATCCAAAATAGGATCTGATTCGATATTTATAAGAATGCACACTTTTAGGACTACACTCTGTACCAATTTCAGTCTCAAATTCATATTTTCAAATTTTTAATTAATTTTAGAATAAATTCAAACTAAAAGAATAATTTTGAGGCGATGTAAATTCTTTCAACAAACCAATCCCTTTTCTAACGGGTTCTTGGTCTTTTTATTCAATTTACAAAAGATCTGACGACAGTCAAGGTCCACTTTCAATAGGCTATAGTACAAGTTGGCTTGGTAACAAGAAAATTTAATTTCTTTGTCCAGCAAAACTAGACTCAACCTTTGAAACGGATTTAACCTTTTCAGAACATTTTATAAATTGATTGTTTTTACCAAAATATATGCAAAATGTATATAAATTTATATAGGCCTATCTATAAATAGAGAAAGGTTATGATATATCTGGTGTGACCAATATTAGCAAGTTTCCATTAGTTTTATATATCAGAATAATTTTGTCTAATTAAAATTTTATAAATTGATTATGTTTTTACCAAAATGTATGCAAAATGTTTATAAAATTATATAGGCCTATCTATAATTTTTTTTTTATTGGTTTATATACCTATTTCTGTGGAATTTTGCCTCCGTTACTTTCAGATTTTTTGATATATGACCTTATAACTCTAAAATTTTTAAATCTTAAAGTTTTTGCATTACACGCTTAAAATCTATGTATCTTTGTGAGAACATAGGTAATAAAAATTCGGTTATTGATTATTATTTTATTTTTTTGTGATTTTTTAAAATAGTTAGCCAATATTCACTTTTTATGTAAAAATGTACCACGTCCAATGAAAATTTTAAAAATTGATTTTTCTTTTTAGCAACTTTTATCCACAAATATATTACAAATCTCTAGTAATACTTCAAAAAAATCCAAAAAAAAAAAAAATTTAGTATGGTGTACATACCATTTCTGTGAAATTCTTGCCTACGTTACTATCCAATTTTTGAATATTTTACATAGTAACCATAATTTTTTTACATCTATCATTTTTTTTCACTACACAGCTAAATTCTATGCACCTTTCTGAATATAATGATATATAGCAATTTTTTTAAGGATATATATTACTATTTTTAGTGAATTATTGAAAAAAAAATATGAACAAATTACCTTTTTTCGTAAAATATTTTTTTAAATTTTGAAAATGTAACAAATATATTTATTTATTTTTCTAAATATATTCACAAATATTACACAAAACTTTTGTATATCTTAGAAAAAGGTGGTAAGCTTTTGATTTTGGATGATACAGGTTTTTCCTGAAAAATGATAACTTCGTTTTTGATATGTAACATACTTACTCCAAAACCGTTTCAAAAAATATATATATTTTTTACATAGATGAATTCTATGCATCTTTCTGAGAAAAATGATGTCTTATAAGTTAGGTTTTGTATAAAAATAATATATTTTATGAATTTTTTAAGAAAACAAACCTTTAACATGCGCCAGTTGTGCCGGTTTTAAGGGTAAAGTTTATATAACTAGATTTTCTATAAAACAACAAATTTAGTCAGTTTAAGTATGTAAATACACTTACATTCTACGGTTTAACTACGTATTTCATTAAAGTGTAAAATCAAAATTTGTTTTATTTTCCAAGCATGTGAAATGCCCCAAGTGGTAGGGTGACCATTCCTTGTAATAAATGATTTCATAATGAGTTATGAAAGTTTTTTTTTATATAGTGTAACATTATATTGTATCTTTATTACTTGTTTATATTTTTTTTTACATTATTTGATATGATTTTCATAAATTACTTTATCGTTTATTTTATTTTACAGTTTAACTTCCTATCATTAGTTAATTTATATAATAACTAGATTTCATAGAATAACTAGGTAATAAATATGTGCAATTATGGATGTCATATTTTAATTAACCAGGCCCGTTTCATGAAATACCTAGTTATTTTATAGAATAACTGATTTATTCACTTTAGCGGTAACAAATACATCCAAAAATCTAGGGATATTTTAAGTAACTATGCTTTGAATTCTTGAAATTTAGGTTTTATTTCAGGAATATTTTTGTTTACAATGTATTGATTTGTAGGGAGGACAATTTTTGGTAAGAAATAAATAACTTCACAACACAATTTGAACATCAAATATGTAATACAGACAAATCAAGGTTATAAAATTATTTGAATTTTTTTTTTTACTGGAAAGCTAGTTAACCCCTCAAAGTGGTTTTCCGAGCAGCACTCGTATGATTTCACCAATGTATTTGCGGATTGCCAAGCACTGCTTGCATAGCAGTAGTCTGTCAGCTAATGATGTCTACCGACTATTTAGAACTATTTCAAGATACTAAAAATAAACAGAATATTTAGAAAGATATTTTATCATTACTAGTGGTCTACCTGAACACAGAACATTTTATTAGTTTGGAATAAATTCTGAAATCAAGTGTTTCTTTGCTAATCAGCTGTCTCATTCTTAGCTGTAAGTTGCTCTTGTGCTAAACATGAAGAAATTTTGACTTTTTACACAGTTTTTATATTTTTTCTCATGTTTTTATAATATTATTGTTGTGTTTTGTAAAGATAAAAGTGAATAAGTAGTTGCTTTTAAATTATGTGTAAATATTAAATCTCCAAGGAGCACTGTGGTGATTTCATAATAAGGTAAACGTAGATTCCCCGAACCAATAAAACAAGAAACAAAACTAAGATTATAATATACCTAGTATGTTTATTATAATATCCATAGGTACTGATGGGACCATTTGTCTGTGCGCGCGGCTCTGACGCTACTAGCCGTTCTGTAAAAGTAGGGCTCGCTCACCCAACTATGTTTGTCTACCTTTTGCGAGACATAATTACAGTTTACAAGATTTGTAGTGCATATAGAAAAATGATGTTTACAAACAAATTTTATTGTTTTACGTCCTTTAATATATCAGTACTGGCAAAGGTAACATCTAAAAAATGTGATACTAAAAGTTGATTTACAATATTAAATTTATTGATTGTCTACATACATTTTAATCCAGCTCTTCAATGCTGCTCAAATCATCGTCGTCATCGTCCTCCTCACTGCTGTCGCTGTTTCCTACTGATATAATCATTGATTCCACGAGGTCATCGATCCGCGGCTCAGCTGAAGCGTAATTATTTTCAATAGTTTTTACATACTCATTTAGATATATATATATATATATATATATATATATATATATATATATATATATATATAATAATATAGACTATTAGACATAAGAAAGCAAAGTAAAGACTCACCTCTAAGGTTATTATTACTGCTTCCCTAGCCCGCTTGATGGTGTGAGTTGACATCGCTGCCAATAAGTAGCCAACTGCACTATATTTCACGATCAGTTCCAGTTCCCTTGTGGGTGGTAATGTCTTGGCATCATAGGGGAGTCAGGAGCTCATTATTAGGCCTTGTTTTTCACCCCTACACTGCCAGCTGACCAGGACTATTGATATATCTTAAGAACAAAAATCTATTAATGGAAAGCTATGTATACCCTTACTTACAATTAAGCAAGTTGTTACATTATGCAGGAAATTACAATAAATAAGTTTACCTTTAGCATCTCCAAGCCCGGCTACCCGACTTTGGTGAATCAATGGTTCCTGGATGGAGGCTTTGTTGATGATATTCTTGATGAAATACTAACAGAAGGATGCCAAGGTAGCCTTACTGTGCTGTAGGTTTATTTGAATTACCTTGACTATCACCTGGTTTCCCACTCCCTCTTCCACCAGGAGTAATCATATATGACCTCCATAAACCTGTCATCTACTAAAAAAACCATTAGTTTTTCTACTGCTGTAGATGTGCAAGCGCTGGAGCCCTCAGCTGAAATCTCACAATGGACCTCGGCTGATAGTTCTTCAGTTTTGCTATATTTATCAGATTTTATGGTACCTATAAAAATCCCACTAGTAGCTAGGGAATTATTGGTCAACCTGGACAGACCCTCGCATGCCCAGGCAGGACTAAATACTCTGAGAGGGTGCCTGGTATCTCAGAGAGCTTCACCCGTTAGAAGCAATCTGTGCCATTCATCTCTTCGGTATGGGTAGTCTACACCAGATTAGGGATTTTTAATTCAGGATTTACTCCCCTAGATCCGACGGATTCAGTCTGGACTAATTGTCCTGTGCAGGGCCACCACGAACAGGATGCAGTTATTTACTGCACTGGATCATAACTTATTGGTCCGACCCACTGCATCGGTCTTGAATATGGATATACTCAAATTACTGTACCCCCTGAGATTGGGGGAATGACTAGACATTCAACTGAGTGATCACTTCCCCAGCCTCTTGACTCCATTTTATTATTTACATTCCTGTGGACTAAAAAGTAAAATTTTATTTATATTAGCAGGGAGCTCATTTTGGTTTAAATATACAGAGTGGTGCACGAATAACTTGCCCTGTAGAAGGTTACTTGTTTTGACTAGTTTTACTATTAATGTAATGAAAAACCAGCCCTATAACTATAAAAGTTATTGGTTTAACTAGTTTTATCATTAATTTAATGTCATATTTTCATAAAGGATATCAATAAATAATGTTCGTATAGCTCACATTCACCGTTTACTATGGTTATAAAACTATACATTATATTATACTATATGAAATAAATTTAAAGTTTGTGTTCGAAATGTTCTCTATCCACATCCAAGCTAGGTTGTGTATGTCGAAGCATGTTATTGAAAACTTTTTTCAACTGAGGGAAGTTAGCAATGTCAATTCTTCAATCGTTCTTGGTTTGTTATGGTAGACTTTTGCATTTAAAAATCTCCACAGAAAGTAGTCATAAGGTTACAAGTCAGGAGAGCAGGGTTACCACAAACTGTTGATGGTGCTCCTATCTTCCTGAATGTATCTTAGCCAGTAACCAATCCGATCCATCTACATGAAAGTAAGCCCAACGCAGTTTCTGTGAAGTCAATTGAATTGAACAAAAAATGTATTATACACTTGCAAGTAAACATTAGTATTAAATTTTTCATTAAAATATTCTCTTACTAAAAAGAGGACACTACTGTATACACCAACTTTCAACTTGAGGTAATGGCTTTGCCAGCACTCGTGTTGATTTTTTCAGCCCAATGTCATGTATTTTGGGAGTTTACATATCCCGACATATAGAATAAAGCTTTGTTCATTTAAAAGAAGAGAAATGGATCAATTTTCCTTCAGCAACATTTTTTAGCAACCAATTAATTACAGTAATTTATATGCTTATCCTTACCCAATTCTTTTATTTGGTGACCAACACACACAGTAAGGTGTCATTCCTAGGCCATGAAGGACGTGTTAACATGACCCGCAAGAAATTCTGCCTTGCTGCACTAGACATCTTGTTGGGGTTTCTTTCAATTGATGCACCTTACCTCTGTCACAACTTCCGGTGTTCGTACACCCGAGTTTTTACTTTTCTTTTCATTAATATCAGAACCAGTTAAACGCTACTTTTAAATAAATCCTGGATTTTTCCGGAACATTAATTTAAGGAAACTGCTCATACAAATTGTTACAAACCACTTTAATAGATTATAATCAAAGGTATTTTTCAACAATTAACACCCATGACTAAGAACCAGACACACTCTGATCGTCTAACAGCACACTTAAAATAGATTCAAGCCACTCTGTTCTGTATTTGGGCTGGTGTTTTGTACGCAACTATGTATAATTATTTTTTATAGATTACCAATTTTAAGAGTTATACAGATTTCTAATTAATTTTTACTAATGTTGATGGAAGTACTTATTAAAATAATTTAATCACTGCTTTAACAAAAACATTCTTTACTATTTCTCCTTTTTATATAAATGACAAACTAGAACTACCTCAATTCTAATTAAAGGCTACAGTGAACATCAAGTTGTTATTTGTATTATTAACAACGATTTTTCTATACACTTTGAGTTTCTGTTGTTAGTGAAACATAACTAAAGCACTTCCTGGTAACATTTTTATAATTGAAACTATCTTGAATTTAAAGAGCTGTTTAAGATAACACTAACATTATAATAATATTTACTGTAGTCTATAAATGTGTTATCATCAAAATTATTTGCAACATAATCCATTTAATTCCGTTTTCTTTACTTTGATTGTGAAATTTTATGTTGATTAATGTATTTTAAGTAGAATTATTAGATAAGAAAACAGAGACAATCTTTGTATTTTAAAATTTTGAATTTGCTTTAGATAACATATCTAATTCACTTATACCTATTAAAAAGTATATAATCTTTTCCTAGAAAAAAAAGAGATGATTAGTTATATAACAGTTACATAAATGTTATATAATGAGGTGTTATGTAATAAGTTGTTATGTAATTAGTCATTATACAACTAATAATTTCAAATTTCCTTGAAGCTTCTAAAGTGTGTATTACCTTTAAGTAAGGTTTTCTTATATTCGAAGATATTTTACCCAGCTTAGTTTTTTATGGCCTTATTTGGGGCAAATATAAATATGAAAATAACATTCATTAATATTAGTGAGAAATGTTGAAGATAAATGAGATATAATTAAGTTTTACTCTCCTAATACAAAACCTAAACCTAATCACCATTTCACCAAAAATGTTGGTTTGGGAGTTATTGTTGAAAATTGAAAATTATGGTGAACCATAGTCACATTAAGTTCAATATCTCAAAATCGCTTTAACAATTTTAATAAAATGTTAATGAAATGTGAAAGTCAAATCAATGTGCCGAGCTGATGCTGAGATGATGCCTTGTGAAATGAAATTACGATTTTGCAAGTAAATAAAATATATATGTTTTACCAAACTGCAATTAAATATAGTTCAATGTAATAAAGGAGGGGGATATGTAGCCCTCTAACAATAAATTGTATAGTTCTTGTACTGTGACTCAAGTGTTGATAAATACAGAAAGTTGTCTAATGTTTTATATTCCATTAAAACATAAGCTTAGTTAGGTAATCCTGCATACCAACATGTACCCATATGTTTTTTGTTTTTTCCCGTATATTAATAACTGATACCTTAGTTTAAATATAGCAGATCTAGTTGAGTTCTATATCCTTCATGAGTCTTAGAACCTGTTTTGCTAGATTATTTTCTTCTATTGTAGTTCTAGGTAGACCAAATATGAGGAGTCTAATTTGCTCTAGTACTTCATACTTCAAAGGAGGTTCTGGAATTTCCATGTATTGACCACACAGTCTACATTTCAACCTACCATAGGTTAAAAATAAGATCCCCACTGTTCTGATGGGAGCTCACCAAGAGTAGAGGAAAGGAAAAGACCTTGCTAGGATGGACAAAAGTCAGGATTGCAAGACCGGAGGCTTGTCTACCAAGGATGTCCTGGAACATTAAAAGATGGTGAAAGTTCCATCAAGCTATAAGGAGAAGACTTTAACAGAAGAACAATCGGATAGGATTCAGAGGAGATAATTATAGGGGATGTACTGTCCTTTGAAGAGGAAAATACAGTACCAGAATTCCTCTTGGAGAAAGGAGCTGTCCTAATTGCATGCATAGATGAGACAACCAAGAAGTGATGATGGACAAAATCCCTAAGATTAACATTGAAGAGGAATTAGCACGGAAGGTGAATCTAGCCAGGGTGGTGCTCAGAACAAAGAAGGTTTTGGTCTGGGTACCTCCACCTATAGGGAAACTCCCACCAGAACAAGTTCTGAAAATGATGAACACCCAAAAGAAAGGGCTAATGATACAGAACTGGAGAGTAGTCAATAGGAAGCTGGAGTAACGTGGTCAGACTCTGGTATTAGTGATCGACAAGGCATCACTGAAGTCACTTCAGGCTAAAGGATACACAGTGCATCTGGGCCTCTGCAAAGCGGACTTCAGAGTCATCTCCAATCCAAGGATAGTTGAGGGTATTTCAAGTAAACCTTCAACACAGGAAGGCGGCAACTACTGTCTTACGAAGGCTTGAGCAGGAACAAGTTAACGTCACCCTGATACAAGAAACCTTGTGTGACTGGCAGCAGAATCACAGGGCTATCCTTGAGAGGAGGTAAGTTAGTGTATGATAAATCTACTAATAAACCTTGAACCTGTATAGTAATTAAGAATAACTTTGAGATACTTGTTTTATTTTCTTTATATTCCAGAGGCACTGACCTACCGGTGGGTTCAAGAAATCGGAAGCTAATTTTCACTTCTGTTTACTTCCCACACAATTCAGCTGACAATCCACTGCCTGCTAGTTTCAAGAAGGTGGTAGAGCACTGTGTGCATGGGGATTTTGAACTCCTAGTGGCAGCAGACACCGATGCACATCATACAGTGTAGGGCAGCAATGACACGAACAATAGAGGTGAGTCATTATTTTCTTATATTGTAGTATCTAATCTTTATAATTTAAATAGAGGAAATACACCCACTTTTATCACTAAGACTAGAAGTGAGTGTGATACTTAGATCTAATTCTTGGAACCAATTTTATACACAATGGTTTAAGTAAATGGTATGCTTCAGATGAGCCGTGAGCCTTCTATGTCAGATCATAGACAAATAATTATAGAACTCCAAGTAGATAATAGATCAGTTAACACGTTTTCGAATCCCAGGAACACCAAATGGGATCATCTCAAAATCAACCTTCATGTATTTTGGAGATCAATTTATAACTCAAAAGAATTGAGCTCACAGCAAGTAGGTCGATTAATATCATTGTGGATTCCTTTCATGAAAATTGTCCTCTTACACAGAGAGTGAATAGGAGTCAAGCCAATTGGTGGACTCGATCACTCTCTGACCAAAGGAAACAGGTTAGGCGGTTGTATAATGTAGCCAAATGATATGTGAATCTTAAAAAACAGTCCCTCACTGAGTACATTAAATACATTAAAAAACCAAGATTTGAATCCTGGAGGAAGTTTTGTGGGGAAATAGATTGTACTACTCAAGGAGCAAAGATTTCTTAGATACTTTCCTCCGATCCCCTAAACCCAATGGGGAGTATAGGCCCAAGAGGTAATTTACAGAAACCGGGAAGGAAATAGTAGAAATCCTACTCAAGGCATACTTTTTAGAGTCAGTTATCAAGAAAACGGATGGGGAGCAAGGGTCAGACAATCCTGCATAGTTCCAACTAGGGACAACTGGCACATCGCTGGCAAAATCAGGTGTGCTACTAATTCTTGTCACCCATTCCTTTCACCGGGCCTAGATGGGATTTTTCTGGCTCTACTGCAGAAAGGGGAAACATATATTATAATAACCCCATCATATACAGACTATTCTGTGTTAGTCTAGCCACCAGGTACATAACCCGAATGTGTAAGGCAACTAGAGCAGTGTTCATACCTAAGCCAGGATGCACCTCTTATGCTGAGGCTAAGGCTTATAGACAGATCAGTTTAACATCCTTTATTCTGAAGATGCTAGAAAAAGATAAACGCTGGGCCATGATCACTTTGCATATAAGTCAACATACATACCAGTCAGATAAAGGTTGTTAGAGTGCACTTCAATGTATAGTTCAAAGACTGGAAGAGACTCTCGGAAACCGTGATTATGCCATGGGTTGGGACCGAGTGGGGACATGCCAAAACAATTCTGACTAAGGTCCAGAGGTTGTCATGTTTATGCGCAACCAGGGCCATGTCCCCTACAGCAACCTTTACAATGGAAATACTATTCGATCTTCTACCCATTGACCTGTATATTATGGCGGAAGCAAGAGAAGCAGCCTACAGGCTAAGTGGCAGCAGAGCCTCGAGAAACTCACATATGGGGTATGCCAGAATTACAGAAAAAATTGGCCATCCAATTTTAAGTATGGGTGCCTATTAAACAGAAACCAGATACTCATTTTTGTGACCTTTGGAAGTATCACACTGACCCATAGGGATGAAAATCGAGTTCTAGGAAACACAGGAATCTTGGTGTGGTATACCGATGTTTCAAAAGTAATGGCAGGTTCTGGTGCCGGAGTGTTTGGGCTAAGACCTGGGTTATAATGTTCATTTTCCTTGAGACAATATGCCACTGTTTTTCAGGCTGAGATTATGGCCACAAATGTCTGTATACAATGACTATTTGTCCTTAATTCTGTATTATAGCTGTAGGTTAGTTATGCTGCTAAAATGATATGCCTTCTTTCATTAAAGATACAATGATCACGTGAAAAACCTTTTTAAAACTAGTTTTGTACTTTGTCTGTATTACTTTGATTTTCTCCACATACTTTTACATTGCCATAGAGATCCAATAATTATTACTCTAATGACATAACATGTTCTGTAAATAAGTAAACATACATCTTTAATAATTTTTAAAGATTATTTAAACTTTTAAATTTAAAACAAAGTTGAATTTGTGTTATTAGATAATAGTGTTAACTGTCTTGAATAAAATTCATAATGTATTATATAAATACTGGTATTTGTATACTTTTACCTGAAAAATTAATATATTGTTTAATATACTTACTTCTTACTTCTTATTACGTGCGTCCAGCATCGGCGCCGATTGCACGATGTCTTCTATACAGATCGGCAGCATGATGCACAAGTTTCGTGGGAGTATGGATGACATAAGATCTCGTGTGGTGTTGCCAATCAGAAGATGTCTCAGTATTTCCTCTCTGACTGCTCCATCACCATGCGTACACTCAAGGACCATATGCTCCAGACTCTCGCTCCTCTGTCCACATCTAGTGCACAGAGGTGAATCCATCATAACGAAACGGTACAGGTATTCCTTGGTGATTATGTGTCCGGTTCTGGATCGGGAGATGAAAGTTTGGGTCTGCCTATTATGGTTCCTGTATATCTCCAATCACTTGGCCATTTCAGCAGTTTGAACAGTACTCTTCCGGTTGTATCATTCTTCCACATGTCGATCCATTTCATTTTGAGAGAGTGTTTCATTTCCTGAATGCTAGTAGTTAGAACTGGTGCATGTAGTGGCTTTGGATGTTGCTGAAGAGCAGTTCTTGCTATTTTGTCGGCCTCCTCATTACCTTGTATGTCACTGTGCCCAGGGATCCATTGGAAGTGAATGGTTTTGTATATTCTGGAGTTAACTTTGTATTGCCTGTGTATAATGAAAGTAGGGAGGTGGTTTATACATGTTTATTGTAAAGAGGGCTGCCTTGGAGTATGTAAGAATGCAAATCTGTTCCTTGGATAAATCATTACAGTGTTGGAGAACAGCAAGGATGGCCAGAAGTTCAGTCGCCATGCTCGAGTTACTGAGTGAAGAGACGTAGAAACTATATTCCATCTCTGGGATATAGACACCTGATCCCGATTGGAGATTTTTTGGATTGTGTGATCCATCAGTATAGATTTGTAAAAAGTTTTGGTGTTCAGTGTCGATTGTCTCCAGTGCGGCCCGTCTTAAGTGTTTTTGAGATGTTTGAGCCAAGCTCGTTCTTCGAGATATAGGAACAGTGATTGAATGTTTAGCTCCATTTGCATAGCACTGATTGGTGTGGTTTTGGGGCATCCCAGGCAAATTCGAAGCGCTGTGTTCTGGATTGTTTCTAGGTGTCTCAAGTGTGACCTAGCTGCGCCTCCCAAGACCTCGCAGGCATATGTAATTTTGGGTTGGATGTACTGAAGATAGAGTTTTCTTAAGGTCAACGTGTCTGCTCCCCATGACTTGTTAGCTACGATCTTAAGTAGATTGATCCTTGGTAAAATTTGGTCATTGATAGAAGAGATGAGTGGTTGCCAAAGAAGTTTTTTCATCAAATGTTATGCCCAGAATTTTTGGATTGGGATTATAGTTTATTTTCTAGTCGCCCAGAGTGATTTGAGTGCGGAAATTTTTGAGTTTGTATCTTCTTGTAAAAACTGTGTACTCTGTTTTTGATCTTGAAATGGTGAGGTACCATCTTGTAGTCTACTTGTTTATGATATCCACTGCCCCTTGGATGTTTTTAAAGGTGGCATCCCCATCACTGCTCCTGGACCAGATGGTAATTTCATCTGCATAGGTAACAATCTTTACATTTGGTGGAAGCTGTTTTTCTAAGTCAAACATTATGATGTTGAAAAGAATTGGGCTTAAAACTGACCCCTTGAGGGATGCCATTATGGACATTTTTAGGATATGAAGTAATGTTGTTGATTTTGGTGGTGATTTGCCGCAAAAACCGGCCTTTGCACACTGTAAGGCAAGAGTTGTAGGGGGAACTCGATCAAAAGCAGCCTCCAGATCTATCATTACTGCTATTGTTACCTCATGATTATGAAAACCCAAGTACACGTGCTCACAAAAACTCAGGAGAGAATCCACGGTGCTTCTTTGAGGTCTAACGCCAAATTGGTGTCTGCCCAGTATGGTGTTGGACTCCAACCACCAAGTAAGTCTGTTGTTGATTATTCTCTCAAGTAGTTTGCCCAGGCTGGACAGCAATGAACTTGGTCTGTAGGACTTCATTAGTTCCTTCTCCCATTTTTGGTTTCAACAGTGGGACTTTAAGGGCTGTCTTCCATTGATCTGTATAATTACCCGTGTGCCAGATTTCATTAAAAAAGGTGGTGATTTCATCCAGGAGCAGCAACGGTAGATACTTCAGCATTTCATTATGTATTAGATCCGCGCCCAGAGTTGTGCTCTGTAGCTGAGAGACCGCGCTGTAAACTTCATTTAGCGGAATTAGTGCGTCACATTCATGCTGATGGCGAAAAAGGTGGAGAAGATTTATTGAGAGGTATTGCTCTTCTCTGGTTAGTGACATTGGATATGAGACTCTTTTGCCGGATTTGGAACAGTAGTGGTCAGTGAAGGATTCTGCAATAGCTTGTTCGTCTTGTATGAGGATGCCAGTGCTGTTCTTGATGTATGAAATTTTTGAATAGGTCTTTCCCTATATTGCTCTGAAGTTCTTCCAGACAGTTGCCGAGGGTGTTTTTTCGTTTATAGAACCTACAAACTTTTGCCAGCTACTTCTTCTTGCTAGCAGGCACACCTTTTTAGAGATTGCATTGGTCATGTTGTATGCTATTCGGTTGGTCAGTGTATTTGATCTTCTCCACTTTCATCTTGGTTTCTGCTTGTCTTTTCTTGCCTTTGTGGTCTCAGCATTCCACCACATGTTGAGAGTTTTGTTTGTGTGATGATCCTGTTTAGTTTTCGGTATACTGCTGTTGGCTACGTTGATTATGGCTTGAGTTATGGACTTCACTTTATTAGCTGAAGAGTTGTTGGGCAGCTGATTCTTTAGCTCCTCTTGATAGGCCTCTCAGTTCGCCGATTTTATCTTTCATTTCGCTGCTTGTGGGATATTTTTTAGAGGACATTAACTGAGGGAAACTGTTGTTATTTTTGGTAGATGGTCACTTGACATATTGTTTCCCACCTTAGATCGCTTGATGAGAGAGAAGTGAAGCTTGAGCAAGGTCGACTGTGCTGCACCTGCCGGTGCATGCAGACTGATATGTGGGCTTCTTGTTGTCGTTGAGCAGAATAATTCTGTTTTCGGCAATCCAGTACACTGTGCTTCCTCTTTGATTAGGGGTGCCTGTGCTCCATGCCTGGTGGTTTGCATTGAAGTCTCCTAGCATGATGAAGTTTTTGTCATTTGGGATTATGCTGTTTAAGCTTGCCTTGGAGAATGCATGAATCAGGAGGAATGTAAAAATTCACCAAGGTGATATCTAAGTCTTTTCCCAGTTGTATCATCATTGATATTAACTCCATTCTGCTCTGTGAATGCTCTTTTGTTATATTGCTCACGGATAGGGAGTCATGTACCAGAGTAACCACTCCACCACCTCTCCTATTTGTTATAGACAGGCTATGCATTGAGTAGCTCTTGAACTTCGGATGTTTTGTTTCATCTTCATGTAGCCAGGATTCCTGTATGCAGGCAATTTTAACGTGGGATTCTGTTATTTGTTGTTTCAACTCATGTCCCTTTCTGGTCAATCCTCTAACGTTCCATTGTAAAAAAATTATGTCAATGGGTACACCTTGAGCTGATTGGCTGCTCCTTTTTTTCTTCTGGTGCTCTCTCCACTCTGTTCCAAGAGAAATGTGATGTTGGCTCTTTGGGATGTCTTTCTTGAATCTTTGGCATAAGTTCACAGCCTCTTGTCTAGACTTACACTACACCTCCAGTCTCCTGAGATGTTTAGCTCCTCTTTTCCGGATTATCAGTGAGCTGTCAAGATTTAATTTTTCTTTAATTTTGTTAGGAGGGTGATCTCCAATGTTCCAGACGTTGACCTTGAGACGATGTGGGTGAGACCTAGCTTTTCTGTTGAAATGAGATGGATTGCAAGGATCAGTTGCAAGGATGGGTGAGGTTGCATCGTGAAGAAATAACTCGGTCAAAATTACCACATTGGGCTTCTTTACTTAGATTATTATTATTAACTAATTTTTCTTGCTCAACAGAACCACGTCAGTGTTGGTTCTGAAAATAACCTTTCTGATTGGTTGAATTTGACAAGCTTGTGTTGTTGCTGCTCATTGTTAAAGATGGCTATCAAAGACAGCTGATGCTGATGTTCAGTTCACAGTCAGTGACTGCTATCCAAGGGCACGAACGAGGACGGATCAGCTTCACCTCCATATTATTTAATATAATAAGGATGAAAAAAATTCCAAATACAAGTATACCAAATTCTTCCATATTCTAAAAAATAACAATAATTTATATTCTACTACCATTAAATTAGTGATACATAATTTGTTAACTTGTGAAAATTAAATTAAATTAATGTTGATAATAATTTAATTATATTGTATTTTTAAAATTTCTACATTAGTACAATCACCAGAGAAAAAATGTCAGTAATAGCTTACATTAAGTCACCCCAACATTTGTTTACAGGAAAGTGCAGGTCCTGGTGAGTAGAATAATTTTTTTTTCAATGTTTACATATGTTCATTGACCATTTTTTATTTTTTACTAGGATCAAAGTTAAAAAATGAAGTATTTTTATAATTTTAAGGAATACAGTATACATAAAAATTTATATTATACATATAAGTCATGATTAATATGTTTTTTATATATTTGGGGGCTGTATCTGATACTAGAAATATTAGGTACCGACTAATTTCCCTATAATGTTATAACAAGTACAGAAAAATATTGTAAAAGTTAATCCATCACTAACGAACACATCTGCCACCTTCACGGGCACATGCACATGTACACAGACACATATACACACAAAACAATCTATATTTATGTTTTTCAAATATAACAACAAGTATAAGCCATTTAGGAGATAAGATTAACTTATCTTAAAAAAAGATAACAATATCAGTTCCTTTAACTTTGATTTGTATTTAAGGAAGACATTATTGTTGCATTGAGACATCAAAAAGGCAATTTCTCAGTGAAACGTACACACTTAGTGAGGTTATTAGCATATACTCTTGTAAGTTACCTGTATACTTATTGTAGAATTCATAGTTATATTACATTTAGCTTAGAAAAAAGTGTCAAAACCTATCAAATTTTTCTTTGTTAATAAATTATTTTAAAACATTCAATATGACTAAGGATAAATTAAGGTTTTCTTTTTTAAACTGATTGTTATGAGACAAAGTTGAAGCATGGTAGAAAATTGTTTGGTAATGGAAGGGATAGTTCTCTTACTACTCATATGGAATTATCCTTTTACAATGGTATATTTATAGGGATACATATTGTAATAAAAAGAGAAGAATTAATAATTTATCATTTTTTATTTATTATCAAAATAATATCTCGTATATGACAAATAATTACAAGTTAATATTGTTTGACACATACTCAGAGCACTATAAATATTTAATTCAAATTTTATTATTATCTATGGGAACTCTTTCTCTCGGGGCCAAATTGTAAGATTAAATTTTTACAAAATATCTTTATCTTAATAATCTAAAACAATATCAATTCTAATTTTGTATAAATTTATGTATCATTATAATTTGTATTCTTTTCTTTAAAAAGGTGGCTTATATATATATATATTAGTTTATAAATGTATTTATTTATTTAAAAGATTGGTCAGATTTTTATAAGTTCTTTTTCTAGTTTTGTTAGGCTACCATATTAGTTCATCTTGGGGGTTAAATTTGGATATGAATTATTTTGATACTATTATTATTCTGGTTTGAATTTTATTTTTGCTAATTTATTCCTGCAATGTTCTTAAAGTCTCCTTCTTCCTACATTGATTCCTTTTATATATTTATTTGAATTTTTGCAATGAGTAAAATTTTAATAGTTCTCATCTTAGAAACCAAAGACGAACTGAATTTATTCTTTCTGCAACAAGGGTCGGCATAGATTGATTTTTATATATCTTGTCTTAGAGCCATAATATACACTCATTTCATATATCCATTTCCCTGTAATTAATTTATATATATATATATATATATATATATATATATATTCCCAATGCTTTCGTTTAATTTTATATTCTTAATCATTAATAATAGGTTTTATTTACATGGTTTTATTTTTCAACTGTCCATAATAAATTCTGTCATATTTAATATATAATGCACTGCTTTGGTAGCCATATATCACAGTTTTATATCGTCTGACGTTTAGTCTAGTCTGCCGTGGGTTCTTTAGTTAATTTCGTTTTATATTAAATGCTTTATAACACTTACTTGGATTTCATTTACCAATGTTTTAAGCCATTATTATATAAATTATTTACACTTATCAACTAACACATATACCTTAATAACTATTTATATAAATAACATTACATTTTTGCTGTTGTCTTTTCATTTATACACATAACTTTCTATAGCCTATCTCATTATTCACAAAATGTATATTTATGTAAGTTCATACTTTATTATTATTGTTGTTTTTGTACCTATTTATCTTTTGTCATTAAATTCTATATAATGTCAATTGATTTATTTCTGTAGCCTATCTAACCTCAAAGGTAAGCTATAATTTAAACTCATATAATACAACATTAATTTGACTTTAACTGGCAAAATATATTTAATAACGTTAGTATATTTATTTTAAAACAGGTTTTATTACTTTTATTATCATTGGAATTGTATTAATAATTTTCTAACTGGTTAGGCCAAAAATTCGATCTGATAATTGGTTAGGCTATCCCTACTAATACCTATCCTCTAAATTTGTTATAGTGTGTATGTGTGTGTGTGTGTGTGTGTGTGTGGTGTGTGTTAGTACAGTGTATGAAATGATCAGGTTTTCATGTACACATTGTACGTTACGAGCAATCACTGCAAAACAAGGCATGCTCGCAATGCAACCCCCTGTTTTTTCACTTCTATGTTACTTCTTCATGTATAAGAAGCAAGAAAATATATTTATTTCATATTTCCTCGTTTTACAGGTTTTTCACATATACAGTTGATTAGGATTTCTATTTCCAGATAGCACTGTCATGGGTTCAAACACGACTTCTTCATTTCGTCTGTTAGAAATGGTATCATACATATTGTACTTTTATAAAATATACAAGATAGTATAATTACTGAAATCACAAATAAATAATCAATCTCAATTGTAGTAATAACATTATATTTTCACTAATACAAAGTTTCAATTGGAACAACAAAACAACATGTGACTTAATACAAACAGCTGATTGATTCTTCAGCTGATAGAATCATTAATCAGATATAACAATCTTCCCCAAGATAAGGTTTACAGATCCAATCTTTCTGGTTTCTTGATAGTTCTTGATGATCTACGAGGAACCAGGGGCCTTTTAGTCTCACTCTGGTTTGGTGTAGATTTTCTTACTGGTGTAGTAATGACAGTGTCGGGTGGTATAATTTGTGCATCTTCCTGGCTGTTGATTTTTGTAGTTTCTGTCTCCCTTAAACTTCCTTGAAGTGTTTTTGGACTACTTTCATGAATGTTAGGATACACAAAAGGGGTGCTGAAATTCCTTTCTGGATTAACTAAGGTTGGTCTTATTTGATCAATATGGCGTCTGAGAGTTTTCCCTCCCACACTAACATCATAGTTGCAATTACCAATTCTTGAAATTACAGTTCCAAATAACCACTTTTCATTTTTGTCTACATAGTTTCGTATTTGAACGTTATCTCCTGCCTCAAATTGTCTCAATTTCCCATGCGGTTCATCCTGTAAAATTGGTTGGCTGTTAATGAGATCTATACAAGTTCTGATGTTACGTTTTAACATCAGGGCTTCTCCCAGTTGTTATATTGATGACTTTTCTATTTTGAATCAAAAACCTGCACAGGTTTGTGTGAATAGCTCCTGGCTCTTCAGTTAAGGCCTTCAGTTTCTGCTTAGTTGTTTGAAATTAACGTTCTGCTTGTCCATTGGAAGATGGATGATACACAGCCGTTTTCTTATGTAGAATCCATTGCTTAGAGCAAACTGTCTGATTTCATTTGAAATTAATGCAGAACCATTGTCTGTTACTATAACACAGGGAATGCCATATCTTGCAAATATCTCTCTTAGAGCTCGAATCGTTGCATCACTAGTTATACTTAACATCTCCTGAATTTCAAGCCACTTACTGTATGAGTAAGTGTCTACCACTATCAGGAAATAACATCCTTTAAATGGCCTAGCATGGTCAATATGTATCCGCTCCCAGGGAAATCTAGTTTTCTCCCAAGGCTGAAAAAATTTGGAGGGGTTATTTTTGTTTAAAGCACATGGTTTGCATGAATTTACATACTGTTCTATATCAATGTTGATTGAAGGCCACCAGCAATATTGCCTTGTTAGCTACTTCATTTTAGTTATGCCTGTGTGAGCGGTATGCAATTCATCAAGTATTGGTTTCCTTAATGAACTGGGAATAACGACACGTATACCTCTAAATATACAGCCATTATGGAGTGTTAGTTCACTTTCAAGACCCTTGAAATATTCGGGTTTGTCAACTTATGTGTTAGTTTGTAAAGCATTGTAAACTAAACTCAATTCTCTTTCTAAGGCAGTAGCTTTCTTAATTTGATCAGCAGTCACTGGTAAACAATTCATTTGTACCTGTAAAATAGCTTTATCAGACAATGAGTCTTCAAATGAGGCTTCTTGATTGTCACTAACTGGAAACCTAGAAAGATAGTTCACATTCTGATGGTCACAAGCCTTTCGATATTGAATGGTGTAATCAAATCCTGACAGATACATACCATAATGTACCATTCGAGTGGCAGTGAGAGAAGGTAGGGTTTTTGAAGGATGAAAAATAGATGAAAGAGGTTTATTGTCTGTAATGAGGGTAAAATGACGTCCGTAGCAGTAATGGAAAAACTTGAAAACCCCTCCCAATATATAGCAGTGGCTTCCTTGATTATATGACTATAATTACACTCGGCTTTACTCAATGTCCTGGATGCAAATGCAATTGGTCTCTCTGAACCATCTGGCATTCGATGGGAGAGAATGGCCGATAAACCATGTGGTGAAGCGTCAGTGGCAAGCAAAAGTGGCAAATCTGATGAAAACGGAACTAAAACAGCATTTTGCAAATTCAATTCCCTTTCCTGGAGTAAGTGCTCACGAATTTCAGCATTGTTGAGTCCCTTTATGAACTGTGTTTGCAAATGTACCTCAATAGTATTTGATTTGCAATGAGCACATGTAAAATTGCAATTTAGTGTCAATGCTCTAAGAGCCTTTAAATATTCGGCTATATTCTCCCCTTCATATTGAATTCTAGAATAAAATTTATGTTGTTCTGCTACTTCATTTGGAGTAGGACATAAATAGTCCCTTAATAACTTAATAAGGTCATTAAATGATCTAGATTTAGGCAAACTAGGTGCTGTTAATTCTGTAAGCAACTGGAAATTTTTAGGACTTAAACAGCTTATCAAGACTTGGACACACTTTTTGTCAGTTTCTTTGTCATCTCCTTTTAAATTATTTAGGTCTAGATAATTGTCTAGCCTTTGTAAATAAGTATTGAAACTTTCATTGTTTTCATCATAAGAATCTAACCTATGTTGGATAACATTTCCTGAAGTTTTGTTACCTTGAATGTTTTGTTGGAGAAATCTCAAAAGTGCAGCATTTATCCCATCCTCGTCACCATTTTTATTGTACTTTTATATAATTATAAGATAGTATAATTACTAAAATCACAAATAAATAATCAATCTCAATTGTAGTACAGTAGACTCTCATAAATTCGGATCACGAAAATCCGGACCAGACGGTAAAATTTTTTAAATAACAATTTGCCGTTTTAGCGCCTTCAATTTTCACGCGATCTTCCGCATCGCATGAATGACGTATTTCAAAGACATGAAAATCAAAGACATACAAAGATAAATAACCAATTAGCTATACGAAAGTGCCGAAACCCGATTATATGTCGACATCGCGATCGTATAGAGTTATTTAGCGCGGCCCGACTTATACTCAGGGTTCTGCGGCGAGCCCAGCTTTGTAATATTTTTATTTAGTCAAAATCAACAGCACAGACTATTCGAAAATCAAAGACAAATAACCAATTAGCTATACGAAAGTGCTGAAACCCGATTATATGCTGACATTGCGATCGTATAGAATTATTTAGCGCGGCCCGACGTATACTCGGGGTTTGGCGGTGAGCGCTGGCGTGACTGCCCGACCTATGCTCGGGCTTAGGCTTCAATGTGTTAATTGCAGTCCAGTACTGTATTATGTACATTACAGTAACAGTACCATTAGTTAATGTGTCAGAGTGTAACAAGTGTTGCTGGGTATCGGCATGGGCCGGTAACGATTACACATGCGGCTTATCACCCCTCAGATTGGCCCCGCGGCCGACTAATCTCCGACTCTGGGAAATCCGGATTTTTCAGAATCTGGACCGGCCGTCCGCCACAATAGTCCGGATTTATGAGAGTCCACTGTAATAACATTATATTTTCACTAATACAAAGTTTCAATTGGAACAACAAAACACATGTGACTTATTAATACAAACAGCTGATTGATTTTTCAGCTGATAGAATCATTAATCAGATATAACAACACACATCACCTAAACCGCTTCCTTGTTTCTTACAGTGACCTCGAATTGGATTATACAGAGTGATGGACTCTGATCGTGTGACTTCCTGCTCATTATGTGTTAAGTAGGGTTCTTCTACTCTTTCACATGGGTATTTAATTCACATTTAAAAGTTTCAGCGTCAAATATAATCAATTTCGTGACTATTGCATTATTGTGGATTTATTTTTGGACAATGTAATAAAGTAAATTTAAATACAAAAACAAAATTTTTATTTCGACGTTTAAATTTATTTGTTAAGTTATTGAATAGCCGTAAACTATGATAAGCTATTATCTTTTATTCACGTTTTTGGCAATATGAAATGTAAACAATGTTTAAACAATCCCTTAAACCATCCAACAGTTAATTTTGTATCATAAGTGGAGATGTCGCAAAAAAGACAGATTTTTCAACAACTATTTGTTATTCAATTATATCAAAAATAATACAAGTAAAATTGTGATAATGTGTGCTTTGTATTATATGTTTTTGCTTGTTAAACAAATGACTTCATATATTTTGCAACATGAAATAAAACAGCTGATTTCTTGACAAAGCCAGAGTGTGTTGTTATTACGGTATTATAGTCTTGCGTGCAACTATTTCTGTATTTATTATTTGTAAAGTTAAAATCACTTATAATGCTTGCTAAATGAACTTCTGACTCTTAAACATATTGTAATAGTGTACATTTTTAGTTCTTTGATCTTAAGCAGAATGGTATATACTTTGATCTTAGATAGAATGGGGTGTACACCTAGACTTGATGATTCAAGCAGGAAACGTATTTTGTTTTTTCGAATAAATTTAATAAAGTTTAAATAAATAAATGAAATAAATAATGGTAAATGATCAGAAAATTTTTGTCTATGTATTATAACAATTAGAATGATTACAAGCTTTATAATTAAAAAAGTGTAATGCAAACATTTTGTATACAAAGACAAAAGACTTGGGAATAACCACCAACTGATTTATAGTTTAGTCTGGATATAACTTCCAAGGCGAATGGTCAGTTGTATGATCGTGTCCAATTTGGACAAATGCAAAGTATTAATAGAAAGTGTTATTCTTTAATGAAAATGAACTGTTTTAACAAATAATTTTATGTATGTTATGATTCAGTCACGTTTGAATAAAAAATGAACGGTTAGAAGTGAAAAGTATTTGATTTATTAATTTTGAATATTCAGCAAAAGTATGATGTAACTCGGAAAGTAACGATGAAAAGACTAAGTTTTTTAGTGTTTTGAACATTTAATTATACTTCTTATAATGTGAACACTTGATGTGTTCTCACCAGAGAAAAATGTGAACTTATAAGATTAACTATGAATAACGATTAAAGTGATTGTGATGAAACGACACCATGCAGTTACAACGAGGAAAAGAAGTGATTTTAAATAAAAAGTTTGTTTCAAACTAATACACATGTTTGGTAAAGCATGCATAAACTGATATTTACATAAAATAAAATATGGTTTTTTCAATGACTTACAAATTTGTTTAATATTTTAATCTTGTACTTGTCATATGTTTGATGTCTTATTATATAAGGCGTAATATATTGTTTTTTGAAAGTAATGTTAAGATTTTAAAACTTATGAGATTAATTTTTTATTTTTTTATTTTTTATTAAATATTCTTTCATATTAATTCAAGAATAAATTATTAATTTTTTATAAAAAACACGATTAAATTCAATTTAGATAATAAGGTTGCAACCAAAATTTAAATTTAATAAACATAATAAAATAAAATTTTCTTTTAGATGATTTTTAAATATAATATATATATATATATATATATATATATATATATATATATATATAATGTATTAACATATATGATAAATGTACAGGAATTTGGTTTTATATAATTATGTTTACATGTTCTAATAATTTGTCTTTGCAACATTCCATAATTTTACCAAATTATAAAATCGAATAATATTTACAAATATAACGAAATGTAATATCGCGGAGATAGCAGACCGTGAAGATGGAAGGCCACGCCTACCATGTGTCAGGCAACCGGGGCGGAGCGAATGACGTCACGGAAGATAACGCGAACTCATTGGCTATAGCAAAAGATGTCGATTTTTCAAAGCGTATTTAATGTAAAAATATTAGAAATAAGATTTAATTTATAAAGAATATAGAGAAATAATTATATTACGAGATCGTACAAAATTAAAATAAAAAATATTATAATATAAAAATCTTTACATATCTTTCGGATTAAATAAAAAAACGTATAAAGTTATGACAACGAATTTGTTTCATACTGTGTATTAAGATAAGTGAACCCCCATTCGCCATCTTATAAAATTTTGGAATAGAACCAAAACAAGAAGAAAGCGTCCTTTGAACAGTCCAGTTTTAACATCGAAGACGTATAGACGTGTACAGCGACGGACTACAAAATTTGAATTTTCAATTGTGAAAAGTGAAAGAAAGTATAGTTTTTTAGTGCTTGACGAGAGAATATAAGTGCTAAGAATACCAGAACTCCAAATAAACAATACCAGGATTACAATACGACAAATTGGTGAGATCTATCTAAAATATTTCAAACTTTCTGATTTCTAAAATAAATTTTCAAATTAATTTTTTTATAATCAAAATTTAATCTAATATTTGGTTGAGAATTTCAATAATTACGATCAGGAGACTGGATAAGGTTGGTACGTTACCTACCCTGAGATTGTTATATATTTAAAGAAGGAAAGAGAATATAATTTTTCACTCGTGCTTGTTATCAAACAATTGTATTTCGATTAATATTTAACTTATATTTTGTTTTTAATTCTTGATAGTTTTTCTTGTAGTTTTGATATAATAAAATTTAATTTGATTGTTTACTTTGTAAACCCATGTGTGTGTTAATTTATCATTGAGAGTAAAATGCATAATTAAATTAATTAAATAGATATATATTGTATCTTATTAAAATTATGTGCATATCAGTATTTATCCAATATTTTGTTCAGTACACTTGTTTTAAAAGAATTCACGACCCAAGAGATAGTAATATTCACTAGTAGAATTTTAAACTTATTTTATATTTTTTAGTTATTTATTTTTTGTAATTAATACATTACAAAATGGCGCCCAACTTAATTAGATAAACTTTTAACGAAACAGTTTTCCTTTTTGATAAAATTAAAATTGTTTCAATTGTCGCACAACGTGTGGCATTTCAAAAATTAGAGTCCCCAATGTTAGTATTGTTTCAATATTTGTCAGGTAATTGCTTTGTGTATATTAAACTTAATACTTAATATTAATATTTTATTGTATTTATCTGTATTAAAAAAAATGTATAACCAGCTTAAGATAACTTTTATTATCGGAGTCCTTATACTCATGAGCAAGTTCAGTAGCCATGTATGGCATTCAAGAATTTATTTCACTTGCTCAAAAATATTTAGTTTTTAGGTATTTGGAAGTTTAAAAAAATTGCCATATGTTTTTAATGCCATATTTAATAATTTACAATTTTACATTATTAATATTTCCAATGTGTATTTTAATTAATTATTATTTGCCATATTGTTTTTTTGTCAGTTTAGTTTCAGTTTACTAATTTGTTGTGCACAGTTCTGTTTTTGCACTTTTAATGAATGAATATTGATATAGATAAAATGAAATATGACTATAGCCACACAAATTGTAGTTTCTCTAAAGCTGAAATAAATTAAATTGTAATATGATGGTTTTAATTTGTGGGCTTTTTGAAATTAAGTTAAGTACCGGTACAGTAAATTTTTGTTCTTGTGTTGCTTAACAACTATATTTTATGCCTTTAAGGCTAATGAAGATTGAAAATTATCACAATCAAGTGAGAAAAATAATTGGTAACCATGATTTCTCGATCAGAAATACTTTACCACAAGGAAAACAAGCCTTAGAACCCCCACCAATGGTGGGATCTATAAAAATCTCATGGAAAGCATACTGTGATTGAGTATTCCATACTATCAAAATCATGTATACTATGCAGCAATATCTTGCTTTAAACTCCAAAGAGTGGTATAACATAAAAGTAATAGGTGTTTTCCAATTCACTTAATGGTGATACTATTATTTTAATAAAACTATTAATTTTCTAGTTGACTATTAATTTATTAATTTACACTCTTTTCTAGGCAATTCAAAATATATTCACAACATTTATAATTAATGGCAATATTTTTTCACTAAAAATTAAAAAAAGAGTACATTGCTAGTATGGTTAGCAAAATTCTAGAACATTTATCCAAAATGGTAAAGAGCATGAAAAATAAATAAATATATAAAACATTCTGAAAGTCTGTATTCATAATTATGTTGTATGTAAGTAAAACATTTTATTTTATGTATTTCAGAAGCAATGAACATTTTGTGGTTTTTTGTGATTTCTTCTTACATTTTTGTGAACGGGATAGAAGGCGGACAATGTCCTTCATATTCAGTGCAGAAGAATTTTGATGTAACTCAGGTATGAGCCTATATTTAGAAATAGTCTCATACAATGATGATTGTATTAGATACAGGAACTGAGTAGCCTATTCTGTTTGACTTTAATGTACAGGAAAAATATAATATAACTATTGTCTGTTAGTATGAATCATTTTGTTATGTATAAAATGTATTAAAAATGTATGATCTTAACTTAATTTAGTAAAAATTAACTGTAGTATGTTTCAGTAATAACATTACTTTTTTATATTAACAAAAGTCACTCAGAACTAAGATGAGAGTGTTAATCTGTAAGAATTACACGTTTTGTTGAGTATGAAAGACATTAAAAATGTATTAATACTAATCTTAACTTAATTAAGTATTAATAAAGTACACTTTTCAATAGTCTATGTTTTTTAGTAATGACATTACTTTTTGTTCATTAACACATTGAGTGCGGCGGGGACGCCGGCGGGGCGGGCCTGCCGTGCGTGCCCTACTGCCGCGACGCTGGCGGGGCAGACAGAAGCAATGTTTTCCATTGCTCAGTGTGGCCCAGCCATTTGTGATAGAAGGGTCGAGTTTGCCCGCATTTTAAGGTTATCCCTTGTGTTTGTTTACAACTTGCTTCGTTTGTGGATCGGAGGCTCGGCGTTCGTTTGTGGTGACTGATACCTTTACGTCGCGCTTACAGAGTTCGCGGCTGGTGACGAGTGTGTTTTATTGATATTTATTTTGTGTTTTTTAGTTATTTTACTTTCAATATCCCTTGTGTTTGTTTACGACTTCATCGTTTGTGTATCGTGGGCTCAGCGTTCGTTTGTGGTGACCGATACCTTTACATCGCGCTTACAGGGTTCGCGGTCGGTGACGAGTGTTTTATTGATATTTATTTTGTGTTTTTTAGTTATTTTACTTTCAATATCCCTTGTGTTTGTTTACGACTTCCTTTGTTTGTGGATCGTGGGCTCGTCGTTCGTTTGTGGTGACCGATACCTTTACGTCGTGCTTACGTTGTGGCCAAGACATCGGTGATGGGCAATGGTGGACGTGGTATGATGCGGCCAGGACGCCGGCGGGGCATGACTTCAAAGTCCTGGATTTGAAGGAAGTCGAGCTGGAATCGAGTTTTAAACCCTAAAACTGAACTTCTACATTAGAAAGTTATTGTTTGGTGATAAAAAAAATTTTAGTATTATCCAACCCTAATGGTCATTTTTACAGCAGTGAATGTGTTAACAAAAGTCACTCAGAATACAGTGAAAGTGTTGATCTGGAGGGTCACATGTTTTCTTTTTACCAATAATAAATTAACAGACCAGAATTGTGGAGAGATGGCAGCTATTATATTTATTTAGGTTCTTAGGAATTACAGTGTATTTGAGTTGTTATAGTAATGAGGGAAATAGATTGCAGATATTTAACAAAAATTATTGGTTTTTTGGTAATAGTATAGAATACAAAAACCTGAACACTCAATAAATTATTTGATGTAATCAAGCTGTAAATGTTGTGATAAATGAGAAAGTTTGTTTTATTTAGTTGGTAGCAGTAATTTTAGGGAGATTAGGAAGAAGTAATGGATATTAGACATAAACTGTAAGTTTCAAGCAAATTTTATAATTAAAATCAAATGTTTGATTTCAGTATTTGGGAAAATGGTACCAATATGCCAGCATTAACACAAATTATTTTCAAGGCAAAGGAAAATGTGTCTTTGCTCAGTACAATGGGACTAACACTTACAATGTAATAAGTGTACACAATGAACAACTAAAGATAGGGTGAGTAAAGCTACTAATTTATTTTATGAAGTAATTTCTATTATGAAGAAATCAAATAATATTATAGATTTTAACTTTTGGATGTAAAATTTGAATATATTTACAACTTACATGGCATTTCCCCATCTTTATAAGTGTTATATAAAGTGTAGATTTTATATTTAATATTAATCAAGTTTAAAAATAATTTTGTTGTTGAGTGGTAACATATGTTTAAACCAATACAACACATTTATTTTGAGTCATTACAAATACTACAGATTTTCTATGAACATGTGTGTAAAAATGTTAACACATGACTTTTAATGAAAATGCATTCTATGATATAAAAAATGGTAAAGGATATTTAAATAATTGTTTATTATACTTCTTAACACGTTGACTGCTAATACAAAATGTAATACATGCTTCTATAAGCTATTTTTTTATTTTTTATTATTTTTTTAAATTATCACTTACCTCTAATGTTATTGCGACGAAAATAGGCAAAGAAAAGTCTTCAGGTATCCAAAACTCCAAATTTTACCATTTTGAAAATGTGCGGTAGATCTACCTCACGCGCGTATGGCGCCGGTCTTGCTTAAGGGCGCACACATTTGCACTACTTATTTTGAATAAATACTGCACTAATGTTTTAGTTTATAGTATTATACATAAAAACAAACTAACTTAAAAGATAAATTGATCAAAAATGTAAAAAAAAAAGTTATATACAACCCAACCAACCCGCCAAAGTCTTTGTTCTTTAGTCATGGAACTGGTCAAAACAGTGCGGAACACATATTCCCGGTTCTCCCTCGTACTCTAAACACTGCCACATTACATATTTTTTTATACCTTTTGCGTAGCAGACTCTGCACCTTTTCTGCTTGCTTCTTTTTCCACAAGCCACTTTCTCTGTCATTTTTGAGGGCACGTGAGGTACACTCCTTCGCTTCAGTGGTCGTGGAGGAGGTGTTATGTCAGGCAGGAGCTTGTCGACAACGGCGAGATGGAAATCGTACAAAGGTATTTTATTTTGGCCGGTTGAGAGTTGTACCTTGTTGTACAGGTAATGAGAATTCACCATAAACATCTGCATTACATGTACAAAAATCTTTTTGTACCATCGCAGCGTTTTCCTTTCGCATGGGTAGTATGACATCATTTGATCACTGCGGTCTACACCCTTCATAAAATGGTTATACTGCACAATTGGCAGTGGTTTGTTCCTTGGCTGGCCAAATCGGTTATTTGAAATTATCATATCATTGGTAAATTCGGTTGAAATGTACGACACAACACGTTTGTCCTTCCACTTTCCAACGACGACACCTTCCGCGTAACGAGCAATAGTTTCATCCTTCTTCAATGTAGCGGATTTCACTTCTGCAGGATTGTATTTTCGGTCTAGCCGAAGGGTTCCAGTGCAGTAGGTGTTTCTACGTACCAGAGCCGATGCAAGGGAAAAATTGTTGTAATAGTTATCCATAAATAAACTATGACCACAGTTCAGTTTTCTTTGCATTAAATTTAGTACGACATTAATGGCATGTCCCGTACCACCCCACAATACATAAAAAATCTAAGAATCAATCCATGGGGGTAGCATAAACTATACAATTTGATTCCATACTTGTGTCGCTTCCCCTTGATGTATTGTCGGAACTGTAGCCGCCCACGCCACAGCACCATACCTTCGTCAATGCAAAGCTTTTTCTGTGGGTAATATATAGATTCCATCTTATTATTAAAATAATCAATCAAAAATTGTACTTTACTTGCTCTGTTATTAGGGTTAGGTCTTATTTCAAAATTATGCACCGCAAAATGAGCAAAAATTTGTCTCGAGACATGAAATTGGGAAAGCATGTCATAAACAGTTTGTTTGTTTTCCAATAATCTTCAAAACGGGGCAATTTATGTATTCCCATGAGTAACAATTAGCCAATGAAAATATGCAAGTCATTAACGGTGATGTCCTTCCACCTATGAATTCGTGAGCCTGGCATAGTAGAGTGCCCACAAAACATTTCCAATGCATACTTATTGGTAGTCGCCACAATGCCTTCCAAAAACACCACATCAACCAGTAAATTGAAAAAGCTAATTGCTGTTATTTCAATAGGTAAAGGGACTAGGAATTTCTCCTTTTTTGTAAACGGTATTTCTTTCATACCTATAGTGTTGTTTGCACTCCATTGGGGCGGATTCAATGCATAGTCAGGGTCCTCAACATCTGACTCCTCACTCTCGTATGGCTGATCATCTAGGTCCGGAACATGTGATGGATCGTCCACAAACTCGTCTTCATCAGTTGTAAGCACTACATTAGGTGTATTTTTAACAAAACTTGGTCCAGGAGGAAAATCCATGGTTATTATACAAACACTACACTTTCACAATTACAACTGTCCACATAACCAATAAAACGTGACAACTAGGAACGAAGACCACCAAAACGAGGGAAAAATATGTCCCAACACGCGCAAAAAATACCCACCTTACAGACCGAGTGCTGGAAGCACACTGACCCAATACAAGAACAATGGAGTTGTGCGGTAGTTCTACCTTATGCGCGCCTGGCGCTGCTTACTGGTGCAGTAGCGCTCCCGCACCCGCAGTCAACATGTTAAAAATGACTTTGACCCGACATTGACAAATGGTTAATTTAAAATCAAAGTTAAAAATGTGGGTTAATGGATTATGATTAATCCTTTTATACAAGTGGCTTTGCTGTTAAGTACATGTCAAATAAAGAGTGTTGAAAGGTAAAAATTACCAACACTTAACTTCTGGGGACATCAGAAAGGGAGTAATAAAAACTTGGTCATTGATAATGGGGAGAGGAAGGAATAAATGGCTAAGGCAAAAAATTAATAGAGATATTAAGTGATTGTGGAAGATAACATGATTGATTATTCCGTTGTATATGAGTTTACTGTATGTTGTATTAGCATAAATGTTGGTGGTCTCAAAGATTTATATTACTTCTTTTTTTTGTGGTAATAGAATAGAACATAACTGATCCTGTTTTATTGTTTAACTAAATTTAAAGTTGTTATTGTTGGATTATTGTTTTTAATGTTGTTATTTGAGTGGTAAATTATATGCCAAAATTAATTACAGACATTTCTAATGTATTGTGTGGGTTTATTATATATTTATTATATTTTAGAAAAATGGCATCAACTATTTTGTACTTTAAGTTTGTTGTTGATGTATGATATAGTTATGGAGCAGTATAAAGTTAGAAAGGAAAATGTATATTAAAATTGTAATAAAATATATGGAAGGAGCAGTAGAGATATCAGTCACAATGAAGATAAGTCTTGCTAATCAACCTGAAGAATTCGATATATTGCAAACTAAAAATAGGTTTATATTTGATGGTAAAAAGAAAATCAAATCCAAAACTTCACCTGAATTTAAAATTATGAATATATTAATGACTGACAAATTGCGTTACCAGTATATAATGAATAATCAAAGTAGTTATTGAATTCTGTACAAATAACAATTTTAACAATATTGTATCATCACTTTTCCTTTTGTACCTCAAAAAATAGTACATTTTGTTTTCCTTCCAGATTGCATATCATAAGATTAAGTGTTGTCCATTAAGGTGTTTTATCATTATATATTTCTGCTAATTTTTAAAAGTGGTATAAAAAACAACAATAGTTTTATTAAAAATGATAAATACTCCCAATGCATAAGTCCGACTCATAATGAGCTATAGTGTATAAACTTATATAATACTGATGTTCAATATAATATTTACAATTTTGTAATGTTATTGCAGATCAAATAAAAGTGACTTCATAGATGGTACTGCGAGTTTAGTGGATCCATCATCTGGTGAGGGGAAACTAACTGTTACATTCCCGATATGTAAGTTTGTTTTCTTAACAAAATATAATAATAAATAGATAATGTTTTTAAACAATATAGGCTGACGGGAACTCCCCTAAAAAGTGCTTAGAAACTGAAAAGCAACCATGGATGTACTATTCGCTAATTTTGATGTTTCTTTATGTTGTCAAGGGTGCTGAATTCGAATCCGGAATTATTTTTTATAAAAAATTGGTGGAACAACTTAAAAATCAATTTATAAGCCGAAAATGAGAAAATGATTTTAACTTGTGATATCTCCAACAAAAATCAATATTTCCATTTCATGTTTTAACTGGATATTCTTCAAATATATCTCTAAATAAAATCGCTTATTAACCCTTGATCTGGCCTTAAGATGCTAATGCTAATTGATTCACGTTTTTTTTCATCGGTTGAAATAATTTCAAAAATTCGCCAAAAATAGAAATTCTATCCCAATCATAAAGTGATCCATAGCTTTTTTTTTAGGAAAATGTCCAAATTAATCATATATGTAACTAAAAATTTGATTGGTGCAAAATTATAAAAGTTATAGGCTCAGGAAGCAAAAATTTCAAAAACGGAAAATGTTTTTTTCTAAATTCAGGCCTAAATAAATACTATAAAAATGTATAGGCCTGGTTATACAAAATACACAAAAGTTTCATAATTTAGTTGTGAATAGAAATATGTAAAAACATTTACCAATTTCAAAGTAGTTTTTATGAAATAGATTTTTTTATGTCCGTACTACACACCAGCACTAAAATTTAGCCTATTTTGAAACATCACTCTAAAATGTATCCTTTACCCAAAAATGAAATTTTATATACCAAATTGTAGAGAATAAATCATAGAATAGAACTGTAAACTTGAACATTTTATGTAACTTACCATTTTGTAATCAGAAATTACGAAACGAAATTTCGTTATGTATGTTATGAACTCACCTACCGACATAGCCTACACTGTTACTAAATTTAGCTTGTCTATAACTAATTTCACTAAACAAACACAATAACAAACACTACACTTATTTATTTATATATAAAACACAATTTCATAAACGTTATTCACTATAAATCACAAAAATAACATTCAATTCAGATGAAACTAACTATAACCTAGAACGTTGCTTTACATACAAGAATGGCGGTTGAATTCCAAGTGTAAGAACGCCTGGTTTGAGATGCGATTTGCTAAATATTCAGTAGAGCAAACTCTATACAACTATAGACTAATGGATTCAGTGAACCTTTATCTTCAAAACCTTGTAAAAAGAATTTTACAAACACTTCATCTGTGAGAAACATATCGACTTCCAAAGAAGCTTGCTTATTGGTCGAAATCTTGGCCAATAGCAAGCCTTTATGCGGTTGAACACAAAACCTAAACCGTAAACGTGATCTAAGATTTGAAAGCAGTTGTAGAAAGATGGAAATGCAAGCTTTCTATTGGTGTAAATATCATTGTCCTAAAGTCGGTGTGTATAACTGTTATAGGTCTTGAAAGTTGACGAAATTCTAGCGTTCGTCGACGCACGGACCAGCTGTTTACAGTTCTGCAATTATTCCATCGATCATTAGACGTGTTAATATTCATTTTAGAAACATATGGTAAATACAAAGATTAAAGTTTGAAAAGTTTCCTTTCCAACGGTATAAAGTTTATTAAGATTGGATGACAATTAGTGGGTCAAATATTAGAATGTATAGTACTGCACGCTACTTGTAAAAGTACTGCAGTTTTCTGAAGTAGTGCAGTATCAGGGTTTTAAAAGTTTCCCAATATTTTTCCTGCTTTATGGCAATTTTTCAAAAAATTTCCAAGCCTTTTCATGACTTTATACCTTCAAATGACAAAGTTGAGTGACGAACTTTCAAAATTCGCCTCAAAACCTGTACAGTATTAAAGTAAAATGTGCAAGAAAGTTTTTTGGAAAGTTTCAAACCTTAATAGCAAGTAAAAACAAATCAATCGTTTTTTTAGTTTCTGTCTGTGCCAGTGCACAGCTTCTAGCGGTGAGCTGCGAGCGCCACCGCTCTAATCGAATACTGTTGTAGACTCTATATCCTTGAATAACTTATGTTTAATTGTAGCAACAATAATTGCGATTCTGTAATTCTAAAATGTTTAGATATAATACAAAGAATATCACACATTATATATTATATACATTAAGAAGCTTCTTTTATATTGTATACATTAAGAAACTTTTATTAATGAATTATGATAATTTTTCAATTATTAATTCAAATATTAGTGCATTATAAATAATGAATTGTTATTATGTAATCTCATTAATGCCTATTTTTTTAACCGAGTCTAAAACTTTTTTTTTTAATATGGAAATATTTAGAGCGTATTTTGTAAACTTTTGTTTAATGTTATTGATAACATGGCTGAATTGCAAAGTTTGAGTTTAAAAACATTTGATAACTTCAATAGTTTGGGAAATATAATTTTACAATCTATAATTCAACGTCTGAGTCTTGCATATGGCGTCATATCTCCTTAAAAAGAGATGAACTTAATACAATTTTCTGAGTGGTTAGAATCATGGAAGATTCTGGAACTGTAGTGAGAAAAGGGGTGAAAGAATGCTTACTTTTGGCTTCACATTTCTGGACGGAGCGTCGAACATAGCAGACGTATTAAAGTCTAAAACTTCTTTGTTGAATATCGAGTGAACTGGTAATTGGGTGAATGAAGGTGTAGTGTTGGTGAGATTGCAAAAGGTGGCATGTTTTTGAATAAAGGTAGTGGAGAATGAAAGCCATCTAAGAAGTGTAATGGAAGGTACGCTAAAAATTGCAGGTACGGTAAAAGTAATAAAATTACGACATAAATGGATATCAACCTTTGAAGGATTTAAAAATGATACTTTTAAATAATAAGAATAAATCTAGTTTAACTATATCCATATGTACATACTTAAAAGATCATTTGCTGTCTTGTAACTTGTTACCTCACAATACAAGTAAAATGAGTATATTATGTTTCGGGTGGGCTAGAACCCTGAGATAGTTGTTTTGTTATAAACAGTCAAACTTTTGATGTAGATATTACTTTTCAATTGAATCACATAGATGCAGACACCCTTATTATATTTCATGTCAAGCATTTGCAATGTAATGTAAATAGTAATCAAGTAATCATCGTTGTTAAAAACGTTATTTTCACGCTGGAAAATTTATTAATTGTTCCGATTCAAGGCGATACATTTCAATTCATTTATTAACAGAAAACTTGGATCTTCTTTAGCTTTTTCTAACTGGATGCGACACAACATCGTCTTTTTTTTTCATTATGAAAAAAAACGTTTATGCAGATTTGAAAAAGTGCTCAAATGAAGATTTAAACAATCTTAGAAAAATAAAACAAATACCCACAGAAGATGCTCTTGAAATAAGTAGCAAATTTGTTGCTTCCTTGTATAGTTTAAATGAAAAATCAAAATCAAATATCTTAACTCTGTATGATACAACTTAGCTATAAATAAAAATTTAAGCATCAAAAGATTACCGACATCCAAACCAGTTTGGATAAACATATAATGAGAGCAATTTGGCAAATTAATGAATGGGATCAAGGAACTTGCCCTATTCAAAAAAATTCAAAAATTTAGAAGAATGCGTTTGTTCTATTAGTATTGGAGTCATAATGCCAGAGTACTACGACGAATGCTCAGTTATAGAATACCCAGAAAATTATTTTAGTACTTGCAAAGGCAAAAATTTGCAAGAATACATACATACTCTATGTATTACATAAGTATGTCCTTCCCTCCAAACTAATTTAAAGTGTTGTGAAATATGTAGGTGCGACGCTAATACTTGTAAAAATAAAGATAAAGAAGAAAAAAATGAAAATTTCGAGTAAACATTGAATTTTATATTTAAATTTCATGCCATACTAATATTTAAAAGTTTAAGTTGATAGTTTTAAATATTAATTTTAGGTAAGTATGACAGACTAGTGACATCTATAATTTGCTATTTAGTTTGTACATTGAATTAATACTAAATTTATGTTGAACCAACATTATATATATATATATATATATATATATATATATATATATATATAAGGTCATATTGTCAGAGAAATTGTAATAATTTAAAAACTGAAGGTTTTTTTATAAAAGTTATTACTTTACTAGTTTATTTTTTAAAAGAAAGGAATGAAGTTATTTTCATTAAAGTTTCTATTAAAAGTTTGCTCAGCTAAGGGCGCCAGATGTGTTAACATCAATTTAGAAAATGAATTTAAAAGTTTAATTGAATTTATGAATTTAATTATATTTATCTCAAGGTGTAATTTCTTTTTCAGTGTACTTGCAGTGATTTCTGGTTGAGAATGAGTAACGCTTGAACTGAAATTTTAACATGAATTTATTAAAATAAAATTAGTACAGGACATTTATTATCACAAAAATATCAAATAAATCAACTAAGACTAACATCCTATTCAAATTAACTTTTTTATTACCTGTGACAATGTGAAAAATCAGAGTTTGTAGTAGGTTTGAAAAGACGCGGGTGATTAATAGCAGATAGGCTGTTTAAATAATATTTTGTGTTTAGTAAATTCATTTATAAAAGAAAAATAGATTTCCAAAACAAAAGAATAAATAATCATGTTAAATGTTAATATAATTTGTTTAATTAATAATATATGTAAATTTGAGTGTTTTACGGGGAGTATGTGAACTATAAAAAACTGTTTTAGCGGGTATAAACAGGCTCGCAAGAGCGGGAGAAACGTGGTAAGACCAGTCTTAGTCTGGGAGTAGAGGTTATAGGATGTGTTAATAAAAAACTCTAGGTTCAGCGGTTGGACGAGTAAGATGTATTTTAAGGAGTCTTAGTGATCAGACCTAGAAATAATTTGTATAAAAACTTTTGTTAGAAATGTAAAGTAATATGAACAATGTAGACGAGTGTGGTAAATCGTATTAATTTTGAAATAGAGCAGACTGTTAGAAGTGTTCAGTACGAATAGCGTGTTACATAAAAAGACAATAGACAATCTTGCGCGTAGTATCAAATACGGGTGGATAATGAACAATTATAAAGTGTAACATGGACTAATAAGTTAACAGACATTTTTAATATTAACATTCGCGAAGTGCGATTAAAATGACTTCGAAGGACGTCGCTTTCCAGGGACACTATCATAAAAAACCATGCTGCTTGGACCATAATCGAGTGATGTGTTTTAAGACAACGGACATGTAACTCTGTATTATTTATACTTAAATTTCTAATTGTTCATTGTATAAAATTTATCATATTTGATTTCTTGGTTTTTGTAAATTTAATATTTAAAAATAATCATGTTTCTTAATGTAAAAGAATACTAAATATAGATTGACATAATTTTCCTTTTAAAGTAATGTAGATTCAATATTAAAAAACAGATAAATTTAATCTGTTAAGTTCTATAAATAATTCTTCAGTTGCAACTTAAAAAAGTAAATTCCAGATTTTTGTTTAAAATTAAAACCTTCTTAAAAGGAAATAACAATATTTGAGATTAGGATGTATAACATAAGTGATTTACATGATATATTTCAATAATGATGTCTATGTATTGATATTTTTATGTTTAATAAATCTTTATGTTAATATTTCAGAGACAAGTGTTTTCATTACATACCAAAATTTCACTGTGGAGTACACTTTTAAAAGAACTTACGACCCCAGAGATAATAAATTTAGTAAATTCATTTTATTTGTTAAATAATGACTAAAATAGTCTGGCGCCCAATAATTGTCAAATAACAACAGTTAAATTCACTTTTTCTTCAACTTAAAACATAAAAAGTTAAGAACTCTTCAAGTTCGACATAATTCTCTTTCATAAACTTTTACATCTTTTTTAAATCATTACATACCTTAGAAGAAGGACTGTTTTTAGAAAACTTGTTTAACTTTATGTTGCAACTAGAAAAAATATTTAAGAATTAAAACAGATTGAAATATCTGTTACTTAATATTAAATTTACTTTATAAAAAAAAAAAAGAAAAAAAAAAAGAAAAAAAAAAAAAAAGTCAATCGGCATCTATTGTTTATTCATATAGAAAATATATTTGTTTAAATATCAAATTATAAAAGAACATGAAGTTATAATTAGAAACATGAAACATTAAATTTTTTATCATACATAGATTAATTTTATTGTGTTATATAACACATTTTACCAGTCCATTGTTACATTACACAGTTGTGGTGCATATAAGATGGCAGTTGCCAAAAGTTCTTTGTTCTGTCCATGAAGACGATGTCCATAGATCCCACCTCAATCACTCATATAAATGTTCGTGTTAAAAATGTTTAACAACATTATTAGTTCATTTTTTACACTTTATTACTGTTCATCATTCAACCGTTTTATTACGAGACGCCGTAATTGTCTTTACACGTAACACGTTACTCGTTTTAAACTCTTTGTCCATTCTAATCCTTTTAATATCATTAAACACATTCTACTATACTGTTCAAATTACACTGCAGTTAGATTAGCTCGGTACAAGTTCCTATCTTTAAACTTCAAACTGTAATCACACTTTATACTACATTTTTTCTTTGTCCAACTCTGACTTACGACTTTTACTAAAAACACATCTTACTCCACTACTTGCTGCCTTAAGACTGGGGAAAACACATGGTGAATTTTCAATATCCGATATCGGCTATGTTCCAATTCTCACCGCGTAAGCGATATTTTTCTCGTCTACATTTCTATCTAGTCCTTTATTCAAATACTACGCAATTCATAACTTGTCCATTCTCATCATTTTACAACACACACAATTTATTAAATTTCTTATGACTAAATTTCCTTAAAATCTATACAGTATTATTTATTTGTGTTTGGAAATCTATTCTATTATGAATTTACTTTATTTTAACCTTGAGAGCTATAAGTCATGTTTTTGACTTACGTTCCATTACCCTCTATTCAATACGATTTCTATTATAACAAATATTTCGCTCAAATTAACCTTTTTTGGTATTACAAAGTTTTGAGCTAACATTGAAATAAAATAGAGGAAATTCGTGTAATTGTAGGCCTAAATCTTCGTTGGTGAAATAAATGAGGGAGAAATAGTAATATTACTCACATTTTGTAAAATTATTAAGTTTATTATTAACAAATTCTTATATTTATGTAATATTAGATGAATGTAAAATCAAGTTTTTTCAATTTAGCAGATATGGAAACTAATGGCTCTGCTCTGCAGATGATTATTTTAATGTAATGGAAATTTACTATTGAGGTTTTCTGCAAGTAATATGGAACTGAATGTTATTGTTATAACTAGAGAAACCAATTAATAACATATTTATATGCTAATTATGTTCTGTTCATATTCAATGAACAACAAAGGTCTAAAATGACTAAGGTTTTTGGGTATAAGGCCCAACCAACTCAAGTTGTCAACATGAGGAGAGACCATATTTAAGTATAAAAACTTACTAGGCTCACATAATTGTTTGGAACAGCAGGGACACCAATATGAGAAGTAAATTTTTGTGCCTGATGTTCATGACTGTGACATAATATCTTGTGAAGACAGCCTCAACACAGCTAAGTGTAACATTATGAAATACAAGGGTTTAGATTTTACTTTATATAAATGCCACACGTGTAATACATGTATTTTTGAATTTTGTACTATTACCATGAAAACATGTGGTCTAAAAATAATTACGTGATTGGTTGAATGATTATAAATGGAGAAACGTGATTGGTTCTAAATTCGGAAGAAGTAACAATGCGAGTCAAATTAAAGTCTAGAGAAATGATTTAAAAATAAAAGTAAAATAATTGTCAAATATATCCAGAAGAATATATTGTAATATAAAAATGTTTAGGATTAATGTAGACTTATAAATTGAAAAGAATTTTGTTTATATGTGATATAAAGTGTTGGTTGTCAGGTGGAAGTAAATCGTGTAGGGAAAACGTGGTTTTATGCAAGCTTTTCTTAGCTTGGTACGGCAGTCGGAAAGTAGTGTTTGAGCTAGATGGACGTATTGCCGTGGTGGTAAAAGTTTCATGGAACAGTGAATTATGTGCAAAAATATATTTTGATGTGAAATCAACGTGATAGACAAAGAATAGAAATGTATAAACAGTAACTATTAGTGTAGACATTCGAGAAATAAGTTTCTAAATGACATAAACGGGTTGTAATGTTAGACAAACCGATAATGAACAGTAAAATGGTTGCACGCTAGACAGTTTAAGTGTTTTCAGATCATAGTTGTATCTGACCGGGTATGAACTATTTGAGAGGTGTTTTGGTGAAAAAAGACAGTGAACATTTACTTAAATTGAACTTTTGTTTAAGTGAACAAAAAAGAGTGTACACGTGGTGTCCAAATATCTTTAGTTGGTAACAAGATAATCAACTATAAACATTTTATGAAAAGATTTGAACAGTTTATTCGTAGGTTCATTATTTTTAATGTATGCCTACTAACTATGTGATGATGGGAATAGAAGGATGGGTAATGTTGATTAATCCAGTACCAAGACAATGCTTTGCACGTGCAGAATGATGGCGGGAATTCATCATCAGAGCAACAACTCAGCATTTCCCAAGGCATAAATCGAGATCTACAAAAGGACTGGTAACATGTATAAAAGACAATTCTAATCAAACATTGTAAACATATTTAAAGTCATTTTTTCCCTTTTTTTTTTTGTTAAATATATTAATTATAAGATTTTTAGATATTAGAAGCATTTGTTGTTTTAAAATAATAAAATTTGATGCTTAAAGATAAAGTATGTCTATTTGAAAGACATAATTTTACTAAAATAAAGTAATTTCAATAATTTTAAAGCAGATAAAATAAATCTGCTTTACTTTATAACTAATTTTCAATGAGTTGCAACCATATAAGTAGATTCATTTATTAAAATTTTGACCTTCTTAAGAAGTAAATAAAACATTACAAAGATATAATGCAAAAATGATTTTAAAAAATAAGTGTTTAGTGTAAGAAATTTTTACAATAAACTTGTATGTATATGTATAACCATGTTATTAAATAAAATATGTTCAGTTTCAGCAAATAAAAGGACTTCTACTTTCTTTGAACTATCACTAAAGTACACTTTAAAACTATTGACGATCCCGAGATATTTTTAAATTAAATTAACTTACAAAATAATATCAAACTAATTGGTAATCAAAGTATTACATGGCGCCCAAAATTAATACACATTAATAACTTCTTTTTTTTTTTTTTTTCAAAAATAAATTAAATTCAACCCCTGGTTTTTAAAAAGTTACATCCGTTGTGCGACAATTGAAATAATATGAAATACTTGGGAGTTGATTTTATAAAAAATGCCATGTTCTAATCTAGTTGGGCGCCATTTGTAATTTAATAATTACAAAAATAAACAAAAATAAAAAAAATTTAATTTAAAAATTTAAAAGTGAATACTAAAATCTCTAGGGTCGTAAGTTCTTTTGAAAAAGTGTACTTAACAGAACATCGGATGAAAGAATAGAAGTCCTTTTTATGCTGAAATGCACATATTATTTATGTTAGACATAATAAATATAATAACAATACATACAGAATAAATTCCTATAAATTATATTATGTTAATACATCCTACACAATTAGTCTACTTTATTAAAGACATCATATAACGAAAGAAAATTAAGTTTTATTGAATTTGATCTTCAGTTGCAACTTGTTAATAAAAGATAAAATGAATTTAATATTACTTCTCAAAAGAAAAAAATTGAAACTATATTGTTATTGAATTATTTTAAAAGTATATTCTTTACAAAAACAAATAAATTTTAAACAGTTAGTCTCTTAAAAAAGACTTTAACATATTAACATTACTTTAAAATTCAAGACATTGAGTCTTATTAAAGACATCAAATAACAAATTCAAAATTATAACACTGAAGAAATTCATAAATTACTAAAAATATATATTTTATTTTACATAATAAAAGTTTATATGTGCAATACCAAGACACGTCTTCATTTTAAAAGAAACTTTTCATCTAAAATCACTTTCTAGGTTCTCTGCATTGGCATTATGATGATTCATCAAAATCGCTCCAACCGTTACATCTTATGTCCATGCTTCTTGTTTTACAAAAGCATATTAATTGTTCATATTATGAATTAGTATATTTCAATGTTCAAATTGTTCTATTTTTTTTAATTGAAACACAATAAACTTAGTCTTTATAACAATACTTCTCTCAATTACATCATTGTTCAAACCATTTCACTCTAACGTTTATATATAATTGAAACTTTGTTGTGTTGTTTCATTATCAAAATAGTTCACACTTGTTATGAAAAACACACTTTTAATACATATCGTCTTTGTGTTACAAAGAACATCTCTACTTAAAGGCTGCCCATTCACCTTGAAAGTTCTAAGAGTCATACGATTCAAAATAACTTCTCAAAAATAACCAATTCAGAACAGTTCATAACAATATACTGTTATCAACTAATAGTTACTTAATAAAACACTTTTTCTTTGTCTTTCTACTTTATTCGAGCGAACATATTTACCAGAGCTGTGTGCGCTCGCCTTGAAGATGTAATATACACTAACTAATTTCTCCACTCCGCGGTTAGAGTCACGCTTCTGGTCTTTGTCTACAAAATGTTTATACTTCACTTTTTTAATTACAAAGTTTATAATAATTCTAATTATATCAATACATAGAATAAATTTCTCTGATCATTTACTATTAATCACTTTATTTTCAAATTTGGTCCCTTTTAAGTTATTCAAAGAAAAACAAAATATATTACGCGATTACTTTTCCAAGACACACTCCCCTTCCATCCAAAACCTACCATTCTCCTGCTGAGTCCCCACTTTGTACAAGATCAAAGAATTCAAAAATGTACACTTATTACCCATGGTGTATGTCCCATGGTGGAACAAAGATCTACAAGAATTGAGATATGCCATCCTCAAACTTTGGAATAAATTAAAACGGATGGAAGACTGGTGACCAAAGCAATCATTACCCCACAGAGGCTGAAGTATGAGCCATAGACTCTTTCTAGTTATTAAAATCACCGGAGGTTGATAGTATGCAGAGGCAAAGGAGGTCGTGCCACATTTAGTATAACTAGCTAAGAATAGTCTTGCTACTGGATATATTCCAAGAACCTGGAGAAGAACAACAGTGACATTCATCCCTGAGATTGGGAGAAAAAATGGTACCTCACCCAAGTCGTAGAGGCTGATCAGTCTATCATCCTTTATGTTAAAAACAATGGAGAAAGTTGTAGATAATTCTCCAGAAACTTGGCCTAACAGATGATACGACCTGTAGAAATTGTGATGGGGGAGGAAACCCCCGCATCATTTAACTAATAGACTGTGAGGTCGTAGCTACTAAAAGAGCAAGAATTTAGGAGATACCAACTAGATGTGGGAGATTTACCCTCTCTCTGGATTGTCTCGATATCCTTCAGTTTATCGTTGTTGTAGGACTATAAAGGATGCTGTAACTTGAACCTAAGGAATATAAAAAAGGGGGCACAACAGACCTCTGACACACACAAACACACACACACACACACACACACACATATATATATATATATATACAACTAGGCTCACCATTTCACTGATACAAGCTGAACTTGCGGAGGTCATACTTAAATATGAAAACCATCATGCCTAACCACTTTATGCTAGCATAAGCTTAATTTATTTTCTGAAATAATATGAAGTTATTTTGCAGCACAGAATAATTGTTATGCTGGTTTTCCTGTCAAAAGCCACTAGTAATAAACTTACTATTAAAATAAATTAATGTTACAACTATGAATCTGAGAGTTAGGCGTTTTTGTAGTTAGGGAGTTAGGCGTGTTAACCGTAATCTCTGTTTCAAGTCATAAGTAAATACTTTTACAGTCAACATTGCAAAAATTATAGCTTATAAGATTTTAATTACAGCAGTTACATCGTAAATACCACAATTATTCCTAAATAGGAGATTTCACTTAAAATAGCACTAGCTTTAGACTTTGGTAAAAATAATTTTAGATTCTTCCTGAGGGTTAGATTATGTCACCCATGAAGTGTTATGTAGTACTATTATGACTAGTTTAATTCTGAAAGTTAATAACATAAATGCATAGTTATTAATTTTACTTGTTTAAAAGTTATTATAGATTGTCATTTCATTAATTAATTGATAAATACAATTCAAATCTTCTAAGTCAATGTAAACATAGAGTAAATAATACGAGGGCTGTCCAGAAAGTGACAGTCGCTTTGGCCTATCATGGCGGTGGGAATTGCTAGAACCGTCATCTTGAACGTTCCTACACTCAGTAAACATCTAGCTGTGATAATGCGTGGACTGTGTTACCTTCTTACTTTACTATCTGTGATGTGTTAAAATCTGTGTTGGAATAGAAAATCCTGCCACATGTGAGGTGCATTCTGTGATTAGGTTTTTGTTGGCAAAAAAACAATTAAAATTTATCGCCAACATTGTGATGTGTATGGAGAAGGAATAATGAGTGAAAGCCGAGTGAGGCAATGGTGCATTGATTTTTAAAATGGCAGTACCAATGTTCATAATGAGAACCACAGTGCTAGGCCTAGCCTTGTGACTGATGAATTGGTGATGAAAATCAACAACAAAATTCGTGAAAATCGTCGTTTCATGATTACGGAACTTTCTGAACATTTTCTTCAAATTACATGGAGTTTGGTGTATGAAGTTTTGGTGGAAAAGCTTGGTTACCACAAATTTCGTACGAGGTAGATGCCGAAAATCCTAACGGAAGACCATAAAAAAACAGAGCCTGGGTTCTGCAGCAGTGTCTTCCATAAAGATTACGATAAAAATGATAACAAAATTATCGATTGTATCGTAACTGGAGTCAAAGACTTGGGTGAAGCATTCGATGTGAAACAAAAAGGCAGTTGATAGAATGGGGTGACACAAATTCTCCCAAAGAAGTGTTTGCAAATGCTGTCAGCAAGAAAAGTCATGGCTACTGTTTTTTGGAACACTAAGGGAGTGATTCTAGTTGATTTTCTTGAACGTGGCACAACAATTAACTCAGAGAGATATTGTGAAACACTGAGAATGTTAAGGTGTTTGATTCAAAACAAACTAAGGGAAAACTTAGTGTGAATTTGATGCACATCCACACATGCCCAATTGTAATTGAGAGCTCTTGAATGATTTTAAATGGGAGGTGTTCGATCACCCACATACACCCCAGATTTGGCGTTGAGCGACTATCACCTCTTTCCAGCGATGAAGACATGGCTTGCTAAAACAACGCTTTGATACTGACGCATAAGTGCATGCCTAGTGTAAACCAGTGGTTGAAATCACAGACGGTAGATTTCTACAGAGATGGTACTGAAAAACTTATGCCACGGTATGATAAGTGCCTTAATTTGAATGGTGATTATGTTAAAAAATAGCTTAAGAGAGTATAATACCTTTCAAATGTATATAATAAAATTTGGTTTTTTCATTTTGTTAATTTTTTATTTCAAAAAGTCTGTTATTTTCTGGATAGCCTTCGTATTATGTTAAAAATTTTGTATTTTATTTTTTATTATTTATTTATTGAACACAATAATATTTATGATACATTCTTTTGCTGGTTTTTTTAATGTTATGATTATGATACAAGTTGAAACTGATCAAGGAACTCAGTCAATAGAATTTTAAAGTGTAATATTGTAATTGATCATCATACATGATTTTTCAATGTAATTTATATACTATGTAAATGTTCTCACATGAAAATTGTGTTTTTGTTCTTGTCTTTCATTTTTACTACCATTTAGATTAAATTTAGGTTAGGTTAGTGTAGTGTAGGGAAAATGCATAAGTAGAATGAAAGTCTGCAAAGAGGAAAAAAAGTTAGAAAGGAGTCTTTTATATATAATTATAAAAGGGATGAATAAACAAATGTTGAGCAACTAACAATGAGGATGTTTTTAAGTCGTGTAGAGAAAGTTGTACAATGACTCGATTTGAGTATCAAAAGGTATTTTGGCAACATTAAAAAGTAATTGAAAAATTCACACGGTTATCAAATTGAATTGTAATTTCATTTAAAGATACTGATAAGTTTAAGAGACTTTATTTTGCTCAGTTCTCATTAGCTCAAATTAAGTAAAATGTGAGATGGTTTGACTGAAAAGATGGCTGGATCAATACTCACAGTTACGTGATATAGTTTTAATTAACTATCAAATAGTTGCTGAATATTGACTCCACCCTTAAAAGTTATGCGCTACTTAGAATCCACATCTAATTTCATAATCAGACAATATTTTTTTAATAGATTCAAAATGATGTTAGATTTATAATTACAGAATAAATAGCCTTATCTGAACATGTTGCGTGATAATAATGTATACAATTACAAAAGCATTATATGGAAATCATCATATTCATACTTGATACCACACACCCTCTTGTATCAAAACCAAGGTCTCCAAATCTCCAAACTTAAATAGTAGGCACTTTTGGCTCTGGTTATATTTAAAATAAGGTGTACCTTAGCAAGGCTATAATGATGTAATAGTTGTAGGAGTAGTCAAAACTTTTAGTTAGATAGTTCGCTACTTCTCATCTGAACAACTGTGTTAATAACAAAGCGCATATTAAACCAAATTTATTAAACAATTAGCAATCCTTTCATTTTTTTAAGAAAATATATTTTGTTTTTGAAAGCTATGAATTTAATTTTACAGCATGTTAATAAATGAACTGTAAAAATTTTATATTATAACTTACTAAAAACAACATATGTGTTGTAAAATAATGATAATTATTTTAATTAAATTGTTAAATCATCTTTTTAATATTTCAGGGTGGTTTAAAGTTACTGGACCTTACTGGGTGTTGAGTACAGATTACTCAAACTATACAATTATATATGGCTGTAAAACGTGGTTATGGTTTTTCCATTCAAGTAAGTGTTTAATGTGTATTTTTATTATATGATATTAGATATGTGTTTTACAAAATACACATATCTCCTTGAGTATATAATTTTTACCAATTTTATGAAATCTTGGTTAATGTCTTTGAAGTTTCTGAATTATTTTTGTAAAACAACTAGATTGTGATTTGACTAATCTAGTTACTTGTTTAGTGTCAGTGAGTGAAATACAGTAGGGTGTGTTGTGCAGTTAGACTATGGCTGCTATGCTACAAACTTTATTAAGAAAATAAGTCATTTAAGGGATGAAACTGTTATATTATTTTTAAATGAAAAATGAGGTTATTTGTAATGCCACACTTTGGTGTGCTATTTGAAACAATTCAATGTTATTTAATAAAAGTCTTTGGTTATTTAGAAATTATTATTTAATAAAGTTGGGTACCATTTTGTAATGTTTTATTACACAAAATTAAAAAAATAAAAATATTACTCTTGAAGTGAGTATAAAGTATCTCTGAGGTTGCAAGTTCTTTTGAAGCAGTGTATTTTGTAAAATATTAAATAAAATCCAGAATCCTTTTTTCTGAAATGTACATTTTATTATTAATAAACAACATAAAATAACACCAGTATTCATACAAATCAAATATCATCTGAAAAGATAGAATTAAATATAACATCCTACATATTAAATTAATCAAAAAATTACGTTCATTAAAATTTTATTTATTATTATTTCTTATGGTTGCAACCTACTTTTAAATTGAAATTTATAAGCATTCAGAAGCTAATATTTATTCATCTTACATAATTATTTTCAAAAACTTTAATTCTTTTTAAAGTTCTAAACATCAAATTCAAAGAGTTAAACAAGGAAAATCTTATATTTATAAAAAAATTTCAATAATTATATTCCAATAACACATTATCTCTCTTTATAAAAACATGAGACAATTCTATAGACATAATATTCAAGTTTCAACAATAAATAATTTTACAAGTTCCAATTAATTATATTCCTTAGTTTCTATAGAAAATAGTTTAGGCATGTTATATCAGACATGCATTCACTCATAAAAGTCAAATTGAACATTTTACATAGAACTTTTAATTAAAATCACTTCTTTTCCGAGTTGAAGACACATGGCGTCGTTTTACCGAAAGCTCGTCTCCCGTTTTAAATTTTTTTTTTTTTTTTAGTTTTCTATTTCACTTTTATGAATGTCACAATTGTTTACTTCATCGATAGTTCAAAATATTCTATACAAGTTATTTAGTATTTCTTTAAAACACAGTTACTTGTTCTTTCTATACACGTTTTCCTGCTTACGTAATACACTTTGTCGATTGCACCATATTATACAATCATGTCTTTTCACTTTCAAAAGGTTATTTCTGACCGATTGAAACTAACTCACATTGATACATAATATTACTTTTAAAAACAATTCTTAGTTCCTTAGAAAAACACTTTCTTTCAACGTTTCCACATTTTCTTGGTATACATACTTATGTTCTGAATGTGCTTTCCCTTTGAATGTTAAGCTCAGACTGAAATGCCCCGGTTTTAACAGCTTTCGTTCTTTGTGTTCAAATTGTTAACTTTGCAATTTTATTACAACTAAATTTATACCTGTTTTAAATATTGACATATATATAATAAATTTCTCTGATCATTTTGTACTAATTATTTTCTTTAGTTATTTTATACTTTATTCCAAAAACAAAATACGTTTCCGGTTTGTTGCATAGAGTCAAACGTATACCCCATTCCATTTAAGATCACCAAACTGAAAATGTACACTATTACAGGGAAGGCGTTACAAATTTAAAAAATGTAAGTTATGTACAAAAATTTATAACACATATTTGTGTATGGTAAGGCATATACATTAAGCTACTTTGTTTCGTGAACAAAGCTGAGTCAAAATGGTGATAATTGGGTCACATGGTGGAATTTAAACAGCAGAAGAAACATGGTAATCTTATAAGGGTTCAATTTTTTTTTTTTTTTTTAATGTAATGAAGAAAAAAAAGCAGGCAAAATATTGACACTAATTGGTGTTAAAACTTATTACCTATTAAGAGACTCGCATATACTAGAAAAACTGGTGTCTAAAACATATGATAAAATAGTTAAGTTACTACAGAAACAGTTAGAACCATGTCCATCTTTCATTACAGAAATAAGTAAGTTTAGTTTAAGAAATCAACTGGAACATGCAAATATTGCTGAATTTGTGACAAACTTAAAAAATATATCTACATATTCTGGATTTAAAGATTCATTAATCGATTATTTAAGCCATCGTTTAGGGAGAGGTTTACAAAGTGAAAATCTTAAACAGCAACTTCTGGAAGAAACTAAACTAACATTTTACAAAGCTGTACAAATAGAAACATCTCTTGAAGCAACGGAGAAGAATGGACAAACTTTTTTCTCGGAAACTGCAATAAGGAACCACACCCTATGACGAACTAGTCCCGCAGCAGGCCTCAACATTCCATTCATGCAAGTGGAGAGAAGAGAGAAAATGTGTAGTATACCTGTTGTGGAAAAATTGGTGACTATATTATTGTGCAGAGGTTTCAAAATTTTGAGTGTTTTGTGTGTGGCAAAACACGCCATTTGAAATCAGTGTGTAAAAATTCTGCAAATGTATATAAAAACCAATATTCTAAAAACTTTAAAAGTCAGAAGAAGTCAGCATATCCTGGAACATGTAAACATTGTCATTGCTTAAAATTTTTAATAGGGTAAAAGAAAAATTAAAACTTCATTCTTGATTATAAACAGATTCTGCTTTAGAAATTTATTTTATGTAATATGACTAAAGATCAAACATTGCCATAAATTGAACTTAGAGTAATAATGAATAAAATGTATAGTTGCAAACCAAATTTTATAGTCATGAGGTATACTTTTCTACATGTTATAAATGTCAACATTAATATCGTTACTACAATTTTTGTTTTATTATGTTCCAGGCTCCTATTGGATTTTAACAAGGCAACAGGTATTAAATGATACCATTACTCTTGACAAAATTAAATGGGCACTAGAATCGAACAATTTGAGATATACTGATTTTGAATTAACAAATCAAATTGACTGTAATTGAACTTAATATATTATAATATATATTAAATATCAAATAATTATATATGGAATATTTATGTTTTATTAATGTTTGAGTTTTATACACAAGTGAAACACAATTAGTGTTACAATTCTATTTATATATTTTGTCCATAGTTTTACTAAAATATTTTTCAATTTCAACATTGTATCCTAAGGATTAGTGAAATTATAAATAATTTTATGTTACCTTTTCCTGGTATGTCTCACTAATCCACTATTATTTGTCAGGATTACTGCAGTTTCAGGCTTTTTGGGCCCATCATCAGATCTATATGAAGGAGTGTTATGCAACTAAAATTGCTGCAATTGTGTATTACACAAACATGTTTACACTGAATACAATTAACACAGATACACAATTAACAAACATGTTAAAATCAGTACTCACTTTTCAACAAACAGCTCAAGATTGGCTAATTGTTTAATAATAGATCATTATCTATATTATTTCATAAGTGAGTCAAGGACGACTGAGATCACTTTTATGTTCATCTGTTCATATGTATGTGTGAATTCACTTAACCCTCTATCCGGCAGATGTTAATTCGCTTCGTTTGTTTAAAAATCAATAAAATATATTACTTTTATACAAAACTTAACTTATAGGATATCATTTTTCTCAGAAAGATGCGTAGAATTTAATTATGTAAATATGTATTATATATATATATATATATATATATATATATATATATATATATATATGAAACAGTTTTGGAGTAAGTATGTTAGGTGTCAAAAAATGAAGTTAACATTTTTCAGAAAAATCTGTATCATCTAAAATCAATAGCTTACCACCTTTTTTCAAGATATACAAAAGTTTTGTATAATATTTGTGAATATAATTTAGGAAAAAAATTAATTTGTTACATTTAAAAAAAAATTTTTGTTTTACGAAAAAACGGAAAATGTCTTGCCTAATTTGAAAAAATCACCAAAAATAGTAATATTATGGAACACACAACTTCTATATATATAATTATATTCGGAAAGGTGCATAGAATTTAGTTAAGTAGTGAAAAACAATTTAGATCTAAAAAATTTTGAGTTATTAGGTCAGAAATCAAAAAATCGTCCAGTGGCCGAGGCAAAAATTGCACAGAAAAGTTTATAAAATTTTCATTAGTTAGTATCTCAGAAATAAATAATTCTTACAAAAACCAAAAGCAAAATGCCAAATGGTTTATTTACAATCAGCTTTTTTAAAAATAATTTATAGATAGGCCTATATAAATTTATATACATTTTACATTCATTTTGGTAAAAACATAATCAATTAAAAAAATTTTCATTAGACAAAATTATTTTTATATGTAAACAAATGGAAATTTGTTAAAAAGGTTAGACCAGATATAACATAACCTATCTCTAGACAGCCTCAGTATTAGATGTCTGATAATAAGATTCGCTCAAAACAATAAATTCTACAAACAATAATACAGATGTTATTATTTGTATACACTAATTATAATAAATAAATAAACATACCTAACAAAATAATCCCAAGCAATGCACTACGCCTATCACAATATAGTAGACTCCCTCTAGTTCGGCCACCTCGGGACCGGACAACTGGCCGGACTTCAAAATGTCCGGACTATCCAGATGTACTATCAAAATTTAAAATATCCCTATTAAATACATTACCTATGCTTAAGAATCAACAAAAGACGTTGTTTAAACATTTTTATAACATTATGTACTTACCAAAGAGAAGATTTTGACGTCTCTTGGTTGAATTGTCATGTTATGCCATTCATAGATACATTTTTGCAACACATATTAAAAAGTAAATACCGATACCGTACTAAGGATAAAACTGAACAGAAAAACACATTACAGTACGTACTGTAAAAACAAACCAGAAATGTATTTGAGGAAATTACTGTACAACACGTATTACTTGACTCATAATCTATAAAAATTAAAAGAAATCCGTTATTTTCTTTTGCCTTTTCTGATTAAGAGTTTTTTTGAAAGCATAGTCACGCCATTTTCTCATAAACATCACGTCGACAACTGTTGCAGCGGCTTTGGACCGATTCACTTTATCTAGACGCTCTAGGATACTGAGTTTTTGTTCCATTGTCACTAACGTATGTTTACGTTTTTCACTCATTTTAGAAAAGATTTTTCTCAAAGCTACCTCGCACACGTACAACTTACACTTCTCACAACATTCACTCCCGAAAACAGTCCTACATACTAAACAGCAAAAAACATTCACACACGAAATTACAGATCAATCAATCTCACTGTACAGTATGTACTACATATAACCAATCCGTTTGTCACAGGTTAAGTGCGATCGACCAATTACAAGCTAGCCCGTAAACTAAACTGACATACAATAAATAGTTTACTATACAGTACTTCTACGGCCCGGAGTAGACTAAACATTCAAGATAAAAGATAAACGTGACGTGACATTCAAGGTGACGTGACTGATATGACTCACCCTCCTAGGACGAACCATCCAGCGGCCGATCCAACAGAAGCCGAACTAGAGGGCGTCTACTGTATGTCATTTTAGTACACAAACAAGCCTGAGTAAAACGGTAACTTGCAAGTCAGAAATAATAACCTAAAATATCTCTAAGACGTAATGAGTGGTACCAACTGAAAAATCTAAATTTCATCTTCCAAATTGTGTAAAGATCGGTTACAAAATATGAATGTAAGTAATCGATATATCCTATTTAGTAAACTGCACCGAAAGAAAAATGAGTCTGGTTCGGTTTGGTTACTACTTCGTAGAATAGATATTTCTCGCGAACTTTAACAGATATAAAGATTTGGAAAGCACAGATCGAAGAGAAATATGTGATCTACAGAACAGTGTTATGGTCGATCTGTTTGACAGAAAAATAGATTTGTGAGAACATCTAAGAAAGAATGGTGTAATTTCTGTTTACAACCCCACAGTTCAAATCTTTGATATTACGCATAAAAAAATGGAAACTTTAGCAATTTTTGAAATATTATTTATAACGTTTTGTGGTATTTTTTTGCATGATTATGCATCTACGGAACATTAGCAGTAAAAAATTCCCAATAAACTCTATTACATTTTAAGTTAGTATGTAAATAATTTTATTCACATATATGTACTGGAATAAATAAGGCATATGAAAAAGTTGACACAAATGGGTGACAACTTTATCATGTTATTTCAGTTATTTTGACATCAAAATACAGATCACATAATAACAAAAATTATCGTCAACCATGGTACTTCTATGGTACAAGTTGTTGGTGGGAGACAAAGTCTGATTTTGATAGCCTTGAAAATTGCTGGTATAATGAAAGTTGTTCATGTTCAAGAACATCAAGCAGGTCCATTTTATGCAGGATATTTACATCTACTAGTGTATTTTGCCAAAGTTCATACCATGTGTTCGACTGATCTAGGTAGTTATCCAGTAGCTTTGAGTAATGTTTGTCAGCCTTTTCCATTTAATTTTGATAATCATCTTTTTTAAACGTTCTAATCATTTTTTGATGTAATATGAAAATTTCAAATGCTTCCTGGTTAGTATTAGAAAATCTAGTTTTCAATACTCGACACACAATCAATAAAAATCGACACTCTGTAATAATCCATCACCGTTTCGTGTTGTTATTTGACAAGTGGCATTGCATCCCAACTACTCTTGGCTTTGTCAGGGTTATATCCAAATCATCAACTTTCTTGATCACGGCCTTCATGATATTGTCAAATTCTGTTTTGTTAATTGACCCATGTCATTTTGGAAAAGACATCAATTTTTCAATATGCCCTGAAACTTGTAATAAATCAACTCCTACTTTCTGAAGCATGTTACAATTTCAAACTTCCTCGAGTAGATAGCAATAAATTATGAACATATGACAAACAGGGTTGCTATGCACAGTGGAATTGATAAGCTTTCAGCTTTGTGTCTTTCTTTCCTTCTACAGATAACTTGTCAAGTCCTTGCACAAAGTCTATAAAGATTTTATTGAACTTCTTTATCACCAAATACTTTTTAGTCTACCTGGTTTCACAGAGCTTTTGAAGTGTGACTCCAACTTCAGCCTCCCTTTGTCCATTTTCACTGAAAAATTTGATTTCTTATATTCTACCTACAAGTATTCTTAATTTGTGGAATAGAATTTAAGTCATTCACTACTAAGTTTAAACGATGACTGGTACAGTGAAAGGAAAGGGCCATAGGAAATGGATCTTTTTTTTGCACACTTGTGATTTGCCCAGCCATCATACTACAACCGTCATAATCCTGTCCAACAGCATTGTTAACATTCAACTCCCAAGTTAATAATGTCAACGTTATAGCATCTGCAACATGCCCTGCATCTAAACCATGCTCTAAAGGTGTAAAACCGAGAAATTCCTCCTTGTTGCACTTATCATTTTTGCCAGGAATACCTCATACTTAGAGACAACTGTTCAGTACCTGAAACATCCATGGTTTCATTGAATATATATCATTATCTTTTATATTTTCAATGATCATGTGTCATAAAACCGTTGTGCATATATAATTTATCTCATTCTATGTTCTGTGTGTAATATAAGTAGCATTTTTGGGTGTATTTTTTTAATGTTTGGAAAGGTTTAAATCGCCTGATTTTTCTCTAAATTTCAATAAACCATTGAAAACAGCATGTTGAGATGTTTTACCTCTTAACGGTAAGTCATGCACACTACACAAAAATAATTGTTGATATTATAGGTTTCAATTTTTCTCTATTTTTATCCAACTCATTGACCAACCGCTTTTCTTCAGGTACATCATTTCTAAAATTGTAGTTTTTATCAGGTTTCCACACATTGATCAGTAACAAGTATCTAATTTCATCTTTTGCCTGCTTATTAAGAAATAATCCTAAGTTCAATAAATCCTTATAATTTTTTTCATTACATCCGGCATCAGTCATATCAATATCTTGTTTGCAGTCTCTCTATAATTACTTATATTTATATCATCACTTGTTTCAACTTTCCCATCAGCAAATAAGTCATTTTTTTCTGCAGACAATGATGGTCTGTGTTCAAATGTTTAGTTAAGAAATTCTTGATGTCCATTTACTATTATTTAGGAAATTTAACTTTAAGAGAAAATTATATTCTGAGGTCTTCTACACGAAAAAATGCTGGTAGGTTATGCAAGCAATATAATGGATATAACCATTCCATTCGTATACTACGCACATAGAGTAAATAATTAACTATGGTTTAACCACAAGCTTAACTTCAATAACCACAATTTTTGTGTTGTCGATTCTATTTATAAATATATTCACACCCATCTATGCAGGTCAAGGTTGCATCTACCCGGCCTTTACCGCCTAACTGTGAGAGATAGTGGCGCCATTAACCATACCCTTCTATCCATTCTCAACCTCCCTCTTTTTTTCATAGGCCTAATGGTTCTTTTTTTAATGGTTTTAATCTCACAAAAATACACAACAAAACACAAATTTGTAAATTAAATGATATTCTTTATTTATTAATCATTTCGTTATACAGTACTGAATAAACAAATAGGCAATTTAGAAAATATAAATTTAAAAAGGGAGAAAATCAAACAATGTAACATTTAAAGTTAAACATTTTTGTTTGAGAGACATCACAATACACAACAATACTTCACACTGTTCTCATGGGAACTTTATTGCAACTGAATTCTTAAAGGACACGACAACTGCTGTATAAAAGGCACAAAGAAAGCAAACCTAGTTTCGAGGAAGTTTACATCCGGGTAATTACCAAACAGACATTGCAATGTATGTTTTGAAACATCTACAATTTCGTAGAAAAGGGTGATATTTTATTATTTTATGCTCTAAAGTCCGTTATTTGGAAGTTTCTACTGACCCATTGACCAGCAATTTTGTGTTCCTTATCCATTTTTGGAAAAGTCTGTTGTTTAGAAACACTACAAAGGCCAGAAAAGCATGATCCTGGTCGGGGAATACAAAAATATCTGTTTATTAGAAGTGTCTGTGCTAATTAGAAGTATCCGTTAAGGAAAGTTTCACTTTACATGTTAATTAGTTTTTTGGGGGTCCTAGGCTATTTAGCCTCTTGTCACCGTGACCCAAATAGAATTTTTGTGACTATCCAACTAATTATATTTTAGTTCCAGCCAAGATTTAAGCTTCCTAAGAATCTTAAAATGGTTTTGGGTGACATAATCATTAACTCTTTGGTTGTGGGGAAGAGAGTGCTGAGGTAAAGTAGCATTTTTTAGGTTAGAGATTCAAACTCATACAACCAGTGTTCGGCTGTTTCTTTATGTGTCAGGGAGAAGGGGCATGAATCCACTGCTGCCTTTCCCATATGTTTTAAAATTTAATTTGCTGGACATTATCTGGACAGTAGGCTAATAATCGACCTAAGCTCCATTCTACTGAGATCCAGTAATTTTTTTGCCATTGTCTTAGAGTAGACTATATATTTTTTGGTTTGTCTTAAACCATGGTAGGTAGTCCAATACTTGATTTTTTGATCTTGTTCCCAGGTTTCCATGATAATATGAATAAATGTTTTAGACACCTCAATAAATGGTTGGGGCCCAACAAAATCAGCCTCTGCGCCTTACTTGGCTATGTGATCCGCTTCTTCATTTCCTGGTAACAAAGGAGACTTCATTGTTTGTTGCCAGTTGATTATTCGTAGACATTCCCAGACCAATCTTGACTCAAAAGTGTATGAACTTGGAGCCTTAAGACACCTGACTGTCTGACACGATATAAATCTCTGCAGCTTTGAGTCTTTTTTTTCATAGTCACTCTAGCGCAGAGCTCTATTGCGTGTAGCTCAACTTGAAACATAGATGGAATTTTACCTAGTGCTTTACTAAGGCTAAAATTTGGGCCTTTTATCCCCACTCCCACCCTAACTTTCATTCTGGATCCATCAGTGTATCATTGGAGGGATCCTTCCTTTAGTATTAGTCCACCTTCCTCCAAACATGTCATTCTGAAGAAAAAGATTTGAAATTCTTTTCAAAATTTGTCATCTTAATCATTAAGTCCTATAATTATTTGGTTAACTGAGTATCCTGTTTTTGCAGGTTTCTCAGTTTACCAGGCAATATATTTGTCATTGTGATGTTAGAAAAATTTATCAACTTCTACATCTTTATTTTGATTACCTCCTCCAATTTGAGATTTATCTTAAAATTTTTATTTTCTTTCACTATTATTTTATTATTATAAAAAAATTTTCTCTTAAATTTGTTATTACTCTTTATTATTTTATCATCAGCCTTAAATTTTCCCGTTATAGTTTTATCTGTTACCTAAGATCTCAGTTTTCAGTTTAAATTTCAAGGTTGGTTTGGAAATGTTTTGGACGGACCAGGTTGAGCATACAGGGGTTCTAGGTTTATTCTTGGTGTCACAATAGGATTGAAGATTAGGTCCAATAGGAGGGTGTTGATTTTGGAATCTGAGGTGCTTCCATTCTGTGACATGGCTATGTATGAAACCTCACATATCTCCCTAGCTTTTGTAAATGGCAGCGCTTCTAATGGCTCTGTGTGAAAGGGGCCTAAGTCATTATCATCACACTCGTCGTTGATATTTAGAGTGACTAGAGACATTGAAATGTCATTTACTACAATGTGATTTCCTGCAATCCTCTTATATTGTAGCTGTTATAACCGAAGAATCATTTTGATTTTTTTCGACATTTTCTATCCTTTTCAACAAATTATTCTAAGCATGTTTTTAGGTTTGCGTTCCAATTGAATCCCAAAGGTCTTTCAAATTAGTTTTTTTATGAAAAGCTAAAACATTATCAACATCTTTGTTTTCAGCAGAAAGAAGGTGAAATATAAGATTCTTTCTATAACATTTCATTATAGATGTGATGACACTTTGATCCATAGGTTGAAGAGTGGATGTTACGTTAGGTAACAAGAATACAATGGTGAATAAACCATTAACTCTCACCAATAACACTTTTGCTTTTTCTTCGTTGACGGTTATGCAAACTTTTTCTCACTTCGGGTATAGGGTCTTGTCATACCAATCTGTCAGAGGGTATCTGTCCATGCCTCACTCTGTTTTTTTTATATTAAAAAGATATTTGTATTTATACAGCACCTATGTATTTGTGATTTACCATGAGGATCATCAGAATTTTGTGAGTGGTGGATTTAGCACAAACCATAAGAGGGACCCACTCTCTACTCATTGTATACCCAGGAGCTGACTTTTCATGTCTGGATACCTATGTTTTAGTTGGTAGCAATTTTTATAAAAAGCCCATTTCATCCACATTACTTGAGAGGTCTAGATCGTACTTGCCATCTGTAATATTGTTCATAAGACATCTACACTCGTATTTTCACCTTAAATGTTGAGCTCCTGAATTCCGTGTTGATGTTTAAACTTGCATAACCACTTAGCACTTGCTACAAAAGAAGAATTTCTGATCAGTTTTTGGTATATTCCAATAATTTTTTACATAACAGAGAGCCAGACATTGATTGACCATTTGTTCTTTTCTACAAGAACCATATGTAAACAGCTTTCTCCATTGCATCAAGCTTTCATTTTTACATCATTTCACGATGAACACTCATACCTCATTGTCCAAATATTGTGCATACTGAATCAATGGCTCAGAATTCTTCTTGATATCTGAGATGATGAAGGTTTCTATGATATAATTATCAACTAAAATACCCAAAGTCTCCGCTTTTTAAGCACTTTATAATTTTGACTTTTATTTTAAGAGACAGAACAATTTTCTTTCTTTTTGATATTATGTAAATAAGCCAAACACAAACTGGAAACAAATACAGAAATAGATGGCTAAAATACTGTTGTAGTACAAAGTCATGCAATTGTGGACTCATAAATTGGTATTTATTCTAAATTCAAAGATTTATTAATTGTACCAACTATTTATACAAAGAAAATATTTAAGAATCATGTTGCTAGTATCCAAGTCACTATTGTTTTAACTAACAATTAAATTACTTTATACGGTTTCCACCAGGTGACTTCTTTTTTAAACACTAACGCGTTTCAAAGCATCTACTCCATCTTCAGAGTTATTTTCACTCAGTTGAGTTGTCCTAGAACATCGATAAGATGCGCATCCCAAGTGTTGTGATACGATAAGTGATGTATAAATTTATATATATATATATATATATATATGTAAATGTCCGTGTGTTTTTATATTTTATTTTAATGTGTTAACGATCTCAACTGAGTGAAAATAACTCTGAAGATGGAGCAGATGCTTTGAAATGAGTTAGTGTTTAAAAAAGAAGTCACCTGGCAGAAACCATATAAGGTAATTTAATTGTTAGTTAAAGAAAATATGTTTACTCCTAACGTTCAAGTAGTTCACCTCTGGCCTCTATATGTAAAATCTTACAGGTATATTGTGTCCACCGTTGCAATAATAGGTTGTCTAAAGATAATAAAACACAATTTTTATTTTGTAACTTCCACTTTTTATTAGTCTAACCGACCAATGGTTTCGCCTGCTAAGGCATTGACGAGGCTGTATTACAGACTGAAGAAAAATAAAAAACAGAGAACCATAAAAACTAGATGGTGGGAGTTGGATACAATGAATGGAAGGGTGGGGAAATACCCGGCCTGGGCAATCACCATAGGAACAATACAGAATGGGAAAACCAGTTAATTGTTCTAGGTACAGACAACTTTTAAAGGTTTTACTAGGGGAGAATTATACAAATCTAATTGGTCATTTAAAACTAAATTAGGATTAGAGTATCTTATTCTTTTAACTTCTAAGCTCCCCAAAGCATTCAATTTTCTACCTTTATTATCAAAATGTAATATTTTAAAATCTACCCTCGAATTAAAATCAGACACGTGATGTATTCTTAAATGATTTGAAAAACTGGAACCGTCATATCCTAATCACCAACTTCTTTCATGTTCTCTTAATCTAGAGTTAAAATTGCGTCCTGTTTGACTTACATAACATGAATTACAGATTTTACAAGTTATCTTATATACACCACTTCTCAACATTTTGTTAATTTTATCTTTAGAATTATTTAAAATCTTACCTAAACTATTACTGCAATAAAATGTGCCGTCCTGTACTCTGTTTCCTTATTTAAAATATTTCCTACTTTTTGGCTAACATTTCCTAAATAGTTAATGTTCCGCCATTTAGCGCTATTTTTAACTTAAGTTGGAAAAATAAGTTGCCTTGCACTCGTCAAAAAAAAAATAATAATAATAAAATTTAAAAAAGGTGGTCTAGTTTATTGAGAAAGTATATAATCAATAAAGATGTAAGGTTGTAGAATTTTAAAACTGACAAAATTATTGTTGTTGACTCCTGCACGTTGAAAGTTATTGTAACCACAAGGGATGAATGGATACTCAGGGTTGAACAGAGTATAAAGATATATGGGACAGGACGCATATAGGTGCTGTTATCTGCAAAAATCTGCAGTTTAACCTGTTGGAGAGTATCCTGTCCTGTGATGCATGTTAGAAGAGTGTACACATTTGACCAAAAACTAACCACAAAGAAGTACGGTTTTGTTTTTTTTTATTATTATGAAAACTATATTTATTTTAATTCAAAATTACCTAAAAAACATATTTTAAATACAAAATTGCTTAAAAAATTTACTTTTAGTATTTTTTAACATGTTATATTCTTTGAAATAAAGATAACTACAACGGAAATTCGTTGTATGGGATTATTTTTTGGTCAAAAATGAGAAAAATCAAAATTCAATCCTAATACAAGGTTTGGCTGAATTGTAACCAATTTTGCTGCTCAGGGCGAGTCGGTGAAACTGACCTATGACTCGGTCTAAAGTCAACTTTCGCCTACCCGTAGTGACAATAAAATCGTATGTTGGTAGATTTTGAATAAAAAATTCGTATTTGATGAATTATGAAAATATGAAATAATACAGTTAAAGTATGTGTAATTGTAGTACAAATTGTACGTAATATAGATCAGTTACGGTTATTTCATAAAAATTAACATGCGCTGCAGCAGATTTAAATGAAGAATTACCTAAACAAATTTCAAAATTACTCAAAAACAAAAACCTTGGTATTTCTGTGATTGGTAAATAATTCTAAGAATAAAAGATTCTTGGACAAATTTTGAAAAAGTTAAAATTTCAAAATTAAGAAAACCTGATTTAAATCAAATATACTAAAGAATCTGTAAGTCCCAGGGTGATCAGTAAATAATAACCCCCCAAACAAAGAAGTGTGAAAATATATTTTGGTCTTACCGACTAAAACCTGAATGTCGGAAAGAATATTCGCTGCGGCCAGTCCGTTTATTAACGGAACTAAACAAAATGGTAAAGTTTCAAAACTCTAAAGTGACAGGTGTGAAAAACAAAAACTGAAAATTACGCCGATTATTGCATAACGAATTGCAGGTGAACGAGCGGGCCAAAAAACACCTCGCGAAACTCTCTCGAAAGCTGACAGGAAGGCCTACAAAATGCTGATAAATAAAAAATGAAAACTCAATTAAGAAAACCGTTAGAAGAGGATAAAGTAGAAACAATAGGGAATTTTACAGTAGCAAGTTTGAAGATGTAGAGTTCCATACTTCAGGACTTCGTGACGTATAAAGGGGAGGATCTAGCGTACCAACCGACAGTCATAATAATGAAAATGATTAATTACAGGAAAACAATTAAAACAAAAGATTAGAGGACTTGGACCATGGTAATTCACTAATAGGTAAATAAACAAAGCATTAGAACAAAAAAATAATGCAAGAGTTACGTAAGAAATACGAAAATAAAGAACTATCGTATTATCCCTGCGAGGGAACGAAATTGGTATGGGAATACGATAGTTGTAGTCTATAAATATAGTTGCACCAGACTTCATGGCTCTCTCTTAAAAAAGTTATGGAACAGTTGTAAGAGGTTACTATGCTCGATCACGCTCTCTTAAAAAATCAGTAAAAGCAGTTGTAAGGGGTTACTATGCCCGAACGCTCTCTTGAATAAAATTTAAAAAACAAGTGTAAGGGGTTACTATGCTCGTCGCTCTCTCTTAAAAAAGAATTTTGGAACAGTTGTAAGGGGTTACTATGCCTGATCGCTCTCTCTGCATAGCTCGTACAAAAATAACTAAAAAAAAATTGTTTAATTTTGTAACACCCTGTAAAGGTTTGATTAACATACGATGAAAAACTTGACAGAACTCCTTGTTGTCCACTTCCTCTTTTGATCTGTCTGTCTATCATAATGCAGTGATGGTTTAGACAGACAGATAGATAATGGGGATGAATTTATCATTTTGATTTTTAAGTGTCAAGCATAAATAAGTCCCATGTCAAACGTAATATAGTACATGGAAAATAAGTCTGTTAAAGACAAACAGTAAATTAGAAACCTCGAAAAAAGTATATAGAATGTTAGTTTGATAAAAATATTATGCAACAAAAAGTTGATGTTTTTGGCATCATTTTGTTTAGCTACAAGTTACAAGTCCTTTATGAAAAATTAAAGCCGTAGCTAAAAGAAGCCATATACCAAAACTGTGTTTTGAGAAACTAGAGGTTTTAGTTTTCATTCCTGGTGTTATAAATGATAACTGTTGCAACAGCTGTTTAGATCATTTTTAAAGATAAAATGATTTTTTTTAAATTAAAAATTACTGAAAACAGATTATGAAAACATTCATTCACATATTAATAAATGATACAAATAAAAATCTTTTGGAGGACACTGGAATACATTTGAAATCTTCTCTAGAAGGACCTATGAAAATTAAATTTTTTAAAGTTTATTAATTATGATTTATTTGAAAACTAAATTAAACATATTATTTATTACTACAGTTCTATTTTTAAAGGTAAACTTATTTTTAAAGAAACAAAAAACATAATATTAGGCCAAACTTTTAACCTGTGTATTGTTTTTTTATTTTATAAAGAACAATTTTTTTTCAGTATATTTGAAAATTGAAGAAAAAACACAATGGATAAATATTTTCATTAAAATAAACGAATATACTGTTGTCTGATTCATTAGTTTCACTTTCCAATTGGTTTCTGGAATCACCTGTTATTGAATAAATTCGTCAAAAAAGGAATTGTAATAGTGTTTCTTTTTTTCTTATACAAACAAATCTCTTATCTCATTAATTTTTGCTAGCTTCAAGGGAACTTGAGGTACAGGACATGAATTCAATTCTTGGAGTAGAGATTTGACATAACTGAATGGTTGAAAGGCTTCACAGCATGTCTTTGATGTCACTAAAGTCCCATTGTGTTTGAACATGAGTACTTGGTATTGTTGAATTTTGAACAGACAACCTTTGTTTTTTTGTAAATAGGGATTAAGTGTGTCATAAGTGAGTTGAAAATAAGATAGCTTTTCACTGTATATCAATATTTTATCCATGTATACTTTGGCACATCAATCTCTTCTATTTTTCTTGAAACTGGTTTCATAACTCCAAAGTTTCTATCACACGGTCCAAAGAAATGTCCTGGGACAGGAAATATATTATTAATATTTATGGTAAGTAGCTTTGATGACCAAGAACAAAACTGAATCGTATTTTGGTTTTTATTTGGTACACCTGCCCAATCTGAAAGGAAAACAATATTTTTGTGTTTGTTTGGATAGGCATCCATTGTTTCCTTTATCCAGTTGAAAATAAAAGATGCTGTGGTTTTTGGTCCTATTTTACACTCCGATTCCAGGAATTTGTAAACAAAAGATGAACCATCATTACGAAAGTGTATGTTAAAAATAAAGCCACAAAAGCCTCTTGTAAAACTGTTTAATAATAGAAAGCTTAGCCAAAGGAAGGTTCTGGAAATAATCAAACTCTATGACAAGAGTATAATCTTGCTCGCTTGTTTTTTTTTCAAGTAATTATTTTTTAATTTTCATATACTTCAATTCTATTCTTATGCAAAGAATACTCTTTGATTCCCATGTTTTATAAACAAATGCAACTTTAAATAAACACAAACATAACCATTCTGCTACAGGATTCTGAAGGGAGTATTACTAGCTGAGATCACTTTACAAAAATGGTTCTATCAACCTAAGCAATCAACATTATGTTATGAAATTTTGCAGGTTTATGAAACATACATAGTATGGCGATTCCATTTCTATATTCTCCAGAAGAAAGGCTCATAGACCCTTCTTCTAGCTACAGCCTTAATTACATTATATTTCAAATCAGTGTCTTAAAGAAATTGGGTACGGAAGACCAGGTAACCTGGAGTGTACCGTCAAGTCCCAGGCGGAAGATGAAGGGACACCGAAACCGTAGTAGTCGTGAATGGTGGGCTATTTACGATCATGGGCCCGCGACCATTCTGTGCTTCAGGGCAAAGCTGAGAAATCAGTTATAGCTTAAAATGGTACCACAGGACATGGGAGCCCTGCAGATGAGGTTGGACTCGTGGGGGTAGTGGTGCTGCTGATAGTGGATATTCTCCTTCCTCTTTCTAATCTTGGGTGGGTGTCGGTGTTGTGCTGAAAGGCTCTACATACATCGGCACTCCTTGTTCCAGTAACTAGTTCTCTTTTGAAACTCTTAAAGTGCATGTCCTAAAGAAATATTGAAAACGTGTTTTTACAATTGTTTGAGAAAGAAAATTTGAAATCACTGTTCTAAGTAACATTAAAAATAAGTTTTTAAAATCGGTTGTAAAAAAATGTTAATAATAAATTCGAAATCAGAGGCTTCAAAAAAATGAAATATAAAATTTATGAAATATGTTGAGAATAAAACAGTTAAAATGGAAGCTTTAATTGAGATTTTTCTTTTCAATTTTAAGTCCAACTTGGAATATTTTTCAATAATTTGGCATGTAATTTTGAGATTAGTAAGTTCAACTATTTTTTATTGTAATAGTGCAAGTATTTTACAAAAATTTTGGTAAACATATTTTGTATCTGAAAAAGTTTAAACATGAATTTTCTTCTTTAATCTTTGAAAATTTTTAAATTTCACTTAAAAAAGTATAAAATATGGTATTATACAAAACAAAAAGTTTTCTACAAAGTTTCAGATAGTTATAAAAAATAAAAAAAAAAGTTGTGAATTTGTTTAAATTCAACGCAAAAGTGTGTCGGCATAGTTACAAGACATCTGACAGTTCGTCCATTCTGAAACGTTTGTTCATCTAAATATAACTTGCAATTCAAGAAAATTAACACTCAGTTTCTCAGAGGAACAGATAGTTAAAAATAAAAATGATGTTGACTTCAAAAGTTTTGATCTTTAATTTCATTTAAACAAATATTTTTGTATAGAATAATTTTATAAATTATTTGAAAAAAAACATAGATGTTGATATAAAATATCTTGTGAAAGTGCAACTATTATAAGCAATATTAACAATATTTATAATATTTTTGCTTTTTAAATATGTTTTATTTTTATAACAAATTTACTATATCAATTTCTCTTCTCTGAATTACATACAACAAATTGATGAAAGATACATATAATGCACCCAATAATAAGCTTATATTGACAGCTTAACAGTAAACTGATGCTATTTATAAAAATTAAATTAATCTTTGCTTGATGATTTAAAACAAAAATAATACAATCTTAGAATAAATCCAAGAGTACATTTCTTTTTTTTTTTGTATAAAAAGTTAGTTATCTTACAAAAAAATTAACTTATGTCAAAAAACGTATTCCTTTATCTGCAATTATCTGAAATTGTATTTGAAAATCACATGATTTTGTTGTAAACAGTGTCAAATAATTTCTAAAAATGTTAATATTTTTGTAGAAAAAAAGGAAAAGAAATTATATCTTCAAGGGCAAACCAAAAATGAAAATGAAAAAAAAAAAAAAAAAAAAAAAAACTTTACTTTGAATAAGATATAAACTATAATATATTATATAATAAAAACCGAATTAATTAAAGTATGAATTTTAACTTAATTAAAAAATATCTCTAACAATTGCTACAAATGATGCATTATTAAATAATAATAATATAATATTGATTTTCACATTACAATTTATATCTGCTTATTAATAATACAATATAAACAAATAATATGAATTTGTTATGTTTTAATTTTTTTATATAGAAAAATTACTTACAAAAAAGTGAGCTGCACTGTAGATTTTAAACCTGTACTATTACAATTAAAATTAGTTGAAGCTTCTCCTGTCAATATTTCATGAAAAATTCGATAGAAAAAAATGTACGACAAGTTGAATTTAAAAATGTTCTGAAGTCATAAAAAAAAAAAATTTGGCATAGATATTCATTTAACAAAGGTAGTACATTTTAACATGTATCGCCTACATCATAAAGTGCAAATCAAAGCATGCTTTTATGATTCAGTGGTTGGTATGCGAACAACATTATTGGGTAATCCACTCGCCTATTTTAACCACATTTCTTTCCTTACTATTATTTAAATCCACTAATATACATGTTCAGACTTTTCTGGATGATTTTATTATAATATAGTTTAATTACCAAATTTAATTTTTATACTCCATCTGGAAGTTAAGTACCGTATTCAAATATTTTTATAAGTATTTGAAACGGAGATCTTCATAATGTAAGATATTCTATAATAAATTTTACATCAACTATTTAAAGTTTGCTACATTTATTTCGATGGAGGTATGTGAGTCACTCTATTTGCAATGTCAAATATCTTGTTTTAAGGTCATAGGTTAATGAATATGTATTTCTTTTTTGTTATTATTCATCTTTTAAAATTTATGTTTTGTTTTTACATTAAATGCATATATGTGTGGACACGTCCCATGTTAATGGGTGATACTACGTGGTGAATTTAGAGGTAATATATATATTACGAAGATGCAACAAAAAAAAACCTGTTACTTATACTCATCAGTTATGGTGTAGTATATTTATTTTCTGTTTTTAACCGAAATTGCTGATTTAGGTAAGTATTATCAATTTCGTTACATTTTAAAGTTAATAATATTTAAATTTCATTACTTTTACTAATTCAAAACAACAAAACAATTTATTATTACTTCTTGAACAATAGATTGAATGTGAAGAAAGTGTTGAATAATAATGATAAAATCTCAATCATAGATTATGATTGGTTATTCAAGTTTTGAAGGCTCCTCAAAAATAAATTTACTTACTAGCATATGAGTAAGTAATATGTTAAAAATAAATCAAAAATCAAAGTTTTAACAGAAACATCCATTTTGACATGCCATGGATCTAAATGAGTTATTTTCAGAATGATGTATGATTATTATATTTCTTTAGTACACTACTCTACAAACAAGTGGACAGATTTTGATCTGCATTAATTTTTTTTTTAACTTTATGATATTTAAAATTTGGTAGTAGCTGTCATAAGACCAAAACTAAAATTATTTCTCAAAATTTGATATAACAATTTTGTTAAAATGTAGGATCTAACTCCTGAAACAAAACATAATTTCAAAACAATCAAAAAAGACCTGATGACAGTCAGGATTTGTTTTGAAATGTTTCAAAATACTCATGAACCGTAATTTTTTTTTAAATTTCCAGGCACTTTGGTTTGTGTTACCAATCTTTATATTTCACCAAAAATTGGTTGAAATCACTTGCTTTTATTTTGAGATAATCAAGGTAATGACAGTATCCATGATTTATTTTGATTTTTTTTAACCAATGACTTCAGAAATGGATTTTTTTTGGAGTTAACGACTAATAAAGTGTGTTTTTTGGAGGATCATAGAAGTTAAAATGTAGGGAAATTTTATTGAGAATTTTGAGTTTTATCCTTATAGTAGCTTCTCAAAATATTGAGCTTGACTGATTTTTATATTTGTGTATAGGTGTGTCAGTAAGTTTGTACTATATTTTTGATATTCACATTGTTTAACCCCCAATTATTCAGTTACATAAATGTTTCACAATAAATAACTACAAGAGTGCCTAATTCTTTAAAAAGAAACAAATTTCAACTCTTAACCTTCTACTTTACCACCTTACAAAATAAATTTTCTTGTATATCATCACAAGTATTGAAACACAGTTAATCCCAAATTTGAAATACATTTCTAAATACATTAATGCATAATTATATTACCTCTTATCAACAAGCCTTTCATTACATTCTAATCTGAACAAGCAAAGCGATGAAGGGAGTGTCTTAAGAGGATTCAATGATCACAGTAAGTAATGTAATTATATTTTATCATACAACATGCATATAAAAATGAATTCACATTTTCAAATTTCTGTATACTACAAATATAAAGTTTTGTTTGTCTACAATTTAAGATTTAAAAAATCCAATTTTAGTACTTAATATCTCTAGAGAAAGGAAGATAATACAATGTTATCTGTCTGTACTCCTTTAGACACTCTACATCCTAATCAGGTGAACCTATTTTTATCGTATTTGGTAAGAATGCATAATTTGGCTTTATCTCAAAGCAACTTGTTCATTTTTTGAAAATCATAATTTAAATGTGTCAGTCACAAAAAAAAAATATATATCAAAACTAGCTCTAATGATTTTGATCAAACATGTCTCAAATAATCCTGAAAAGTACCTATTGCACACCTTCTCTAAGATAATGTCCTTTTGGGACTTGTCGGAACCCAAAAAACATCTCCAATAAAAAACATAATTTCCTGGTAAAATGTAAGGATTAGTGACCTAAAGCAGTGTGCCAAATCACAAATAAATGAAAATTAACATTTCCAAATAATTGACAAAAACAAAAATATTATTTAATCCCATTACGCACCTACACCCAAAATTAGACCTTGATAATATTTGGATTCATGAGAAAGTTTCTGTACTTTTTATTTGTTTTATAACTCAAATTGAAAATTAAAATTGTAATAATATTTGGGTATTTGATAGAACTATGGGTTTTTTGTTGTACTATGTACTTATAGTAAAAAATAATTATTAATACAATTCTTTTTTACATTACATGTCTGTTTAGCGATGTAACAGCTAGTAACTTGTAGCAATGTAACAGTCATGTTGTAATACAGGTAGTAACTTCATGTCTAATATGAGTCCTTAACATACAGTCACAGGATAAAAATTCATTATTATAAGCCAAAGTATCAAATTGGGAAGCTAATTTATATTTTCATTCATACATAATTAAATAATTATTGTCTCTCCTAGTTAATTATTATTTTTAAATCATAATTTTAATATTATTTATTATAGAAGAGTTGTGAAACAATGTGGACAATTTTTATTTGTGTGTCTGCCTTTACCTTATCAACAGTAAGTAGTCTAAAATGGGGAAGATGTCCAAAACCAGCTGTAGTTCAAAATCTCAACGTTACTCAGGTAAGGTCATAATTTATAAATTAAAATAAAATGGAACATAAAATTTAATTAAAAGTTGTTTTACTTTAGAAGAATAATGATATTTGTTTAATAAAAACTTTTTTCACGATATACAATAAAGATTTCAATGTCCTAATTGGCAAATTTTTCATATATGGAAATACTGACACCATGAAATTTCAATTGATCCTTACAATTGAAGTAATTTTGCACCATTTTTGACTCACTTTATTATTATTAATGAAATAACTTCTGATATTAAATTTAACTTTTAATACTCCTTAACTTTTCCAATGATATTTTAATTGCCAAGTTTTTTGTATTAACCTTCCAATATATTTTTGTTCACAATGTGATAGCATAAAGATTTGTAATTTTTTAACAATATATTTTATATATTTGTCATCCATAGAAATAAGATAAGGAAGATTCATAAAATTGCAAACAAATTTTACTGATCATAATATTGACTAACTTCATGGTTTTTATAGCTTAAGGAATTGGAAATAGGGATTCAAGCCATCAATCTGCTATTGTTTATATGTAAGCACAATAATAGTACATAAATTAAGATAGGTACCATACTTGGGGCAAACGTGCGCCCTGGATATTTGATATGACCAAACGCTTGCACCGCTTATGATTCCGGGCGGAGGGTTTAGTTAAACGTGCTAGGAGTTAACTATTAAATATATTGCAACGTTTATTACCGCTTAGCCTCAACCCAACTAATCACCATGTTGACAGTCAGCTTAAGATAAGGTACAATTTACTAATTAAACTAACTTATTAATTACTACAATTGCTTAACTTATCGGTTATAACTTACGGTTAGGGAAAGGTGTGATGGGAGAATTATGTTAACCCTTTTAGGTCATAATAATTCTTACTGATTTTTGTCGGATGACCTACTATTGACTACATAACACCCGGGGGTCGATCAGACCCCGCAATTTATGGTTTAAGTAGCCATTTAGGTTTATTACCTAAATGATTAAACAAAACGCGTAACTCATATCTGGTTACTCCACTCACTCGTGAACCACTGCCGTGGGTCTTCCTACCATGCTCGCGCATTGCATATCTTTAAGTCATTCCCCATATGTGAATATGTCGAGACGGGGCGATACGAAAAAGGATCCACGTATTCCCGTGGAATCGCCACATACTTCAATATTGGTATAGACTACTCTTATATGTACATATTAAATGTAATTGAAATTGAGTAAATACAATACAAAATTTAAAATAGTGATCATTTTAAAAGTCTTTTAAAAATAATTTTAAGCAAGCCATTTTTAACACCTTAAATTTGGTTTAAAAATTCAGAATTTAATTAGAGGTATCAACCCCAAATTAAAAACAAAACAAATTTATTGCAAAAACAATAATTTCTAAACCTAACTTTCAATAAAATTTTATACAGTATTGAGCCTTTGACCACAAACAAGTATTATTGTAACAATTACTGTTTTTGGGATGAACTCTTTTTCAATACATACAGTCTTCATCTTCCTTAAGTCAGAGACAATGACCCGAAATAAGCGAGTGGAGGCTATATGGATAATTACGAGGTCTGTTAAATGTTGTAACTATTCAATAATTAAGGTTGTTTTCTTAATTTTTTTATATAAAAAGTTGGGCGCCATTTTGTAATGTTTAGTACAAAAATAAAAATGAATTTAATTATAAAAAATTTACTCTTGTAGAGAGTATAAAGTTTCTCTGAGGTTGTAAGTTAATAACTCAGATACTTGTCCTTTTTATACACATTTTCCTGCTTACGTAGTACACTTTATCTATTGCATCATATTATTCTATCACGTCTTTTTAATTTAAAAGTTTATTTCTCTCTGGTTTAAACTAACTCACTTAATTACAAAATAGTTCTGTAAATGTAACTTTTAGTTTTTAAAAAAAAAAACTTTCTTTCGACGAGTCGGTTTTGTTTCGGCAAACATACTTATTGACAATACATCTTTCCTCTTAGAAAGCCTTGATCCAACTAACTTCCACCCGGTTGGCAACAGCATTCGTCCTTTTTGTTTCAAAATGTTAACGTAGCAATTTTCTTACAACTAAAATTACCTGTTCTAAATATTAACATACATATAATAAATTTATCTGATCATTTTGTACTAATTAGGCCTACTTTCTTTATTTATTTTATTCTTTATTCATTTGATTCAAAAATACAAAATATGTTTCCTGTTTGTTGCATTGAGTTAAACGTATTCTCAATTCAATCTAAGATCACCAAACTAAAAATGTACACTATTACAATGTAAATCATCATCATGATCTAACTTAACATTAAAAATATTTCATGTTTATTTTTAATAGCTTTTTAACTATCATGATGCACCCATCATTGTGTTTAGTATACAAACAATAACAAATAATCTTAGTTTATATTTTAATTAGTACTAGATTAATGACATAAATACAATTAAAACTATGTGTATATCTCATCATGTAGTACTTATTCTATTTTTAATGGGCAAATTAGGATGTGAGCCAAAAAGTATTATGTAGGCCTATTATTTGATATAATATTCAACACTTTACTTTTTGAATATATGCTGTACAAATATTGACTTTACAAGATTGAAATTAATTATTAAAACTCATCAAAGCTTGTGATGTATAATGTGTAACCATTAATTCAGTAGGAGTTTAGTACAATATTGAATATCAGTGATAGCAATATGGTTAAATCAATAAAATAAAATATTATGAATTATAGATATTTAATATATGCTTGTAATAATCAATATTATTTTAATGTTGGTAATAATTCCTACACGTTTAGGTGCCAAATTTTTTAATATAAAATGGGGGTAATAGACTTTTACAAAAGAAAACAAATTATTATTATTATTGAAAGAAATCAGTCTCTCAACACCAGTTTACATTTGTATTTAATACTAATTTTATTATCTGATTAAAACAATTCTTTAGATACAATTATAAAGTATTAATTATTATTGTATTTTATCTCAATTACAAGGTTTATATTTTATTTTGAATTATTAAAATTTTAGAGCTCTTTATCTCTCATGGTCTGACAAATACAGACTCAACGTATTTACATTGAAACTTTGTTAAATCTTATATTACTTTATTCTAACAAGTAACAAAAATATTTAAAACATCATATCTTTAAATTTAAAAAAATCTACTGAGGATATTGATCATTATTGTTATCAATACCAAGTCCAAAGTTCTTTCTTAAATTTTTATAAATATTTAATTTAAAGTTTAATATAAATGGTCTTCACAAAGATCAGACACAATATTTTATTAAATTTCTTTATTCTTCAGTTACAGTATTTGCAAGTAATAATAATTGGATAGGCATTACCTTTCTCTTAATAGGCTAAATTGAAATTTGCTGTATTATGCTTATAGCAAATATTATACAGCCTGCTTCTCTTAAATTCATCTTTTACCTTTAAAAAACACTTGACGAAACAATTTGAACCACTTCCTTTGTAAATTCATTGATTTTTGAAAATTTCGGGTTCTTAAGTCTGAAGCTGCAAAATACACATCTTTTTAAATTGGAAGCTAAAATGGGAGTCCTGATTCAATTGATGTCGTCCATTATTTGCTTGGGTTTCAAAACATATCAATACTTCTGTGGTAATGTGAAAAATCAAAATTTATAATAGGTTTAAAATCCGCGGGTGCATGGACCGAGACAGGATGTCTAGAACATGAATTGTGTTTAGTAAATTCATTTATAGGAACAAAATGGATTTTCAAGACAACAGTATAAATTACCATGTTTAATTTTAGTATGATTTAGTTTAATTGATATTGTATGTAAATTGTGTGAGTTTTACGACGTGTGCGGACTGTTTTACGACAGCAAAAGTGTGACCGGAAAGAACCTTTTCGGAAGTAAGACATCTCGTGGCATTTTGGCTAGATCAGTGTTAGTAGGGAGCTCATACTCATAGGCAACGGTTGTGTTAAGGAGAGTCAGTTTAAGTGCCTAGAAACAATAAACGTGTTGTCAGAATGCATTAGTTAGCGAATTGAACTTATAAAGTATGTTATATTGACAGTTTAAATAGATTTGGACAATGTAGATGAATAATTCAGATAAATCGTATTAATTTTAAAATAATGCAGACTGTTTGAAGTGTTCAGTACGAGCAGCGTGTTTTATAAAGAGACAATAGAGAATTTGGCGTGTAGTAATAAACACGGATGGTTAATAGACATTCTTAAGACTAACGTTTAAATCTACATTAAAAATGACTTCGAGGGACATCACATTTCAGGAACATCATCGCATAAGGAACCATGCAGTTTGGACCATAATCGAGTGATGTGTTTAAGACAACGGACTGGTAACACTGTATTGTTTAATACTTAAAATTCATATTGTTCATTTTATAAAATTTATTATGTTTAATTTTCTTGTTCTTGTAAATAAATTTAATATTTTAAAATAATTATGTTACTTAACGTAGAAGAATACTAAATATAGACAGACATAATTTTCTTTAATATAAATTCAATATTAAAAAAACAGATAAAAATAATCTGTTAAGATTCATAATAAATTCTTCAGTTGCAACTTAAAAAATAAAAAAAAAGATAAATTCAAGTTCTTTCTTTCAAGTTAAAATCTTCTTAAAAGGAATTAATAACATCTAATAGTAGGATGTATAACATAAGTGATTTATAATATTTATTTCAAAATTGACGTAAATATTTTTGTTCTTTACTGTTTAATAAATGTTTTTTGTTAACATTTCAGCCAAAGTGTTTTCATTGCAATACCAAACATCACTGTGAAGTACACCTTTAAAAGAACTACACCCTGAGAATTAAATATTTAAATTCATTTTTTCTTCTAAATTGATGTTAACACATCTGGCGCCCTAAACTGCTGTGCAATTATTAATTAAAATAAATTTTAAATTTCATTTTTATCTTGTAACAAAAAACGAAGAAAGAACTCTTCAAGTTCAAATAATTTCTTTTTAAAAATAGCTACATTCTTAGTAAAGACCTTTTTATAGAAATATTACACTTCTTTTTTACCACTTACATTAAAATCTCTTAATTGATTCATAACTGTTTTATAATTATTTGTCTCTAAATCGCTAATACAATGTTTCTTACATATTATTTATTTTCATTTTATCTTTAATTATTATATTTTACTCAATTTGTATAATTTAACAGTTATTCAGATTTATATCAAATTTCCTTCCACATATTTCAATCTCAGTGAGCAGAGCTTACTCTTTTGGTGTCACTGAAATATGCATCTGATGTCTGCCTTCTCACAGCTGAATATAATTTGGATTCTTTCAATGATTTGTGTAAACCTTGGATAATTCAACTATCACACGACTTTATGTTGTTCTAACTATATTTTATTTCCCTTTTTGTACATCTAAATGATGTATCTAATTATATCTTTCTCGGGAATAAATTTCTATTTTAAATTTGTCATTTTTGGATTAACCTAAATTTAACAAGGTTTGCACTTATAGTAGTGTTTTAGTATTTTAAGTAGTGTTTTAGTCATTTTAAGGTTTAAATTTGTTTCTCTCAAGCTTTATTTTATATTGTGTTTTATTTATTTCCTTCCTTTAATTTATTATCTAAATTTTCACTATAAATATGTACTTATTTAACATTCCTAATCTAGAAATTGTTACAACTTGTATTCCTATCTCATTTACATAAAGTATGGAGAACAAAGTATGTATTACATTGATTTTTAGTTTAGCTAACCTTAATAATATAAATCAACCTTATATTATTAAACAATAGACATTAATAAATATACACATCAATAAAATCTCTTTGTATTGTGTTAATAATATATTCTACAGTAAATAAATTATATCCCTAAATTATTTTCTATTCCAAATAAAATATTAGCTTGAAGGCATACAATCACACATTTATAGACTTAAATTATGTATAAACTGTAAAAAGTATGGAATTAACAATCCATGAAATATCGAGTAATTGTATGGAGAAACTCTTCAGATCGTGAGATGCAAAGGGAGTTATGTTTACAAAAAATAGCTATTCAAGTTATTGTTGGATTAAAAAATTTGGAATCATACAGAAAAAGTTTAAGAATTTACAAATTTTACCATTCCCAAATTTATGCAGTTAAGAAACAGTTGTGTATTATTAGACTGGATGTAAACCAGTCTATAACGGAAGTTTGGATAAACACAATTACAAGAGGTGCAAATTTGTTACCATGTAAACCACTTAGGCTTAATATTTATGGAAAGCTTCCTTTGCCATCTGTAATGTTTTCTTATTAACAAACTTTCAAAATTTATAAGAGTAGAATCAAATATCCAGAGTTTAACAACAAACAGCATTTTTTGAATTTTCTCTGATTTAAATATCAATTACCGGTACCTTAAAACTAAACTGTTTGTTTCAGTATATGGGGAAGTGGTATCAACATGCCACCTACAATTCACAATATGAAGGCCTTGAGAAGTGTAAATTTTCTAATTATACAATATCCAACAACAGTTGGGGCATGAATATCATAATAAATGTACACAATGAAAAAATAAACTTACTGTAAGTAAAATAAATTGTAGACAAAATTGAATCTGATGTAAATGATTTTTATACAGAGTAATAGAAAAAGATTGACTTTATTCATACCATTTTAATTTAATAAATGATAGTTTTTGTAAAAAAGAACTGAAACATACAAAAATCTTGTTTTGATATGGCTGTAAATAATGATGACCTTGGGATGTGCATCACTGTCAGTATATAACTACAGTTCAAGAGAAAGCACACTGTGTGTTATGGTATGTGGAATTTAAATCCATATTACCTGTTCAATGTGTACCTCTTTCCAGTATGTATATAGAACAGATGCATCTGTTAACATATGGCATTTTGGTTCCTATAAAGAACTTACTGAAACTGGCAGATTACACAAAACAAAATCCTGGAAGACCATGAACATTTGATAAGACTGTATACAAACCCAGAATCTCATGCTCATTGAAGATTGGAATTTGGAATCTCAAAGAGTACAATTTAAAATGCATAGATTTGCATGCACATAAAATTAAATTTAGGTATCAAAATAAGCCTGAAAATCAGTTGTTAATTCTAAAGGGATATTACCATTTGGCAAAAGTTATTTATTTAAAACAGTATTCTTTACTAATGAGATAAAATTTCATGTAAATGGTTGTGAGCACAACTAAAGAATTTGGGGTCTCAGCAACCAAATCAAATTCTTGAGAAGCCTACACTACATTCAAGATTCATCGAAAGGAAACATGTGATGTACTTTCTATATAAAACCAATAGTTACAGGTAACATTTATTTATAATTATTAGATTTTCTCCACTCACCCCCATTAGAAATCAGACCGAGAAAATTATATAACTATAATTTTTCAAATTACAGTGTTTGTCTTGTCCTCTAAGACAAGTTTTCAATCCGATGGATTGGTAGGGTCTAGTTATTTAGCTTTTAAGACAAAAGAAAGGTTATTGGATGATGTTTGCAGAACAATATGTAGGTCAATATAGAAAATTTGTTTTTATATATTTTTTTAAAGATTTTTCTGATCGTTTTGTAAAAATTATTTATTTATTTTACTCAGTTACAATGAAAAACATGATAGTAGTAAGAATCAAGTCAACTTTTTCCGATGTCCCTGTGTAACTGCTGTGTTCCTTATCAAAATGTCTAATTTTAACCAGTACAGTATGCAATATTAAATGTGTTTTTATATGTATACTTACTCTCAAATAAGAATGAAATATTATGATAATATTAATTATGTTCCAGGACAAACCAATCTGAATTTTTGAATGGAGTTGCAATATTGGAAAGGCCATTTTCACGTGAAGGAAAATTATCTTTGACTTTATATCCTCAGTGTAAGAATTCTTATATATATAAAACATATAAGTTTAGATCTTGTATGGATAGGAGATACAGCTTACATTGGAAAGTGGACTTTGTTAAGGTAAGTACACAAATAGAAAAACACACAATAAAACACTGAAGTTCTGAAATATTTCATAATCACTGTTCACTTTCTCAATCAGTAGAAAATATAAAAGAAGACTAAATTGTTTTCAACAATAATTGAAGACAACAATAATTATACTACTAGGTAATACTAAGGACCACATTCCAAGGTAAGCCTGTGTCTTCTATCTGTACAAATTCTAAACATAATAGGCTGTGTGGGCACTAATTAACTCTAACATATAAGTTTTAATTAGTATAATAAGTTTACTGCAATAAGAATAAATGTTTACTTACAAATCATTACTCATATCATTTGGAGTGTTGAAGGTAACACTAGACAAAATTACACTGAAAAAGGAGGAATTCAAAATAAATAATTTTGTTGTATCAGTGTAAATGTAGCACTTACTTGAACCAATAAAAATATACAAAATATGAAAAATTCTATATAGTTTGTAATGCATCATTCATAAACAAAATACATAAACATATACTGCATGTTAAAAATTTTAATAAATTGATAAAATTTAGATTGTATAATTTTCAAAACAACTAAGAAAAACTTAATAGTACAGATTTGGTGCAAAATAATTTCATCTGCTGATCATTAACAAATAAATATAACTGGGTTTTGATAACCCTTGTAGTCATAGAGCTTCATAATTAAATTGTGGCCTATAATCACTTTGCTTGTATTGGTGATGCAACCTTAAATTTCTTCAGGTGTAACTATTATAGTCTTCACTTGCTACTTTTGTGTTGATATCATAATCTTGACAGGTCTAATTATTCATTACAATTGGGTCTGAAAATGCTTCATTGCCAACTAAAGGTTAGCGAAAGAGATCACTCTGGGTTCTGCTTCTCCGATCAAATGAATCCATTCTGGAATTCTTAGGACGTTAATTAAGGAACAAAATTGATGGTTTATTATGGCTTTTGACTTAAAATATCCAATAAAACAATCATAGAACTCTAAAAATAAAGGCAACTACAAAACAAAAATGAGATACAAATAATGAATTTTATTAGCATCATAATATCTGAAACGTTACTGAAAAAATGCATTAATTTCTAAAGAAAGAGAAGAATACTATTTACATCTAAACATATCTAGAAATAAAATCGTTTAACAAAAATAAATAACTAATAACATACTATGAACTTGTATTACACAACAACTGTTCAAAATGTCTTCCTTCACTTTTAACATAATACTCTGCTGGTTTTAAAATTCCTTAGGTGAGGCTTTACAACGTATCTGGATCATTTTGTAGAATTTCAAATTAATTTATTAACAATTCTTGCTCTTAATTCTTCTTTTATAGTTACTTTTTAACCACATACCTTCAATTTTATATCTCCCCACACGTAATAGTCCATTGGCATCAGATCAGGTGAACTAGGAAGCCAATTAATTGGTCCTTCTCACACAATCCAGTTGTTCTTAAATGTTAATATTTAAATAATTTCTAACTTCTCGACAAATATGTAAAGGAGCCCATCTTTTTGAAAAATAATTTCTTGTCTCGTTATTAGTGGAATATCTTTTAAAATCTGTGGTAGGTTATTTACTAAAAATATAAATACTTGTTTCCAATAAGGCGACCTACAAAAATTAATAATCCAATCATATGCTTATCAATAATTCCACACCAAATAATAACCTGTGTTGAAAGCGTCTTTCTACTGTGACATGTGGATTTTCAAAACTCTAATAATGATTATTTCGCAAATTATTAATTCCAATTCTTGTAAATGTTGCCTCATGAGAAAATAAAATAGAACTTACTTTATGATGGTTTTCTTGAAGCCAGTGGCAAAAATTTAGACGCAATGCAAAGTTGCCGGCAGTAAATTTTGAACCGTTTGATAGTGGAAAGGGTAGAGATTATCTTTGTTAAGTATTCACCATTCTGTATTGTACAGCAAACCAATGCGTTTTGAAATTCATCTAGTACTAAGCCATGGCCTACATTGCTGTATACATTCTCCTCATCAGCGACACAATGTTGTTCTTCTCTTTCAACTGAATAAAAACATGTAGGAAAAGAATCAGTTGTGCTTTAAACATTGGAAAACTGAAGTGTAGGTGTTTGTATTTGGAATCCTTCTATTAGGAAATATTTCTTGATATTCCTTATTTGCATCCAGTGTGTTTCCATTGCAATGCCCATAAATAAAAATTATGTCATTATTCCTCATTTGAAAACTGAAATAGCATTTTGAGAATGCGGAACACAAACATTTCAACTCAACATGCACTACACATTTGACTATCATACAACTTTTAAAAGTGTATGAAACTATTCAAATTCTGTAGACAAATGTTCATCAGGTGTTAATACTGCCAACTTACAAAATAAATAAACCCATTTATTTTTCCAAAATATTAAAATTTTTTTGGTGTGTTTCATTTTTAAAGTTAAAGTTTGTAATGAAGAAAATTTTTAAGTTTTAAACAAGTTAAAGTCTACTTTTTGAGTATATTACGTTCAGTAGCGGCCGATGGTTAAGGGCAATGGGAGGGCTCTGTTTTATTTTATACACGTAAGGCTCTGTTTTATTTTATACATGTTATCATTCACTTAACATTCACAATCACAAAGGGTTAAACTTAAAAACATAAACAAACAACTCGTGTAATTGGCAAGACACTATTTAGAACAGTTGCGCCAACTTATTTTGCCCATCGAAAACAAGGTTTTTAGTAATGCGGAACATCTAATTTATGGTGGCTGCACTGACTGATGTCTGCGCACGCAATTTGGGCTCTGCCCTAGAAGCCCATTACACGCTGTGTAAATGACGTCACGGCACCCTCAGCTCTGTCTGCTGCTTGCCCCATATGACTAAATGCAATGAAACTGGGACGCTCTGGCCACCGTCCGAACTCCAGAATACATTAGTCAAATATTTTAAATTGTAAAACTTCCGCTACAAGTGATGGTGAAATCCATAGCGGCAATTCATAATTCATTTATCTCCAAAGAATTAAATACATATAGGTATTTACATTATTAAAATAATATTATCATTGGGGGGGGGGGGCGTCCGAGAGTCCTTATGAGTAAGTCGCCACTGGTTACGTTGTATTGATAAAAACATATTGGTTATTAGCATGAGTTTTGATACTGTATAATAAGAAATAACTAACAGGCCTATCATGTTTTGTATATGATTGATAATTAACAATTTTTTTCCATTTTAGGTTTTTGACGATAACTTAATTATTTTTTAAGGTACAGAAAAATTTTAAAATCTCATTTCGTTTATCACTAAAAAATATATATATTTTGTCTCTTATGAAATTTTTGTAAAATTTACAATTTACCGATATTTGACTTTAAAAAATGTCAACAGTCTATTTTGAATATTTACTTAGTAAAGTTTTGGTAAACTGATAAAAAATAGTATAAACACTGCACATACCAAATTTAAACTCATAGTGTTACTAATTTCAAAAGTTATCAGTAATCAAAGGGAGCTAAGATAAAATGTTAAAAATCAAATAAAGAGACATCCAGAGTAGTGATGTGTGAGTTCGAATTAAAATACTCTGTGTTTCCGAGAATCAAAATCCTCGGAAGAGTCCGAATATTAAAATCCTCGGTTTCGTATTAAAATACTCGGACAAAATCCTCGTAACTAGGAACAAGGAGGAGGTAATGTGCGAGTACTGCGAGTATCCTCGGACAACGATATTCGTTAGTGTTGTGTCAATTCCAAACAAAATACTCGGTGTTTCTACTTTGGTTACATTAGTTTCTAAGCTGATTTTTCACTACACATTAATTAAACATTACGATTTTGAGTTATAATGATTTAGATTCGGTAACAAGTTCAATTTAAAACAACAATAATATTCATTTATTTCCACATTAACAAAAAGTAAATTAAATTATTATTTAATTGTTATTACTTATATTTAAATAAATATTTATAGGTTACCATCTTTATAAAAAATATAGTAAATTAACTTATTTTAAATAATAACTAAATTATTAATGTTGGTAATAATTGTACTTACGTTTAATTACTGAATTTGTGTCGAGGCAGGATAACATTTAATTACGTATTACAAGTGTCAATCACATATTGTTTAAAAAAATTAATACTTGGTGGATCAGTCTAACAGATAGAAATATAACACACACACACACATACATAATGCGCATAATCATTCTGCGCAGATACTCGATGTCGAACTAATAATACGAGTATTGAAATCATTCGAAGCCGAGTATTGCGAGTATCTATTTCACCCGAGTATCAACATCGCTAATCCAGAGAGTCCAGAATTTCAAGTATTTAAAGAAAATAATCACTCCAAACATCAATGAAAAATTAGCCTGGACAAAGAAAGGAGGATTAGAAGAAATGGAAATAGAAGATGGTTCATAGTGAAAGTTTCACAGATATTACAACTGATATCTCTATAACTCAGCTAAAATACCCTTGTGACAACTCGCCAATAGTGAAATTAATGAAATTTGAAGAATGTCTTTCATTCAAAAGTGCAGCAGATGGATAGCGGTACCAAGCGGAGGAAATTGTAACTTTGGTTTGAGTGATGACGTCATACGGCCTAAATTAAACAAACGTTTTGGAAGAATATAGCAATATCCTATGATTACCAGACTTGAAATAGAATTAAAAATATTCCAAATTATCTCCCATAATTTTATTTTCAAACCCCAAATAAAAATTCAAAGGATAACTAAAGTTATCAATTGTTTAACCCTACAGTGGGCGCGCGGTAATAAATCCTTAAAGTGGTCGTGCGGCGTCAAAAAGACCGCAATAGCTATATGTGATAAAACAATGGTCTTTAAGTAAAATTATCGTGTTTTTAAGGATCAAATAGTATTTATTACTTATTCAACAGTACAAAAACACAAAAACTTATGGTTTTAAACTTTAAAAACGGTTTTAAACTTGGAAAAGGGTTTTAAAATAATAAAATATTACTACAAGAACTCAAAACTTAATAATTTTAAAATATGAAACTGAACTTTAAAAAATAGGTGAAAGTGCTTTTAAGATTTCAATTTCCACTCACATTAACTTTTGAACTGCTCTTACACGTTATCTTCAGAACTGCTTCCGTGTTCGACTTCTTGTCCCGTGCACTCAACACATGAAGATCGAGTGTGTACTCGGCAGATGAAGTAGCGGCACTGTGAGCAGCGGGTTTGGGATTTCCTATTTTTCTTTCTTCAACATAGGTAGCATCTTCCGGTACGAGGTTCGTTATCTTCTTCCAGGAGAGGTGGTCGCACTGGGTGTCCAAGTAGTCGTTGCAATGTGTGATGTAGTTCTACCGGAAGCATTGGCATAGAAGCTCTTCTCATCATGTGCTCTTGACAAAGTGCGATACCTGCTGACTTCAAAAAATCTCTTCGATTTTTTGTTTGATCTTATGTGTTGTGCCGCCAAATCAAATAACTATTGATTCCGGCAATGTTCATCATACCAAAAACCAGGGATAAAGGCCATCTGTTAGTTTTCCTGGAAACTGAATAAGCTGATTGCATTTGGTCCACGGTGTCAACTCCTCCTTTGTACTTGTTATAACAAGTAAGGATCTCTGGTTTCATTTTGTCTCCACTATCTGGATCAATTGTATCAGTATGATGCAGGGTTGATATCAAAAGCACAACTTTATTTTTGGGCGGAACATAAGAAAGCAAAGTGATATTTGGCTGATAAGCAAATAAGCTTGAGCACTCTTTTCGAATCCGGCTATTTATGAAAGATGGAGGTATTTCCTTTTTGTTCTTCCTGAGTGTGCTCAAAAATGTCATCTTGTGATCGTTTAGCAGATCTTCCGCCAATGGTATTGATCCGTACCAATTGTCCGTAGTTAAGTGGTGTCCACTACCTGAAATAGGTTCGATAAGCCATTTTACGATATCAGCAGCAGAGTTTGATTTCTGGAAGGGGCCCTCTGGCTGAGTTCCTGTATAGACCTCTAAATTTGCTGTATAATATGTTTTAGAATCGCAAAGAGCAAAAAGTTTTATCCCATATCGGGCAGGCTTGTTGGGAGTATATTGACGAAATGGGCACCTACCACGAAACGCTTCCAACATTTCGTCAATAGTAACATACCCACTAAGAACATAATATTATTTGCAGCGACTCACAAAGTCTTCAAAAACTTGTCTAATAGGAGCAAGTTTATCTTGAACTCGTCTCTGTCTTCTCGTTCTGATGTCATCAAAGCGTATTGCACGGAGCAAGAATCGAAACCTTTTCAAAGACATAGTTGCTCTAAAATATTCTACTCCTAAACCGTCAGTTGCCCACAAGTCTATTAAGTTGGTGTGAGTCGATTTCAGAAATCCTGCAAGGTACAACAGTCCAAAAACAGCTCGAACTTCAGGTCCATCTGTTGGCCTAGAATCTCGCTCACGAGTAGAGTTTGCTTTGTTTTTGATCCAAATATTTGTAAATTCTACAATACTATTTACAAGGTCATCGGGAAGAAAAAGTTTTATGGCATCAATAGGAGTTGTTGCGGCTAAGGCTTCATTGCGGGGATAAGGTAATCGAACTCCTATTCTTTCATCTCTAATAATATTGTGTTGGCGAACTCTGCCATGTAGGTTTGCTTCGTTCATATGCGCACCCCACTGAGTAACATTGTCTTTTCCAACTATCCAGCTTTCCTCACCTAACAATTCCTGATCTCCCAAGTCCTCTAATGTAGCTTCTGAAGCTGTGTTGTGTTCACTTTCAATTTCATGATCTTCAGAAACATCCGAATCATCTTGCTGAATTATCTCTTCTTCGATTTCTCCAAACTCGTCACCAACAACTGCCTTATCAGTCTTTCCCTATCGGCAAGTGCAGTAACTTCCTCTTGTCTATCTTCCTTTTCTACACTATCGAGTAGCCTACAAAGTCTTTCCTGTTCTTTGGAATACATTGCACTCAAAAATACCAAAACTAATAATAACTAAAACTAATAATAATAAACTAATAATAAAACTAAAATAATAAAATAAACGGTGTAAAAATTATAAAAAACACTTGAAATGTACAAAGATACGTATCACAACACAGCTAGCGTAAGGCGTAAAACACAAGATTTCGAGTTATACAAGTGGTCACGTGGCGTCAAATCGACCGCACCTCACAATGACTGACAGAGTGACACAAACCGGTTCCCCGAGCCAGACGGGGTAGAAGGAGGTAGGGGGAGAGATGTCCTTGACTACCACACGCGGGAAGCAAATAACAACTCAATATTAGTGTTTGCTGCGGTCGATTTGCAAGATTATTAATTAACAAGACAACATATCAAAATTCAACCAACACCGGTAGATTCCTCATTAAATTTCCTTTCAGAAAACTCATCCAACCTTATACATAAATATTCATACAATTCATATCAGTTTTGCAAAGCTATTGATGAGGTACAAAAAAAAACGAAGCTAGATGGACAATGTGACGTCAGCGCTAAGTCACGCCCACTGACGTCATCTCAATACATTCTTGTATCTAATTTGAAATGTCATTCGTTATGTATTAAATATGCAATTTAATAAGTATTTAAATAATTAAGTTATGGTAAAAGAAGTAATATCACCGTTAGATAATAAGGAGCTAAAATTGTTATAAAATAATTATATTATATGTAGTAGGATTTAAGAATTGTTTTATATTAATGTTAATAAATAACTAAGATTAGCATAATTCATTGAGTGCAGTTAAGAGGTTATTAAGTGCAGTAATATAAAAGGCACGGCAAAAATCGTAGAGGGGTCTAAGCATTGCATTTTGGGAATCAGGCATTGTTAGGTCAGTTTTTCAAAGGAGCATATGTGCACTACTAGATTTATCCAACATATGACTTAGCTGGAAGAAGATGGGGCCAGATATGATTCAATTACGAACACTGATTTGTTTAGAAGCACGATTATTATGGAAGACCCAAGAAGGGCCAATTATAGAAACCTGCAAATTGGTGAGACCAATCCGTTTTGTATAGCCTAGTTTGTGAACATTTTCTTGAAGTTAATCATCTATTGAACTTTTAATAATTTTCAAATAATTAATTTATCTATTGATCCTATATAAGGACATCAGAATTGACTGGATATTTCTTGTATAATTTTCATTAAAAGTAGGGAAAGACAAGTGTTAATATTTTGTGAATGGAGGTGAACTTCTAACTGATTTGACATTTCTCTTAATAATTTCATATAAATGAAATGGAGACTATTACTAATATTAATTGAACTGAAGCGAACTTTTATTTTAAACAAAAGAGACTTGAACAATATAGAGTACCGGTAGCCTATATAATTTCTTATAATATAAATTTCATGTCATGTCAATTAGAATTAAGAGTAGTTATAGTATGTCTGTGTAAATATTGTAATAATTGTTTGTGAGGTGACTGGGAAGTGCCGGCGAAAACTTTTCCCCGAGATTAAGAGCTCTCTTACTCATCGTAAGAAAGTAATAACCAATTAATAAAAGTAATTAATATTATATATGTATATATTTTGTTTTAAATGTCCAATATTACTAATTTGAATATCCTTGAATAATTGATCAGTTTATTTAGTCAATAAAATAACTTGTTCCTGTGATTTTATAAACATGTTTTATTATTTCAAGAGTTAATTTAAAGATTTAGAATTTTATAGATAATAGAGTATTTCACCCTTTTCCCCTAATTTTATTCAAATGTTGAGAACTGTTTTTTTTACCATTGTTTTGAAATGGAAACTGTTCTTTAAAGGAAACAAAATAAATAAATAAAATAATGAAATAACACTGTTTATTGAACATAGTTTTGCAACAACTCAACTAAAATATCTTTCAATTATGTCAAAATATGCAAATCATGTTCCTACATCTAAAAAAAAATGGTATAAATAATAATGAAGTGTAAGATAGATATTTAACAGAATTTATTTAGTTTATGAAAAATGAGAAACTAGCATATTTCGACTACACTAGGAACTACCACGATTTTAATAAGACCAAGATTATTGATGAGATTGTATAAGACCTAGGCTACTGCCATGGGAGTATTCTCTGGTTGAAATTTAGATAAACCCTGGAGCTATTAATTTTTTTAAAGTACCATTAATTTGATTTTATACTAAAAATGAAAAATAAAGTGAAATGTACAATTCAACAATATCAATAACAAAGTAGACATCTCAATCTGCAATATTGGTCTAAATATTAATATCTGGAATGCCTTATATGTACATATGCTAATGGCTCAATTCAAAATTGAAGTAACAAGATTTTATATTATTAAATTATATAATTACTTATTATTAATTATGAAATTACTTTTATTTATTATTAATGTTATATTTGTGATTAAAACATAAGACAGAACAAATTAATTTTTAATGTGTGCATTTTGTGATTTTGTTTTTAGGGTGGTTACCAGCTACAGGATCTTACTGGGTGTTGAGCACAGATTACAAAACATACTCAATTGTTTACAGTTGTAGGGAACAGTACTTTTGTTTCTATTCCAGTGAGTACTTACTTAATTATTTTATATCATACTATCAAATATTTCTTTATAAAACATAGGTATTTATTATGAATTTGTACAAATTTCTTTGCAGAATTAAAACTATATTGGTTTTATGTCACCTAAAATTTAATTATTCAATTTTAAAGTTAGTTATGGTATAATGCATTCTCTACCTTCAACAATACATTTTAAAATTCTGTAAAGTGGAGTGAACCAAATTGATGGGAAAAATATAGCTGATAAGCTAAACCTAGATAAGCTAGGTAAACAGAGGATACAATTAAGATAAAGTAAATTTATATAATGCTACTAGTCATAATATGTTTTGATGTATTACAATTCCAAAAATAAGCTCATGGATAGACACACTTTCCTTAGAAATTAAGGGTGCTAGTCTATATTGTTTGTGTTTTCATAATATCTTAAATGACTTGGCTGCTACAGAAGACACCAAAGCCTGCTGCTAATAGTTATTGGTGTCTATATTATTGATATTAATAATACCTCTAATTAAGCGTGATTAGAATGTCAATCATTTATACTTTATGTTATCTACCAAAGATCTAGAACAATTAATATGAAAGATCATTAAGGGAATAATTCTTTTGGTTTATTTCTTTTCAGCTTCATTGTGGATTTTAACAAGAAACCAAACACTAACTGGCAACGATACTGTCACAAATATTCAAAAAGACCTTGATGTGTACAATTTGAAATATACCAATTTTATAAAAACAGATCAAAGCAATTGTAAATGAAGGTTATATTAGGTTAATTTACAATTTTGTTCTTACAAACAAGCCTGGCTGCGTATGAAATGTAGACAAAATAACATTGCCTTCATGAAAATTAAATAAAATTTATTTATGTAGTTTGTTCATAGCTTTAAATTTTACTTTTTTTTAAAATTCTTCTATCAATATAATAACTACCTATGGTATGTCCATGGGTTAAATCTTTGTATTTGCAAGTACTTTATGAAAAGGAAGATTCCTGTATAATACTACTTCTAATAACTCTATACATATTGGGTATGCAGAAAATAGACTATTAGTGTGACAAATTAATGAATGAACTTATCAGAATTGTTAAGATGAAAATAAAAAATTTAATATAACCAGATTTGTTCAAGTTTTGACATTTGATTACATAGGTATTTGACTTTATCAAACCATCTATTGTGATTTATTGTTATTGTTTAATTTACATTTGTTCCTTACAATTTCTATATTGCTACTAGATACATTAAAATTTTTATTAATTTGCCTTGGACTGTTTCAGTAATGTATTATAAATACCTTGATTAGGTTTTCTTCTCTCCGTTATGTAATCGTAGCTACAGCGCTGTTTCGCCGAGCATAGTCAGTTTCGTCAGGCTAAGGACTAACACATGACACAAACACTGATCGTTTTGAAATATTCTGAGCAAACCTCTTCGTCATTGAAATTAAGTCTTATCTGTGGTCACATTATGGTTATTCCTATTTGTAACTGGTAGACGACAGTCGTGTTAATGCTTAGCCAGACAAATCCGACTGTGCTCAGCAAAACAGCACGTAGCCGCATTTACATAATGGGCTGAAGACAACCTAATCAAAATATTTATAGTATATAGGTTTAAACAGATTCCTGCAAGTAATGTTTCACCTGGTCATTATAACTATTTAATTTCCCACATTACATCCATATAAAATGTATTCAGCTTATTTTATAATATTCTATTTTGATAAATAGTTATTTGAGAGATTTTATCTATACCACCCACCCCAGACCATTAAACATTATTTTTAATTTCAAAGTTACTATCATTCCATTTTTAGTGTATAAAACATGTGTGGTATGTTGGTATGGTCCTTCAGGAGGACATTTTGTTTTTCATACAACTATACATGTGTTTTTAATAAGAGAATAAGTGTATTTTCGACAAAGCTATATGTGTGTTAATTTAACAAGCATATTTTGTATATTTTTTTGAGAAAAGACATTGTGATAAAATAACCTCTTACAAAGTTATTGTAGTTCTTTTGACAGAATATACAAGACGATTCTATGCAGAAATATCCTTTACAACAAAAAAAAATGTTAACAAAGATTACATCTTCTGAGACCTAAAGCACACGTGGTAACAGATTTCTACCTGTATAAAGTGTGTATCAGCACACTGTTAACCCTTAACCTCCTGGGTGAAATATTTGTTACGCTCTGTCCTGGGTGCGGTCTCACAGACCTCCTTTTGAAATAACTTTTAAAAATGTTGTTACTGCTTGAAATGTCTGCAATTAATCAGATGGGTTACTTGAATTGATTATTACGCAAATAAAATAAAGTCATTTTTATTAATATATATATATATATATATATATATATATATATATATATATATATATATAATGATATTTAAAATAATGTTAGGATTACAAAAATTTAATGAATATTGTATACATTTTATAACATTACAAAAGGTTACATATAATATGATGAAATTATTACTAGACTTGCTGGTGTTTTTCTTTTGCTTATGATATGATTAACACAACAAAATTAAAAACACTTATGAAAACACACTTTATCAATAAAATTGAGATAGTTGCTATAGAGCTATGTTTGAACTCGTAACATAGATCTACATGCGTTGCAAACTTTTGTTTTACACTCAAGGCATATAGGTTTTTTGCAACAATGGCAGGTGTAGACAGTTTTTCTTTTCTTCTTGGGGTCACATGTGTAACAAATCTTCTTTTTGTTCAATCTGTCTCCAGCTCTGTTGGGTTTAGGCTCTTCTACCCCTAGTACTCAGTGGATGCATGCTCGTAGTTCATATGTCATGCACACATTCTGTATATGTCTCTTCAGTTTTGGTTTCACCAGCTCTTCTGCAAGAGTTTTCAAAAACTTGAAGCGGCTTATTTGTATTCTGTCCTTGTACAAGTTGTTTAAAATAAACGAATTTACACCACTGATATCCAAAATTCGAAAAAAAATATCACCATGGGCCATCGTTGAGTACGCCGTGCTGTTGAATATTTCGCACACTTCTTATCCAATGCATCAACCCCTCCTTTTGTTTGGTTGTAGTACATAATGATTTATGTATAGATGTATAGATACTTCGTGGTGATGCATCGTTGAGATGAGTATTACTACTTTGCCCTTTTTAGGTGCAAATGAGATTAAAGTTGTGTCATGTGTAAACCCAAACATTGATGAACCAACTTCCTTGTTCCTAGGTGGGGGGAATCTCCTTATTATTTTTTTTCAAAGTGCCCACATATGTCAACCCCTTTGTTTTCAACTCTTCTGTCAACTCAATTGAGCTAAGCCAATTGTTGGTAGTGATGTTACGATTTGATTGCTCTATTGGTTTAGCAAGCCTAATCACAGCCTGTATTGGCTTCAAAGTTTCTTCTCTTGTGCATTTAAAGTTTGGCCATCAGAATCTTTACCCGTATAAACATATGCATTTAAAAGGTAGCCAGTTCTAGCATCAGTGAGGCACATAATCTTAAGGCCATATTTACAAGGTTTGTTGGGGATGTAAATTTTAAATTTACATCTCCCACGAAATCCAACTAACATCTCTCAACACAGGCAGACTTCCCAATCTTGTATAGAGTCTGGCAATTATCTATAAATTGATTAAATATTTCAGAGACAGGAGCTAAAGCATCAGTTTTACAGCACTCTCTTCTGTTTGTGGGATCATCAAATCCAAGTAGAACTCTTAACCTTGCTTTTGAAATTACACACCTAAATATGTCACGCCCAGACCCGTCGGTTGGAAACAACGATTTATAATCTTCTCTGTTTGATTTTAAAATAGCAGAGTAGATAAGTAAACCAAAAAAGGCTCCAAGTTCACAGGCATCAGTTTCGTGCCAAGCATGTTCGTCATAGTTAGAGACTAGTCTTTGTTTATTTTTATATTTGTCCATTTATTTATAATATTCAAAATATCTCCTGTAAAAATTAAGTTCCAAATACTAATAGGAGTTGGGTTATTACCTATTTGTGCAGGAGGACGAACAGTAAGAATCCAGATTATATTATACTGCCGCACACGTGAACGTCTCAAGACGGGTTTGGCAGACCAGTGATACTTATTGCGCCCAAAAAAGCTTGTTTTTCGTCGGTTTGGTGTATCTGCCTTTGCAACTTCATTACTGTCACTTTCACTACTCACTACACTGATAGAGCCATATTCGTCACTCTGAAAGTTGTTGGAAGTTTCAGGAGTTGGCATTAAATCTTCTTCATTTTCACATTGTTCTGATTCTGAACTATGGTCACTCTGTACAGAAATATCATCATCTGAATCAATTTCACTCCCTACAATGTCCTCATACCAGTTTTCCAGAGCCTCTTTAAAATCTGAGTCCAAAACACAAACACGAGACGAAAGGGCCGAGACGTGAATCCATCGCGTTTCGTCCTGGGTCCGGTCACTCAGACTGCTCGCACTAAACAAATAACACCCCAGGAGCGGCTGACAGACGACTCGCTCTAGTAACTGATTTTGGTGATGGGGAGGGAGAACTATACGACATGGCGATCATCAACGCCTTTTAAAACCTTAGAAATCAAAATAATAAAAAAAGTCTGTGTGATCGGACCCAGAACGTTGAGGGTTAAAATATAATAATAAGAATCATATAATAAAAATAATGTTAATAATTTCCTACACACACACAAAATAATGTATAAAAATCATGTCTGTGATGAAACCGATATATTTCCAGTTTTTCTGTCATAAAAAAACAGATAAATATGTACCTAGAGATTTTAATAATATGATAAATAAAAAATTGAATTTATTTTAAATAAAATTGCCACACGTTGTGCGACGATTGTAATAATATGAAAAATGAATGAAGTTGCTTTATATAAAAATGTCACTCGTTGTGTGACGATTGTGTTAATTTAGAGAAATGAAGTTAAATTTACTTTATACTAATGTTTATTGATTCACGTTGGGCGCCATGGCAATTAAATAATTACCAAACATTTATTTTTGATTGTTGATTTCTAATGGGGTATGAATTCTTTTAAAAAAGTGTACTTGATGAAATACTGGATGGATAGTAGAAGTCTCTTTATACTGAACAAACATCTTGTTTATTTGAACAAACAAATTATAATAAACACACATATCTAAATTACAATTTTCATTGGATAAGTATTTTGAAACATTTTAATATATCAAATGTCACTTTCATAGAACTATTAACAAAAGGTTTTATTTATATTTATGATTATATAAAATAAGAGCTTGATCTAAGATGAAATAGAATAGTTCAAACTCTTATCATAAGACTTGAACTTCAAAACTAAAATTAAATTCATTTATGAATATTACTATATAAATTTCAAATCAAATTTTAATCTTCACAATAAACAAAATTATATATCCTTATTTATCATGATAATTTATTTAAAACAGAATACTGTAAACAGACATGAAACTAATAGAGTATAATAAAAAAATCAATCAAAGGTATGTTGAAATCTATGGATATTTAACAATCATTTTTCTTAACCTAGTACATACATAATTTATATCGTGCTTTTACCATGCACGTAATCATGATGAAGCAGATCTCTTCACTAAGAAGAAGTCACTCAATTGCACCGAAACATCCTCTTATTACTTTTTATACGAATACTTAAAAACTCCCTGTCTTAGAGGGAGCTCAAATTCATGTACCATTTTGAGTTTTCTTTATGATGTTACTCACTTTTTTATGTTAAAAAATCACCAGTCCAATACCTTCGAACATTGTTTATCTAAAAAATTGCATTACATTCGCACAGAACACTTTATTTTTAGCTTATATTGAGAACTAAGCCTAGTTTTCTAGTTACAGACATGTGGTCTCACATTATGAACAGTTTTTTTTTTTTATTTTACTCCATATTTTCATGAATCAACACTGACAGTGGCCAGTACATACTAACATTAGTTATCAATACAATTTACTTTAAAAAAAGTTATCACTTCATAATTATACTTTTTCTGCCTATATATTAACACTTGCCATTCTGGGAGACTCTCTCCTACGATGGAACTCTGTAGACTGATTCAATGTCCTACTACGCACAAGTATCGTATGGTACAAGCACGTGATTTACATTTTGTTTAATTACAATAATTCTTATCATTCTACTTATATCTAAGCATAGTATACATTTCTCTAATTATTTCCCATCATTTATATCTTTTCAAATTTTATCCTTTTTTAAGATATAAATGATAATTAGACGGACTATTTTTTGTTCCGCTTCCCCCCTGCCGTTATTCCGCCTATACGTACCCCCCATTACCACTTATGTTCAGCTTTTTCTCTGTTCAAACATACGCTCTTTCTTTACAACACAATGAAACTCAAAATTCACAATGTTACAAGATGAGAATCTAGTGGCCTTTGTTCAAATTTGGTACTTTATATAATAACGTGAAATGGTACATTAAGAATAAAAATTATGAAATTAAATGTGGGACTATTTTTAACAATTATAACTGAGTATGTCATAGGTAACCGCCAAAATGCTTTAATGTAGTTTGTTTAAAATTGCAGCATGTATCTTTCTATAGACAATCTCAGAGAATGTGTAAATAAATAAATCCTCCTATTGGTTTTAAATTGCTTCCTGTTTACTAAAAAATACCATAATCACTCTAGTGATCGAATTTTGTATACGATTTATTCATTAGCCTATACCTCGAAACAGTACTCTGGTAAATAATACAAACAACATAAGTTCAACTTGGCCGATTTTAGCTACAACTATTAAATTTGTGACCATAATAGCACCAGAATATTTGGATTTATTTATTCAACGTTTGGTTGTGTGTTATTGTGTTAATGATATCTGTAAGCTTAAAAAAATAAGCAAAATCTGATATCCATAAAACATGATGTTAGAGTAAGGTTACCAAAATTCGAACTGAACCAATGTTCCACAAAAAAGTAAAATGATAAACATTATTTTATTTTAAACATTTAGCCTATATTTCAAATCCATCAATCAATTTTGAAGAAATTTGAGCTGGGTGATGCAATTATTTTAATTAATTATGAGATATAAACAAATTGGTCTATCCTTTGCAGCTGCAGCAGACTGGACATACCAACACTAATAATTCAAAAAGACAACTTTGTTAAAGACACTTGACAAGCCCAAAGCTTCATTTTTACCTTAGAAATCATTATGTATTGATCATTATTTTGTATTTAAGATCAAATAAAATATTAGTCTGCAACATGTCAAAACAATTTTACAAAAGTTATATACATTTCTGTAGCTCTTTTCCTACAGCTAAAACTAACCAATACTTTTATAATTTTGAAGTCTTTTTACCTGGCTATACACTGCAAACAAATGGTGAAAGTTGTACAATTATATAACATCAATTCATGACTATTCCTAAATAGTTCACAACATAAATAACTAGTAATTGAAATAAGTTCCAAAATATGATTGTTGAAATAAATTAATGCAAACAAAATATTTTAAATAATCATTTATTTTTGTTTCAAAATTATAACATTATTTACCTTGAGGCTTCCTAATTTCTTTTGTCTTTTAAAATACTATATCGAGTTTTCCCATTTATCTTCTAAAACAATCAAATAGCACCCTCTCTAATGACATTCCCCCTTTTAGTTACAAATATCAGAAGCTAAGAACTTAGCTCTAATAGATATAAAATCAATTGTGCGTTGGCACGGTTAATTATTAAAAGTGACCTAATCAGTCATTCAAATACCCTGCATAATATGGGGGGGGGGTGTCCATGTCAACACAGGCTCCATTGCCAAAATATTGCCAAAATATTCTTGGTGTCTGTTTCAAACCTCTAAAAAATATTATCCAACATTTATATTTTACAAAATCTCATATCTCAGAAACGATGAAGAGAATAAGATGATAAAAATGCAATTTTACAAAATGAGATACAACTCAATATGGGATTGTATTTGAGATTCAAAAGTCCAACTTCTCAGATCCTCCTAAGGTTGAAAAGAATTGTGAATAATAGAAAAAGTAGAATTTGTGATTCTTATGAATTTATATTATTTTTATTTACTAATTGCTGAGGTATTAGCCTATACGAAGACCTTTTTGAAACAGTGTATTATAGTTTATTTATGCTACATAAGTGACCAGCATAATATAAACATTTTGTAAAACCGGCGTTCAAATGGGATGTATTTATTTTTTAGTTTATAATAAAAATGTTGAGTCGAAATTATTTATTACACAATTAAAATAAATATGGTAGAATTTTATAAATGAACCATATCTATATAATTTAAATTTACATAGTGAAAATTGTATAAAAACTATTTACTTACATTCCTTTCATTACCTGGCCAAAAGGAACCTTCCTCTGAGACCTTCCTTTGAGAAAACCATATTGATTTAGAATCCTTTCTTCAGGAGCTCTTTATTTATTTGATATAAGATAGTTTTTCAAATAAAATAATAATAACAAAATGCAAAATAAAATCAAATTAAAGTAGGCTTTTCCAGCATAGGCTAATACAAAAATTAATAAACACTGATCTTTGGGATGGCTTTGTGTTGTATGTGTGTGTATATTCCGAGAAGATGTTTTATTGTACCACCCCTGTAAAGCTCGAGATCCGCGAGGGAAGCTAAACCCCTCTCAATAGGTGCCGATAGTCTGCACCCCCTGCAATAAAACCCTAAGTATAGGTGAAAGTAAGAAAATGAATATATAATAACTTGGTGTATGTTTATATAGATGATAGTCTATGTGTTGTGAGTATTTAGTAAGTGTTTGACTGGGGACCGCAAGGGACGCCAACCCTCTCTTATTAAGATACAGCTAGTCTACGCCCCCCTGCGGGGATTTAGTGATATGGAAGTTCAATAATATCCTTATCGACATTGTGCATGGACTTGACAAGTTATCTGTAGAAGGAAAGAAGACAAAAGGGAGAAGGCTTATCAATTCCACTGTGCAGTGATAGCAATCCAGGGAGTAGGAGTTGAATTATTATGAGTTTCATGGCATATTGAAAAATTATCAGAATTTTCCAGAATGACAGAGGTAATTGCGAAAAAGAATTTAGCAATATCATGAAGGCCCCGGTCAAGAAAGCTGATGATTTGGGACTAACCCTTACAAAGTCAAGAGTAGTTGGGAAGCAATGCCATTAGTCGAATCAACAACATGAAAGGTGATGGATTATTACAGAGTTTCAATTTTTATAACTTATTTGGACTCTCTGATAGTGTCATTGAAAACTAGATTTTTTAATACTAACCAGGAAGCATTTGAAATTTTCATATTACATCAAAAAATGATTAGAACGTTTAAAAAAGAAGGTTATCAAAATTAAATGGAAAAGGTTGACAAACATTACTCAAAGCTACTGGATAACTACCTAGAACAGTTGAACACATGGTATGAACTTTGACAAAATACACTAATAGATGTAAATTAATATCCTGGACAAAATGGATCTACTTGATGTTCTTGAACAAGAACATACTTTCATTTTACCAGTAATTTTCAAGGCTATCAAAATCAGGCTGTGTCTCCCACCAACAACTTGTACCATAGTATGATCTTTCAGATAAAACCATATAAAGTTGATTAAATTTATTAATTTAAAATACCATGGCTGACGATCATTTTTGTTATTATGTGATCTCTATTTTGATGTCGAAATAACTGAAATAACAAGATAAAGTTGTCACCCATTGTGTCAACTTTTTCATATGCCTTATTTATATTTTTTTCCAGTACATATATGTGAATAAAATTATTTACATACCAACTAAAGTGTAATAAAGTTAATTGGAATTGTTTTACTTGCTATTGTGTTAAATAACATCAATTTTACAATTTCTATATTGAGATTCATTTTCATTTAGAGTCCGGAAATATAAGAATCACCCTGTATTAATTAAGCAATATAAATGAAAGTAAAATACAATAACACTAATTAAAATAGCAGTGACAAATTTGTTAACTCTTTATTAGAGCACATTTTTGTTTATTGGTAAGCTGTAAATAAGTAATATTACCTTAAAACAACAGTTTTGGTTTATAATTATTATTTTTACTTTTAACCCTAGAACACTAGTGTGTTGTAGTAGACTGTTATTATTAGAGTATGTAAATTATACATGTTTTTTTGTTTGTTTTTTTTTACCAAGCAAATTTTTTACATTGCACTAATTGAAGTATTTATAAAAACGAATAATATGTTACTTTACCAAATGCCTGTAGAAAACTACTGTTGACAATAAGGTTACAAGTTTGTTGCTTTTGGCTTTGTAAGAGACAACAGTTAGATCTTCGTGAAATAAGAACATGCTACTGCTTACTTGACGATTTTTGTACTTTTGGTCTGTTAAGTCTTTTGGTAGTTCCCTTTTGTTCTTCTTTATTGTGCCAATAGTTGTCAGGTGACATTCATCCAGAAGATGTTCTGACAATGGCACAATCGTGAACCAATTATCCATGGTCACGTTGCGGTTACTACCTGAAATTGTTCCACCAACTAATTTTTCAACGAAAAAATCGGCTGCAGGTTTATGTGCAGGAACTGTTCCCTTTCCTAAGTAAGGAAGAGCATTTAGCATATACTTAGTACTATTGTCATACACCATGACAATTTTCATTCCGTACCTGTTTGGTTTATTCGGATTATACATACGGAATGGACATTTCCCCCTAAACCCAACCAATTGTTCATCAATTGTCACATATGAGCTTGGTTTATAATGTGTCTTACATATTTCCACAAACACATCCCATATTTCTGATATAGCAGCCAGCTTATTGTCAATTTTCCGCTGTTCACTGGTAGTTTTGTTGTCAAATTTTACGTGTTACACACAGTACCTAACTACTAGCGACACACCAAAATAACGTGTTAAAGTTTTCTTTGACTACTAGCACTACGTAAAGTTTACGTGCTGTAAAAAGAATAACCGAAAAAGTCGAGACTGAACGAACACAAACCACTATTACAACTGCGCCGTCTCAAGGGCAACTGGCTGCTGAAAGCACTGCTCGTCAGGTTTTGGGCTGGTATGGAGGGGAGGGCGGGGATGAAACAAAATGTCGTCACCATACGCCACAGTTACGTACGCTAGTGTTCTAGGGTTAATACAAATTAATATTGACATACCGTACTAATCTTTGCAATAATTATTAATGAGAGAATTGTTCAGCTTTTTTCCAGAACTGACCTGTACACTAAACAGAAATAGGGCAGAGTTCATATCTTGTTATTCACTGTCAACAGTCTTATTATCTTTTCTGCCTATTAATGGGCAGTCTGTAGTTACTTGAACACGTTTACACACACTAAATGTTAATTTATTACTTATGTGGTGAAATAATGCTGCAAGTTCTATTATCAACCTTGGAGTTTAAAGAGAATGAAAGGATAATAATTCTTAAGATGTGTGTTGATGGCGATTGTGTTTGGTCATTTTATGAAGTAACAGAATTTATTTAACGATACATATTGTGACATAATTCAATTTCTAGATCAACAGTAGGCTATATTCTACAGTACAAAGATTTAAAGAACTAAGAATTAGCTAGTGAAAATCACCCTAAATAGGCAGACTAAAATCAACAAAAGAGTGAAGATATACAATTGTATGTCATTTTGAAATTCACCGAAACCCTCACTGCTCAATTCAAGATATTAGTAGAAAACTTGATGTTAGTAAACTTACTGTCTCACAATGATAGACAGAACCACGCATTGGCCAAAAGCAGTCCTGATAAGCAACAGAGAAGCCTCTACCAGCTGGGAACTCCTATTGCAGACCCTCCATATGCTCCAACAGGGAGCAGCAGCACTACGATAGACTACGTGCCAACTCCAAAGAAGCCACAAGTCAGCACCAGAAGGCAAACTAGCAGTCAAACACCGGCATAATGAAAATTGCAAACTTCAGAACTACATTACATGGACTATAAGGACATACTCAGTCCAGCACAAGAAAAGTATACACAAACAACTAGCTTTAACTAGGGCTGAGTTATGTTGCGACACGCTACCCCTTTGTATTGTTACGCTAAATTGTTGTATGTAAATATAACAACTAGGCTTATAAATAAATAACACGCAGCGAGAGGGAGAAACACTGAATTACTCAAGATTGTGCAGATTGGGGGATATGCACACGCAATAGGTTGCATTTCAACCTATAAATACAAGCCGTATTGATTTTGAAATGATTCTGTTTCACAGTTTCACCTGCAACACTCGTCTCTCTCTCTCTCTCTCTCTCTCTCTCTCTCTCTCTCTCTCGCTGCTCTTGTTACCTAATTTTGCTTGTTTTCATTATTGTTCCTTACTGTCTTTCCTTCCATGGTCTGTCGGCTGATCCCTGCACCACGGACTTCCCCGTTTGTGTCTGAAGGCTGATCTCTCCAGGATGAACGTGGTAAACATCGGAGCGGTCTGTCGGCTGATCCGGACGCACTCTACCTCCGTCGTGGTCTGAGGTCTGATCCTCTCAGGACGAACTCTTTTCTAACTTCCTACCACGTCACTTTCTACTGAATATGCATATTGTCGAAGCCTTTCTGAAACCTAAATGATAGTACCTCTATTCTTAGTCTAAACCTAAACTCAGCTCCGACAAACATTATCTACTTTATGACTTTATCTACTTTGTACACCGCCTCCTAACAGTATCAATACAAAAAAAAACAGACTATAAATGAGAAGTTAATTTAATAAAACACATCACTATGGCTAACGGTTACAAAAGTTCAATTTTTGACAAATTAATAAAAAAACTCAACAACAAGGTCCGGAGGTCAAACCGGAGGCCTCTTCCAAAAAGTTTTAAAGAACACTTACCTACAAGTAAAGGAAAACCCAAAAATTCAAGTTATGCTGAACAACTTATTAATAACTGCCACATTTACACTGACATCAATATCAATATAGTCATTTTACACACATGTAAAAAAGGATGCTACATGAGTTCCTTGGAAGAGTTCGAAATTTACAAAACCTTTAAACATAAATCTGACCACATATTATAGGAACAACTTTTGTTCCATTCCATTATTTTGTACAACAGTGTTATCAAGTTGAACCGAGCACTCATAAAGTAGATAATTATCTATTATTAAACAATTAACCTATCTTGAGCTGTTTGCTGAAGAGTGTGCACTGACTTTTACATGTTTGTTGATCAAGTATCTGTGTTAATTGTATTCAGTTTAAACATATTTTTCTGCATGTGTTATAATGTTTAAAATAATAACGACCTCCAAATGGAGCAATTTTTGTTGCATAACACTCCTTCATATAGATCTGATGATGCCCACGAATCCTGAAACTGCAGTAATCATGACATAAGTAACAGTGGATTAGTGAGACATACCAGAAAAAGGTAACACAAAGTTATTAATAATTTCACTAATCCATAGGTTATAATGTTGAAATTGAAAAATAGATGTTAGTAAAACTATGGAAAAAAATATATAAATAGAATTGTATCACTAATAATTGTGTTTCACTTGTATATTAACATAATTGAAACATAAATATTCCGTGTATAATTATTTTATATTTAATATATGTTATAATATATTAAGTTTCAATTACAATAAATTTGATTTGTTAATTCAAAATCAGAATATCTCAAATTGTACGATTCTAGTGCCCCTTTAATTTTCCCAAGAGTAATGGTATCATTTAATACCTGTTGCCTTGTTAAAATCCAATAGGAGCCTGGAACATAATAAAACAAAAATTTTAGTAAAATATTAATGTTGAAATTTACAACATGTAGAAAAGTAAACCTCAAGACTATAAAATTTGGTTTTCAACTATACATTTACTACTATTCATTATTACTCTAAGTTCAATTTATGGCAATGTTTGATCTTTAGTCATATTACATAAAATAAATTTCTAAAGCAGAATCTGTTTATAATCAAGAATGAAGTTTAAATTTTTCTTTGACCCCATTAAAATTTTTAAACAATGACAATGTATACATGTACCAGAATATGCTGACTTCTTCTGACTTTTAAATTTTTTAGAATATTGTTTTTTATATACATTTGCAGAATTTCTACACACTGATTTCAAATGATGTGTTTTGTCACACACAAAACATTCAAAATTTTGAAACTTGTGCACAATAATATAGTCACCAATTTTTCCACAACAGGTATAGTACACATTTTCTCTCTTCTCTCCACTTGCATGAATGGAATGTTGAGGCCTGCTGTGGGACTAGTTCATCATACGGTGTGGGTCCTTATTGCAGTTGTAGGAGTTGATTTCCGACGAAAATGTTTGTCCATTCTTCTCCGTTGCTTCAAGAGATGTTTCTATTTGTACAGCTTTGTCAAATGTTAGTTCAGTTTCTTCCAGAAGTTACTGTTTAAGATTTTCACTTTGTAAGCCTCTCACTAATCGATTAATGAATCTTTAAACTCAGAATAGGTAGATAATTTTTGAAGTTTGTCACATATTTAGCAATATTTGTATGTGCCAGTTGATTTCCTAAACTAAACTTATATTTTTCTGCTATGAAAGATGGACATGGAAATAACTGTTTCTGTAGTAACTTAACAATCATATTTATGTTATATCAGAAGACACCGGGTCTTCTGGCATATGCAAGTTTCTTAATAGGTAATATGTATAATACCAATTACTGTCAATATTGTGCCCACATTTTTTTCTTCATTGTATTAAAAAAAGATTGATTACACTATTTGTCAACTGTAATTTCCGTCCTTCTTCCGAAAATCCCTCAACCGTGTCGTATATATTTTCCTGCCTTGATGTCCCTGGTTCGTTAATATTCCCTTCAACGATTTTTACGGGCCAACTTGTATATCGGTCGCCTAATTCGTCTTGACTCATGTCCAAACTCGCGTGAATCTTCTACAAGCGAATGTGTGAGCGTAAAAATTCCAAATCGGCCTGTTGTGGAATTTCCCAGTTTAACTCTTTCCAAATTGCAATAGCTTGGGTCTTGTTTAACAATTTAATTTCGGCCAATGTTAATTTCATGAGACAATATGTCTTATTGGTGTCCCTACATAAACAAAAAAAAATTCAACACCTGACACTCATAAAGATCCGTTTCCAGCTACTCAGTCCACCGGAAACAAAGATAAATTTGAAATGTCAAGTTTGTCGTGAATTTTTTATTTACTGATAAAATTTATTAACGCAAGAAAAGAATGTAAGCAAAGCCCCCACAATGTTTCGTCAGCAATCCGTGATGTAACTGCCGCGACCTTGTGTAATGTAAACTGTCGACGCGTTGTTTATGTAACAAGTCGATTGTAAGTGGAACAAGTTTCTAATAGCTTCACAGCTCCTTAACCTATCACAAATTTTTCCGTAATGTTATTGTAACAATGGCATGTCTGGAATTTAGCTTATCTTATTATTAACACACACTAACAATAATTATTAAATAATTACATTAAGTTAATAACTTCTAAACTTCTTTAAACTAAAAAAAAATTTTTTTAATCAATTTCACTAACTTTCTTACTAGTATCCTAGTTCAAATATCTACAAACATTTCCTTTTCTTACTTTTTCAATTTAATAATAATAATCTTAATCAATTTTAATAATATGTATGAAAAGAATATTGCCACAATTTTAATAGTTATTAATTTTTAGTAAAAACTAAAAACACGGCCGATGCACCATTTGTTATGAACGGCCCTCAAAATATGCCTGGGTTCTTGGTTTCAATTAATTATCAAATCAGTGGTTCAGTATTTTATTAACCTTTTTTATTGACACTAAGCCTACGTCTACTTCCCTAATACATCAATACAATATTTTAATGCAACACAATAATAAGAATCCAATTGAAACATTAACCCACAATAATATTCAAACGAAGTATTTATTACACAAATTAATTACTCAAATTAATTACAAAAATCAATTACTCAAATTAATTACTCAAATTAATTACTCAAATTAATTACACAAATCAATTACTCAAATTAATTACTCAAATTAATTACACAAATAAATTACTCAAATTAATTACTCAAAGCTCAAAAGTATTCCAACTATCATTATACTTTAAATGAAAGAAATTATAAATCTTCTAACTGGTGACTTTACATACAAATACAGAAATGCTTGCTTACTGTCTGTTGAGTAGAACTCCTGAGCCAAATTCCTGCACCACGGCAATCGACCTGCTGGTATCATCAAGATGGAAAGACCCCTCCCAAATCCTGCTGACCGCTTATATACCTTTAGGAGTCTTTGTTGTCCTAGTTCAGATGCAAGACAAGCATTTCAACATTTTTTTAACTGTTTCACAATAGTTGGATCATTCTGAGCTTTGTGAATAGGAGTTCTTCCTAATATAACCTAATATTAACCTAATATTAACTTATTCCTAACACACCCTACTATAATTATACTTCACTGACACTAAATACGTAACTAGATTAATCAAATCACCCATCAAAATCCCCATCACCACTATAATATATTGAAGCAAATTATTACTCCAATATATTAATATTCAAAGTATAGATAAAGATGGCAACTGCTCTCTACATTCCTCCTACAAAGATGACACCTTCTACGTTGTACGATGCATTCTGTACAAAAGACGTGACCACAGGGTATCAATGCCACAGAAGGAAGTTTGATGAGGCATACAGGGCAAGGTAAGAGCATCCGACTATGTACAAATACACCCGAGGATTGCGGATCGTCCTGTAAGCAGAAGAAGAAAAAGATAAGTCACATTAATCATTATTAGCTTGATCTTCTCCGACGTGTGTGTGTGTGGCTGAAAAGGTTACTTTTACAAAGCTTTTTTAATACTATTAATACTTACAGGGTATTGTGCATGGAATTCAGCCTGCTGCATAGTATCTATTCCTCTATCTATTAATATTCGTAAATCTCGTGTCATGAGACGCCATACACTTAGTGCGAATGTTTGTCCAGTCCAGTAGTAAGGACGTCTAGCAGCGTTCTCCAAATCTTGAATAAGATACCTCATGCAGGTAATGACACCGAAATTATCTCAATAGCTGTTTGAGTTCTGGCATCGTTAATGGAAGACTGCAAAAAGAGAAAAAGATTATTTCCAATGTAATCAATCACTGAACAGCTGACACATTCTCTCTCTCTCCCCTACACTTACAGAGTAATTGTTGTCCACAGCCTGATACATGATACCGGAATTCAAACAGAATCTACAATCCTATGCGGCTGCAGCGCTAGATGAAGAGTTTCATGACTGACAGGACTGTGGTGTTGTGACGGATAGGCCTGTTGTTACATAGGCGTTGGAGGGGTTTGTGTACTCTAGGGACGTACCAACTGTTCTGTCATTTGTGAGGCGTCAATCGGTACAACATTACTTTCTGCCATCCGTCTGTCGAGCATGTCAGACAATGCGGCGTTAAGTTGTGAGACAGTCCAGCTCTCATTGCCTCCAGATCCCTTCTCAAATCGTCGCAACCTTCTACAAAACATTTTTCCAATTCAACAAGCTTCTTTTCAGCGTAAGCCGTCATCTATAAAATTTAAACATTATTGAACCTATGATTGGTCGGTTAGTGACAAATAACAAAGTTTAAAAACATAACTTGCACTGCAAGCAGCTGGTTCATGTGTTGGTGCTACATCCGACGTGGTTACAACTGCTTCCGCCGGTACTACAATGTCTGTAGAAGCTGCTACAGCTGCCGGCTGTGATGATTGTTGAGTCACTACTTCTGTTGGTCTGGATATAACTGAGATAATTGGTTGAACGAGTTGATTCTGAAAGAAAATTTAAAAGTTAGCATGTGTGTGTGTGGAGATTGAAGTCAAGAGAGCTATCTACCTGTTGCTCCAAGAGCTGCCGAAGCTAATTCGGTTGCCGGTTATGCCACTGATCGACAGGTGGAACGTCCTGAAATAAATGCAATAGTAAGTATGCATGTTTTTTAATGTAACATGTATGTGTGTGTGTGTAAAAGAGATAGAAGTTAATGAAAAAACAATATTTAGTAAATTCTACAATTTAAAAGTAGTGGTAGTGTTCTACCAAATACCTTCGGTCAATAGTGTAAATTGTATAAGAGATAGAAGTTACCTGTATCTGTTGTTCCTGTGGTTGTTCTTGTGGCTGCTCTTGCTGTTGCTCAATCAATCGGCGAAGCCATTGCGATTGTCGTGTTCAATTTGCAACCCTGCGAATAAAACAGCTGAGAGAGCGAGAGTGAACCGCGGTTCAATCTTGCTCTGCAGTTTTACTAAATCTATTTGTAAGTCCTACGGATTGTGAGAGGATGAACATATCATCCTCTGCGAAGTCGCCCCAACTACACGACTCCCGGTGACGACCACACCAATTATCGAATGTTGCCTCCCTGACTAATGGTAAAAACTATTGCCGCAACTCCACAAGTACGGTCTTTCCACTATGACCTGTTACAACAAGTTTCGACTCAACAATTTCCGCAATGTCTGACTTGCTTAGAACTTTGGTAGAAATGTTCTAATAGGATTGTCTTCAGGATCGTTAAGCAGATCCACAAAAACACACGCACCAAACTTCGACTCAACAATCTTTGTGTCGATAGTAGGATATTCGACTCCTATTTTCAAAAGTAATCGCTACCGCCTCTACGGCAGCATAACCGTCCATATTGAACTTATCAATAGCTGTTGACGCCATGTCAAACTTACCCTGTAAAACGGTAGACAAACTAAGTACAGAATCATCACTGAGCTCACAGTACAGCGCTTATATACTGTTCGGGAACCGATCCCTCACCTACCATTACCACCTCCACTAACATAACCGTCACCTCCACCTATCCGCCTGAGAGTGGGGATTGGGCATACTAAAATTATATAAGGGACTCGCTCCCACTCATCATTTCATTCTTTTCGGAATGCTTGGTGAGTAAACTTGATAGCTGTAGTACTCTTTAGTACTAAAACTTGAAATTTGTCCGTGGATGTTTTTTCGACTCGTGATTCGTACGTGAAACAGTTTTGTTTGTACGGAACCAAAGTTGTTTTTAAATTCAATTCACCACCGTCAGATGTGGAGGAAATTGAATGGATCAAACGTGGTTTAGAGGAGTTGATCGATCAAATGACTGAAAATACGACTGACAAAGATCAATTAGGGTTTACACTGACTAGTTTGAACGTAAAAAATCACGAGCCTGGGTATGTAGCCTTCAGACCCGCTACAGATGTAACTTACGATGTGCTCTGGAAAATATTCAGCGGTATTATTCAGAGCAATACTGAAGGTTTCAAGTCTAGCGATACGTTTAAAGTAGAATGTACTAAAGTAAAAGTACCTGTAGGGCAAGGACGTGTTAGACCGGGATTATACAATAACTTTGACGAAGAGTGTAAAGCTAGACGGTGTATTGCAGTAATTAAGAATACAGACTCTCTTTGTTTGCCTTGCTCTATTGCAGTTGCTAAAGCCCACGCAGAGAAAGACAAAGACTATGCACTCGTGTGTATGGACAAAACTAAGAGACAGACAATCAGAACGAAGCAATTAATGACTGACGCAGGTGTCCAAATCGGTGCAGGGGTGCAGAAATTGCAAATATTCCAATACTTTTTACCCAATCACAAGATAACTGTACAGTTATGGAAATAAAGGGCATGTCTTGTATTTCGAAGACACACAACCAATCCCCAATACACAATCAATCTACTCTTCCACGATGGTCATATTAACGTAATCACAAATCTCACAGCCACTTGCGGTTATTTTTGTGAAACGTGTCATGTCCTTTTCAATCATCGTGGTGGTCATAGATGTTTGGTCACCTGTTACGGGTGTAAACAATCATCACCGTGTATAATGGAAAACGGTCACATCCATTGTGGCGATTGCAACAGACAGTTTATGAACAAAGACTGTTTTGTTGCTCACACGCCGTATATCTGTTCCACCATGAAAATTCCACCGGTTACTTTTGTGGTAGGTATGGTTTATTTTGGGTAGGTACTATGATTATTTGGAGGTTGAGTAAGAACTATGATGGTTGGGTAGCTTCTGACTGAAAATACTTTTGCACGCCACTAGCTGCGATAGTTGCCCCTGGCACTCCCCTCCAGCAATGGAATGAAATTTGGAACACTCGACATTAGACAAAAGTAGGAACATAAAATTTTCATACAATACACATGGTTAGAGTTAGGTTAGTTTAACTATCTTTATTCACAAGTAGGCTGAGGTAAACTTTAAGACTCACACACACACACACACACATACATACACCCACACACCTTAAACACAGAATCTTGTGTGAGTCAACTTCTCAGTACAAATGTTGGGTATTGACCGGTGCTACGCCCTAGTAGCCAACGAAGGAACTATCCCGGGTCTAGTACATCCTAGTACCGGTGCTATGATGGCTACCACTATGTATTTGTTATTACCTTACACACACAGAGCAACCTTATCCTAGAGGTACAAGATTATTGGAGTCGATAATTCGTTCTCCACATTACTGGCCGGAATCGGTCGATTATGTCTTCTTTCACGATCGGACACTACTATCTTATACAATGTCACCCAACCCGAGGACGGATAGGTTTCAGCCGTACGGTCAGGACTCTTGGACCTTTAAGGCTGTAGAATACTGTTGCGAAGATATAGTACAACTATTTAAAATTGCAGGTAAAGAATATTACGACCATTTATTGTTTTCCGAGCATTTTGCGAGCGTCATGATCGGGGTTCATTCCTTCCAAGAGAGGAGAGACATCTTGCGAACAGACATAATGTTATCGTCCCTTATAATAATTAATCAATTTCTTTAATGTCAATTTTTTTCTCTTTTTTTTACAACTTATATTATTGTAACACTTTTGTTAATATATATATATATATATATATATATATATATAGAGAGAGAGAGAGAGAGAGAGAGAGAGAGAGAGAGAGAGTGAGAGGCAGAGAATAAATTATTAAAACATTCTACAAGTTTTCATGTTATTTACCCATCTGACTGGGGAGACAAATTGGTGGATGGGTTGAAGGTACGAGCTGGACCCGTAACATAAGGTGTACGCGAGTTTTTCGAGAACGTGCGAAAAAAACGGTACGCCTTACCTTACGGTTTAGCGTACTGTTTAACATTTCATATGACTTAGTGTTTCACATAATATAACTAAGTGTACTCTTCATTAATGGCTAGTTATTCAACAACATGGCGACTTATATACTACATTAAATATACAATGTGTAATACTATGCACAATAGCTCAGTCGATAGCGTGTCTGCCTTCAAATCATTACTTCACAGGTTCGAATCCCACTAGGAAAAAAAAAGATAAGTGTTTGACGTCACGTGTGTGACGACAACAACGGTGACAGAGCAATGCAGCAAATTACGTCACTAAAATGGCGGATGGGGAGGGGAGGGGCAAGTGGCGGGCCAAGGGGTAAGGGGAGGGGCGGGGCAAGGGAAGGGGTATAGGTGATGTGGTTACCCCCACCTTCCCCACTCCAATCTAGTCCTCAAGTGCCCTACTCCCTACTTAGAACATTACAAATGGACGTCAGGTAGATGTTGATATATAAGGGCACTGAAACAAGTTTGTAGCATGTTTATAGTAAATAACAGCAGCAGCCTCATAAATAACACTATATTTGAGTGTAGGCTATGTAAAATTTGCTACCAATCGGATATAGAAGTCAGTTTGTTGCCTTGTGGCCATTTACAAGCCTGTACCGTTCGCTCACTCAAATTAAAGCATTGTGGTCTATGTAGAGAAAAGATAACTGCCACTTTACGCGTATTTTTTACATAATGGAAAACTTTACGCTTTATTTTAGTCTACTTTAGTTTTTCTCACAACTACATATTGTTTTGTGTTTTCAGATAATGGCTCATTCACTAGAACCAGAATATCAGGCTGTGTTTCCCCAGTATTCACCATACTTAGTTCGACTTTAGTCGTACTCTCTATGGCCATCGGGGGTCGTATCAGCACCCGGCCTCACTAAGTATGGCCGGGTTCTTCTATATCGGAAGGAGGATCAAACCATCTGTTTTGCATGTGGTGGGGGCCTAAGTGGCTGGAGGGCTTATGATAGCCCTCTAGAAGAACACAAGAGGTGGTTCCCCCTGTGTCCCTTTTTGAAGGACATTGAAAGAAAGGCATCTGTGGGACGGAGCAGTGGAACATAGAGAGCTTTGTAAGTCAACGTGTATAACTTAATACTAACTATTAAGTACACAATTAATACTAAATACTTAACAGTTAATAACTAACAGTTAGTAACTAAACAGTTAGTAATAATTACCTAATATTTTTCTGACAATGTTGGTCTTCATTTGACCCGACTCTAGCTCGCACCAAACGCAGAGTGATATTTTCGATATAGACTAACAGTACTTACTAAATTTATGACTATTAACTACTTTTAACAGTTAGTAATAATTACTTAATACTAAAAACGGTGGTCTTCATTTGACCCCACTCTAGCTCGCACCGAACGCAGAGTGAATTTTGTTTTCGAAATTTTCATTGGTCTTCATTTGACCCTACTCTATCTCACACCGAACGCAGAGTGACATTTTAATAATTACTTAATAAAACGATAGCCTTCTAAGGCTTCACTCTACTCGCCCGTGTGTAGAGTGAAGTGACAGACTTGTGACTGCCTATATATTGTCTTAATAGAAGAGTGGGGTTTTAACCTTGTGTACAGTCTACAGACACACACACACTCACACACACACACAGCTATCTTGATGACCTCAATGCAGTTGTGCCGGAACCAGTCTGGTTATTCAGAAACTTGTTTCGATCAATCTAATACGAGAATTTAATACACATCTTTTGTCTAGTTATATCACTCTGTTTTTATTTGAACAATTTTATTTACAAATATTGATTACATATCACACTCCCTTTGTCAGATCTATATATATACAGAAATGGCGTGTTTGAAAAAAGTGTACTTATTACGTTCGAGCAGATGTTCTACTGCCTAATTTATGTACAACTTACAACGACTGCTATAACGCTCTGTTTTTATTTATACAATTTTTATGACACTATATTATTGACTGTTGTGGGGGTTTTATTTGAACAATTTAAATATTGATTACATATTCATACTTTCCTTGTCAGTTCTATTTATATTCAGGAAAGTGTACTTATCACGTTCGAGCAGATGTTCTATTGTCTTATCTATGTACAACTTTCACTGACAACGACTGCTATAACGCTCTGTTTTTATTTATACAATTTTTAATGACACTAATTTATTGATTGTTGTGGAACAGAGTAGACACACTCGAACCAAATATTTGCATGTTATTCAGTACAGTTTAGAAATACTTTGTGTACACTGGATGTTTCAAATAAAACAATGTGTAATTATTAATACACTTTTATTAAACTATTTTTCTAAATACATATTTTTAAAGCAGATTTCGTAATCGATCACAATCAATAGGGGTCTACACCTCTACTACAGCAATCTCTCTAGGTCGTTCCATTCCTCCTCCGGAATGTTTATGTGGAGATACTTGCAGGTCTTAAACTCCAATAACTCTTCCAGAGTTGGCATTGAAGCGTCCTCCAGAGATTGCGCTGGTGGTGGTGGCAGTGATGGCGGCTATTCATCCCCTATCTCATGCCATGGTTCTAGTGTCTGGGTGCGACGGCTATGTTGTCAAGCCCTTGGACAGCTATATTCCTCGCGACGGTGCCGTAAGTTTTCGACAGGCCGCCACTCAACCCTTGATCTAAACTCCCAGAGCACCTGTGACTCTCCGGAAGCTTGAAGCTTTCGGAGCGTTCTAATTATGTCTCTGAAACAAAGTAAAACACACACACAATTGGATTTTTGTCATCGTATAAGCTAGCCCACACAACAAAGTAAACACAATTTATTGCCTCTGAGGTAAATAATAATTTTTGTTTATCATTACAAGCAGTCTGAACAAAATAAATACAACTTGTTCCTTTTCAACGTATACTACCTCTACACAAATAAAAAATTACCATAGACTTACCTCTTAACGTCTGCTTGAATGCACCGTATTTACGACTCCAAATATTAACGCCCAGACCATGTGTCTATTTTCTGGATGTCAATGATGTTATTTCTTGCCATGATCTTTCAGGTATGAGCTATTGGATTCAAAGTTGTGTTTTTATACAGTAGAGGCTAACCTTCGGTTACAGGTCAACCCCTATAATACCATTACGGGAAATTTATTGATGTTAGATTACAGTTTGAACAACATTATTTTAAGTCAGGGTTTCTCTTTAGTGATATGTTTTCATTCTGTTTGAGATGTTGCAATATCAGTGACCTGTGGAACTTTGTGCAATCTAACATTTTGATAAAGTAACATTTTGGTAACATGGAAGTGAACCTGCACTACTTTTTTCTGGCCAAATGCCGTTACTTTGATTCATACAACTCCTTTTATGGAGGTGCAAGGAATGATTTAACTTTTATTTATATTGATGAACTTGAAGCTAAAAAATTGATAGATTACTTTATGGTCGGTTCGAGCCGTCATAAACCTTCGAATACAATCAGAAATATTTTAGACTATCTGCACTATGACACAGTTCCAACTTTATGTCTTAGCGGAAATCTTGACATTGATTATGATTTATGTCATAACATACATTGTAAGGGTGATAAAGACAAACTTTTATTCTTTTATTTCTATTACTTATATTCAGGCTACTGTCTCAATATGGATGAGGTTGTAGCGAAAATAATCATACATTGCAATGTCGATATTTGTAATTTCTCGTACATAAGTTTTCATAGGACACATATTAATATTACTAATGAATTAATTACCAATATGATATTCATCAGACCATGTCTAGCCTTACTAACTTTAAAGATTAGTGTAAAGATGCGACAAATATGTTTACCTCCTTGTGTGTGGCCGTTATATCCTTTGAATACTTTCAGTAAAGGTATGTAAAAAATTTTAGTGCAATTAATTTCAATAATTTTAAAAATTAACTACTTTGACTGGTTAGATCTGTCCCTTTAAAATCGTATAATATTATCACCGACCTACTGGCCCAAACCATCGGCATACATGTACCTATACAACTTTGCAACGAAATACGTTGGGTCCTTGGGAGGTAATTACAGACTCCCATCACTTAATCAGTATACGCTCGTAGAGTCAGTTATAGGTACAAAACAACCATTTAGGTTTCCGTCCAATGTTGAGGATGATAATATTTACGAGTGTAAACTTATCGCTGACATAATATATGAAACTGCCAACACACAGTTACACTACACTTAGGGTACGAACAGAACAAGTGGGTCGCGGTGGGGGTGGAGGTCGCGGTCGCGGTGGATGCTACTAGTTAAGTCACGGTCGATGTCGACAGCACATAGCAAGGAGCTTACTTGCGCTACTCAGTCGAGTTAGGACCACTATCAAGTGAAGTAGTTTGATGAAATTTGATTGACAAAAAGATTTTGCTTTTGCGATGTTGTGTGAGTCAAGTGATGATAGTGATGAAATATCAGCTGTCACCAAGTGGTGGTTGATAGGTAATATACCCAACAGACGGTTTTCAGTGCATCGAATAAATTTAAAAAGAAGCCGTTTAGGGGAATACCATCATCTTTTCCTCGAACTTAAAAATGACCCGGAACGATTTCATTCGTATATGAGAATGACGCCTGAGACATTCTAGTACTTATTGGAAACAACTATTCCTTATTTGAATTGGTCCGTTTCTCACCACAACTTTCATCGAACTCCAATTGAATCAGAAGAAAAGTTGGTGGTAACTATCAGGTAACGATTATGTGAAATTATTAATATTTGGTTAAATGTATATTATATTTTAATATTTCTTTTGACTCAATAACATTAATAACTTGTTTAAACAAGAATACGAAATTATTTTCTAATATTGTATTTTCCAAGTTATTTGCTATTCTAATAATTTATAAAACCAGGGCCATAGGTCATTTATTATTAAGTCCAACTGTTGTTTTCTTTTCATTATTTGACTAACCCTTGATAATAGTTTATAAAAAAAGAATTTTTAGTTTACTTATCCTTTAACCTATTGATTTTTTTTAAAACCAAACTATGTCTAATACTATTTTATTTATACAGTAATGGTGGCCTATATTGTACACATCTTTGAGGTGGTTAATATTTTAGCCTGTTTATTTTTATTTATATTTTATAAATATATATATTTTAGCCTGTTTATTTTAGCCTATATGTGGGTTGGCCCAATAATTTTTTCAGTTCTTGGTTAATAATTAAACGCACATTTATAAACTCAAGTTTATTGGTTTCAATAAATAGTTTAGATACATAAAAATCAGTTACAAATTGAAATAGTTTCCACCATCTTCATTTGTGATGCCAGTCATAGCGTCTTCGTGACCACTCTCATCAGGTAGATAGTGCGAAGTTGAACCTGAAGATGTGGACAGTTGTGGGGAAAATGCCACATATGGAGTACTAGAGGCAGTTATTCATTGTTGAGGTGGGAAGGCCATGTCAAAAAGGATCCTTTGAACCTGCATCCGGAAGCGTAATTTATCACATGGAGTCAGCTGTCTCACGTGTGGCAGAAGAGAATTAAAGATACCAACATCCTCATCATTTGGGTTTTCGGCTGCATTATTCTGTTTCATTTTCAGTTTCTCTTTTTCTAGTTCTAACAGCTGTTGGCCAATAACAGTTTGAGGCGTTACTCTTTGATGTATCCAGTTTTTGTCTTGACGGTGTTTAAATTTCGGGATTCTTTTACATTTGTGATATTTCCTGAAGCTCCATTTGCAGAATGACCTGAAGCAAGAACAATAGTTTCTTCCCGTGTATTCTGGATATCTTCATCATTTCTTTCTTCCTCCCCATCTGCTGATCCGATGAGACTGCTACTATCATCTAGGTTGGATTCAAGGTTTCCACTGGACGGTCTAGGGATGAACTGACCCGTCAAAAAAAGTATTGACTCGAAGTGTGGCCACTTAGAGGAGGGATCGTCTGGAGCAGCTGATCCTGACTTCAAGGTCTTCCTTGGCTGCTTCCCAAATTCCTGGCGAAGATTTTTCCAGACATATCTGACTTGTTTATCTGGAAATAAATAAAATTAAAAAAATTATAGTAAATTGAAAGTCAATGTATTTTGTTTCAGGTATCTAGCAACAGGATCTAGCTTTAAATCCCTTGCATTTTCTTTCAGAATGGGCTGCTATAGTGAAAACTGTTTGCAAGTGTTTCTGGCAGGTTTTGTAACCTCTACACATGTCTGCACCATCTACTTCAGGTTTCCAACGCATCGCTGAACGGTTCAATAAAGTGTGGAACTTTCCAAACTGCATTGGTGCCATCGATGGGAAGCATTGCAGAATAAAGTGTCCCACTCATTCTGGCTCTATGTATTTTAATTACAAACATTTCTTTTCTATTATTTTGCAAGCAGTAGCCGATGACCATTACAAGTTTGTGTGTGTTGATGTTGGAGGTTTTATTAATTAGCTTATTGTGCCTAAATGGTAGTGAAAATATAATTTGACTAGTGTAACTTAACTAGTCTACAATAATAGGCCTCTATATTAACGGTTTATCTTTTATTTTGATTATTCTCATTTGTAATAATTACCTGTCGTTCCAAGTATAGTTGCTATCTTCTTCCACTCCTTTTCTAGAACATGCCAGTTATGATGTTGTCTTTGGGTCTTGTCCCACAATACGGGAGTGAGCTGCACAATTGCTATCAGATCTTCCTTCATATTTAGCACTTGAAATTCAAAAATGAACGTAATACGCAAAAGAGATTATAGCTAGCAAATAGAGTACCCTAACGCACGGAATGACAGACGCCAGACGTGTTCTATGCGAGCTGCTGTGGAGGAGGATGGCAACTTGGTCTTGAACGCACCAATCACAGGGAAGCATCCTTGTAGACTGCGCAGTAGGCATCCATGTAAAACAAACTCATTTGATTTTCAAAAAAGCATCGATGTAAACCTCCTGGATGGCATCGCGCTAAACCTCCACCGGGACTTACCTGCTCTGTTCTCTTCCATTCACTACAATGTGTTTGTTTTACATAGATGTCGACATCAACCGCGACAACTAGTAGCATCCACCGCGACCCACTTGTTCTGTTCGTACCCAAAGAGTTTTTCGGCAATGTATGGTGTGAACGTTAATATAGGATTTTTATCGTTTTGTGAGTCACCATTCAATGAATTATATAATATTAAATGTTATCACGCCTCTGATCGTTATACATTGCCCAATCGATGTACTACGAGTTTGCGCCTCTTATCGTTATAAGTTACTAAAAATATATTTTGTTCAATTGCCTGAACATTCAATGGTTTTTAACATGTATATCATTGTATTTTAACAATTGTATTTTAAAAACTGTACACCTATGTTATTATACTGTACCTAATATTATACTGACAATAGAATACACATCAGAAACACAAACAGAAAATCACTTTTTCTACTCAGTGAAATAAACAAACGGATATTTCTCCCAAAAACTCGAAATTGATTTTTTTACTCAATATACAACTACTGTCTTTTTACAATATATACTCTTATGTCAGAAAGTAAAACACTTGTCTATGAATTAAAATTTTAATACCTCTTGACAATAAATGGATTTATAAAAATAATACGATTAATTATTTATACGGATATTAAAATATATAGCTAGAATATAATTCCAACTACATGCATAATATACTTAATAATATGTATCATACAAATAATTTTGATTATCATATTATATTATATTTTTCATTAATGCAAATAAATTTTGTTCCTTGCATTTTAATAATATAAAATATTTATTTATCTTTATTTTGTAATTCAATGGCATTATGATGATAAAAATATACTATTATAAATGTAACATTACTTACTTTTGTTACAAATATTGTTTGTTGTTTATTGTAATGGTATTTATTTGTTTCAGAAATGGAAATTAATGGCATTAGAATGTTTTGTTTTACCATCTTCTTTTTGGTGACAATGTAACTTGGAAATACCACCAGGTTCTTCTACCTGGTTCTTTAGTAATAGCTGGATTATTTAGGTCATATCCGAATTATTGTACACATTTCATTTATTGCATGTTTTAAAGTAATTTTTGTCATAATAGTGCCATTTACTTTAATTGATCTTTTCATTAAAGCTCTTTGTTCCTTATTTAGTTTATTTTTTATGTTCAGTGTTATTTTCGAATTTCCATTTACTATTCCTGAAGTCTTCATATTAGACTCTAAGCTTAATTGGTTTTGTTTCTTTCTTTTAGACACTGTTATTTGGTCTGGGTTTATTCTGGATTGCTTCCTTGAAGGTACTCTAGTTAGCTGGAAGTTTCGTCTGTATTTCTTTGTAGTCGGCATACTTGTTTGGTGTATATTGCTAAATATTTCTTTTGTATTCACAAAGTTATTATGCAGGTTTTGTTTGGATTTTTTCTTTGTTGTCATTTGGTGACGATTTATTCTGAATTTATAAGTAGCTGGTACAAATGTTGGGAGCAGATATTGTTTAAATTCAATCGTAGTGGGAAATGTAGTTTGATGAAAATTTTGTAGTATTGTCTGCTTTCTAGGCACTATAGTTTGGTGTAGGTTTTGTCTCAAACGTTGGACGGGTTTCTTTTTAATAAGTACTGTCGTTTGTTGTAGATTTTGTATAGATTCCATCGTTGTAGCCACTGTCATTTTCTTCAGTATAGGAACTGTTATGTTGTGGATGTTTACTCTGGATTCTTTAATTTTAAACAAATCTGATGGATAAAGATTTTGATTAGAGCTATTAGTTGTAGTCGCTGTCGTTTTGGGTAGGTTTACTTCAAATTTCTTTGTTAAAGGCACTGTCATTTTATGTGTGTATCTTTTGGATTCCTTAATTCTAGGCGAGTTTGTTTGATGAATGTTTCGTATGTGTTTTTTTGAAGTAGGCATTATTGTTTGATGTACATTTCGGATGGATTTGTATGTTATAGTAGTTTTCATTTGTTGTAGATTTTGCCTTGATTTTTTTGTTATAGGTACTTTCATTTGAAGGAGGTTTTGTTTGGATTTTATCGTTAAAGGAAATTTAGTTTGGTATAGGTTTCGTCTAGAATCATTTGATATAGTCACTGCCGTTTTGTGTTTGTTGATTCTCAATTCCTTAATTGTGGGCAATTCCGTTAGATGAAGGTCTCTATTAGGGATATTCGTTGTAATTACTGTTATTTTGGGTAGGTTTACTTTGAATTTCTTCGTTGAAGGGACTGTTATTTTGTGTGTGTATCTTCTGGATTCCTTCATTTTAGGAATCGTTGTTTTGTGTATGTTAACTCTAGATTTCTTAATTGTAGGCGGTTCAGTTAGATGAATGTATTGATTAGAACTCTTTGTCTTAGTCACTGTCATTTTTGGTAGGTTTTCTTTGATTTTTTTTGTTGAAGACACTGTTGTTTTGTGTGTGTGTCTTCTGGATTCCTTTATTGTGGGCACTCTTGTATTATGTATGTTTACTCTAGATTCTTTCATTGTGGGCACTGTTGTTTCGAGTATGTTTTCTCTAGATTTCTTAATTATTGTAGGCGATTCCGTTAGATGAAGGTTTTGATTAGAGCTGCTTGTTGTAGTTACAAAAATTTTTGGTGGATTTACTTTGAATTCCTTCGTTAAAGGCACTATTGGTTTGTGTATATTTACTCTGGATTCTTTAATCGTAGGCAATTCCATTACATGAAGGTTATTTTTAGAACTATTTGCTGTAGTCACTGTCATTTTGGATAGGTTTTCTTTGAATTTTTTTGTTGAAGACACTGTTGTTTTATATGTGTATCTTCTAGATTCCTTACTTGTAGGCAAGTTCGATTGGTGAAGGTTTCGTCTGTATTTTTTTGAAGTAGGCATTATTGTTTGATGTACATTTTGGATGGATTTGTATGTTATAGTCGTTATAGTTTGTTGTAGATTTTGTCTTGATTTCTTTGTGGTAGATACTTTTATTTTATGAAGGATTTGTTTGGATTCCTTCATTGAAGGGAGTTTAGTTTGGCTTAGGTTTCGTCTAGGACCATTCGTTGTAATCACTGTGCCTTTGTGTTGGTTTACTCTGGATTCCTTCGTTGAAGGCATTATGATATTGTGTATGTATCTGTTAAATTCCTTAGTTGTAGACAATTTATTCTGTTGTAAGATTCGACTGAATTCCTTCTTTGTAGCTACTGTAGTTTGTTGGGTTTCTTTTTTTATAGGTACAATAATTTGTTGTAGGTTTCTTCTGGATTGCATCTTTTTAGAAAGAATTGTTTCATTAAGATTGAGTTTGTTTTTCTTTATATTGACACTTTTTTTTAGTTTTATGTTGTTTTCTCTGTGTCCTTTTGGATTAATTTTTATCTTTGAGTTTAGATTAGGTTTTTGATTCTGCCTGCGGGGTTGTTGAATACCTCTCTTTATAATTTGATGTTTATCTGGGGATTGCATTGATTGTATGAACTGTTGAACCTCCATCTGCAAATCCTTATGTTTGATGTCGTAGAGTCTTCTGTTGGAGGATATATCTTCATTTACTTTGAGTGTTATGGGTTGCTTTCTAAATTGGCCAGTATTTTCAAAGTGTTCTTTTTCCAAGAAAAATTGCATGTCACAGTTTAACGTCAGCAAACAGAAAATCAACAACAAAAACATCAATGTTAGTTGTTCCATATCTGAAAGGAAACAAATTATTAAGCTCTAATTGTTATAAATCTAGGTAAAATTTAAAAAAATATATTTAGTGAAAACATTTAAAACAGATTATTTTCATAACTCACTTATATTTAAAAAAGAAAGAATTCAATTCGGGTTAGCTTGAAATGTGAAGTGTTTTTGCTCTTATGGTTACTGAAAAACGACTCTTTTGCTTACAAATAGAACAAATTGGTCAAAACTCTGTTTTTGTTTTTCTGGTAAATTCTGTTTTTCTGAAAGTTTTTTTTCAAAAAAATAATAAAATAAAGAAAATTTTAATGTAGTAGAAAAGACAACTGAGCTACAAATTGTAATTGATCAAAATTTAATGAAATTCGTAAGAGCCGATTTTGATAAAATGGATATTTTAATTCTTTTTGATGGAAGTCAGTATAACTTGATTTAATATAAATTTGTTTAAAAAAATATAGAAAGTGGGCGAAAATATTGCCATCAACCAAATTTGATTAAACTTGATCAACCCTTTGGGCTGTACACAACTGCACAGAGGACAGACAACATAAATTCAAAAATATATCACACTCGACAAAAGGAGTTGCAAAAGAATTTTGCTGGAATCTTAAAAGTATAACTAAACCAATGTAACAAAATGCAAGTATACAGTATTCAATATTATGGTTTGTTAATATTTTCAAATCAAATTTTACGGTTTATTTTATTAAGATATTCTAACTTTTACAACATTGCGGGTGGTTCATATTCTCTTTTATTTATCCAATAACTGCCTTACTGGTGTGTGTATGAGGCCTATTTTATATTTGAGATACCGGTATTAATAACTACATTTTATATTTCAACAAAATTGAAATTTGAACAGTACGAGATTTTTGTTTTGGCCCTAAAACAGCTATCCGCTAATTTAGTAAAAAATAATCCTATTAATCCTAAAATTAATAACTATTCTGTAAAGTAAAATATAAAAGGAAAATAAAAAGCCTCAAGATATGTTAAATTTTGAACTATTACAGAATTTGTAAAAAAATAACTGCAGTAGAGCACTACACCGATTACATAGCAACAATACATAGGAATAATATCCGCATACTCAGGGGACCTTAAAACATTTTATGTTCTATACACGAAAAATCAACATTTTATGAACCTATAAGAGAACCTTCTTTGTAAACGATCAGTCTTGTAATTTTCATTTCACGCAAAGTGGTTAATTGTGCCCTTTAATATATAACCATAATAGAAGTTTTATTGCATGATATATTTTGGACAAATGTAGTAAATGTTTTATAGTCAATTTTGAATAAATAGATTATTTTACATACTATCAAATTTGTTGACCAAATCAAATTTAATATAACTACGATTAAAATGTTAAAATCGTTTTATAGAAATACTAAGATATAATGTTAGACAGACAAAGAGATATATAAAAATTGATGGTTATATCTCCATAAACTTATTATTTTAATGATAGTATTAAAATGAGTATTTTAGTCTAACAATTCAAAAGGTTTATTTTTATTTTGCTGTGATATTCTTAATCAGTATTACATATTATTACAATAAATTTTAAAATGAACATGATACAATTTGAATTCTAAAAATCAAATGAATAATTACCAGAATTGTCCGAGTATAAATCCTTTCATCATTTTACATAACCGTAAGATTCATATTCTGAAGTACCTAAGAAAGAAAATTTCACAATTTATGGTTTAATGTTTATAATACTTTTTTATGTTTAAATTTTATAATAGATCAATAATTTTACAACTCTTTGTTCTCAATAACATAATTACAAACATAGAATAAAACAGTTTATAAATATGAATATTTAATTAGCCGTATAATTAAATGACTTATAAATAGCCTGTGATAAATCTATAGCAGATTCGTAAAAATCTATGAGAACTATGAGTTTTTTGTTGTACTATGTATAATAAAAAATAATCATTAATACAATTCTTTTTTACATTGCATGTCTGTTTAGTGATGTAACAGCTAGTAACTTGTAGCAATGTAACAGTCATGTCTGTTGTAATACAGGTAGTAACTTCATGTCTAATATGAGTCCTTAACATACAGTCACAGGATAAAAATTCATTATTATAAGCCAAAGTATCAAATTGGGAAGCTAATTTATATTTTCATTCATACATAATTAAATAATTTATTATTAAATAATTATTGTCTCTCCTAGTTAATTATTATTTTTAAATCATAATTTTAATATTATTTATTATAGAAGAGTTGTGAAACAATGTAGACAATTTTTATTTGTGTGTCTGCCTTTACCTTATCAACAGTAAGTAGTCTAAAATGGGGAAGATGTCCAAAACCAGCTGTAGTTCAAAATCTCAACGTTACTCAGGTAAGGTCATAATTTATAAATTAAAATAAAATGGAACGTAAAATTTAATTAAAAGTTGTTTTACTTTAGAAGAATATTGATATTTGTTTTTTAAAAAAACTTTTTTCATGATATACAATAAAGATTTCAATGTCCTAATTGGCAAATTTTTCATATATGGAAATACTGACACCGTGAAATTTCAATTGATCCTTACAATTGAAGTAATTTTGCACCATTTTTGACTCACTTTATTATTATTATTAATGAAATAACTTCTGATATTAAATTTAACTTTTAATACTCCTTAACTTTTCCAATGATATTTTAATTGCCAAGTTTTTTGTATTAACCTTCCAATGTATTTTTGTTCACAATGTGATAGCATAAAGATTTGTAATTTTTTAACAATATATATTTATTTTATATATTTATTTTGTCATCCATAGAAATAAGATAATGGAAGATTCATAAAATTGCAAACAAATTTTACTGATCATAATATTGACTAACTTCATGGTTTTTATAGCTTAAGGAATCGGAAATAAGAATTCAAGCCATCAGTCTGCTATTGTTTATATGTAAGCACAATAATAGTACATAAATTAAGATAGGTACCATACTTTAATATTGGTACAGACCACTCTTATATGTACATATTGAAATTGAGTAAATACAATACAAAATTTCATAATAGTGATCATTCCAAAAGTCTTTTAAAAATAATTTTAAGCAAGTCATTTTATAACACCTTAAATTTGGTTTAAAATTTCAGAATTTAATTAAAGGTATCAACCCCAAATTAAAAACAAAACAAATTTATTGCAAAAACAATAATTTCTAAAACCTAACTTTCAATAAAATTTTATACAGTATTGAGCCTTTGACCATAAACAAGTATATTAAGTCAGAGACAATGACCCGAAATAAGCGAGTGGAGGCTATATGGACAATTACGAGGTCTGTAAATGTTGTAACTATTCAATAATTAAGGTTGTTTTCTTAATGTTTTTTATATAAAAAGTTGGGCACCATTTTTTAATGTTTATTACAAAAATAAAAATGAATTTAATTATAAAAAATTTACACTTGAAGAGAGTATAAAATTTCTCTAAGGTCGTAAGTTCTTTTAAAACAGTGTACTTTGCAGAATATTAAATAAAATACAGAATCCATTTTTCTGAAATGCACAATTTATTATTAATAAACATCTTTTAACAAAAAATTTCATACAAATAAAAATATTACCTGAAAAGACATATTAATATAGTATAAGACACACTCTATATTAATATAAGACACACTCTATATTAATCAAAATTATATTTCATTAAAACTTTATTTGTTAATATTATTATTATGGTTGCAACCTAATTTCAAAATGAAATTTCTAATTATACAAAAGCTAATATTTTTTATCTTTCACAATTACTTTTATAAAATATTCATTCTTTTTAAATTTAAAATATCTAATTCAAAAAGTTAAACAATTAAAATATTTTAATTATAAAAGATTTCAATAATTATATTCAAATAAAACATTTTCTTTCTTTTAAAAAAAAATGTGACAATTCTACAAACATATTATTCAACTTTGAACAATAAATTACAAATTCTAACTATTTTCATTTTTAAATATCTTTAAAAAATAGTTTAAGCATGTTATACCAGACATGCACTTATTCACAGAAGTTAAATTGAACGTTTTACATAAATCTTTTAATTATTTCACTTCTTTTCCCGGTTGAAACCACATGGTGTTGTTCTATCAAAATCTCATCTCTCGTTTAAAAAAATAACTTTTTTAGATTTACTTTTCACTTTTGTAACAGTCACAATTATATACTTTTTCTTTAGTTCAAAACAATTTATTCAAATCATAGATTGTAACATTTTTATATAATTGAAGAATAAATTTGTAAATGGAATAGGATTATAAATGTAAAGTTATGGAAAATTATTCAAATGTTACATAGAAGAATACAAAATTTAATAAGCAGGTGCAGGAACCATGTGATTGAAACAACAAGTAAATCATATGATTTATAATAACAAAAAAAAAAGAGGAAGAAATTTTCAAATTATTCTGATATAAGAGGATCTGAAGTGAAGTTGATATTTTTAAAGGTATAGGATACGATTGAAAAATAAAAACAGTTTAAGTGAAATATTGAAATATTGAAATAATTATTATATTGAACAATTACCAGGAAGAAGTATATAAAAGGAACATTATAAATGATGGTGAGATGAACTAATTATTATTTAAAACTGATTATTATTTAAATATATTTCTGTTTAATTGTGAAACCCAAATCTGACCCCGAGATAAAAATATAAAAAAACATTTATTTTTTTATAGTGAATATTTCTTTTATTGTGCTATTTAAGAACTTAATGATATAAATAATTTTTAATTTATAATTAATTTAAATAAATATAATACTAAAGAAAAGTATTATAAATTTGGCATCCACAACGTGGGGCACGATTAAATGTGCAATTAAACAATAAGCAATTTCAGGTTTTATAATATATATTTAATAATTTTAAATATATATTATTTTTTAATATTAACTTATTCAATTAAAAGAAATTTCAATTTAAACAAAATAAATAATTAAAATGTCAGAGCAAGGACGTTATGAATTAAGAGATAACCCAAAAGAGACACAAAAAAAAGAGAATTGGAGAATCAAAAGAAACAGGATAGGCCTAAGAAGGGAATGGTACAGGAGGAAGGACAAATGGTTAAAATATTGGAGGTTCAGGAAATTGATGAATGTTCCCCATATTCAGGGCAGGACAGGTTAGGACAGGATGAAAGAGATAGGGTACCATGCTCTGAGGTAGAAGAAAATGTTAGGGAGATAGAAATAGAAAGAGGAGGTGTTACACTTGTTACAGTGAATAAAGAAGAATCAGGTATGGAGAAATTATTGAGAGAAATGATGAAGAAGATGGATGAGAAGGATAACAAATTTGATGTAATGAGGGAAACAATGTCAAGAATGGAAACAAAAAATGAAGAGAATAAAAATGAAATGATGAAGAAATTGGAAGGATTTGAGAAAAAATTTGAAAAGTTAGAGGGAAAGATTGATAATAAATTTGATGAGTTTAAGAGAGAGATAGAGGAGAAACAAGAGAGGATAATAGAAGATCATAAGAAATTTGGGAGGAAAGTAGAGGAAAATTTTCAGATGTTGGGAGAGGAATTAAAAGAACAGAAGGAGAATATTGAAGAGTTAAATAATAGGGTTAAAATGAATAAACAAAATTTTGAAAGGGTAGCTAGTAATATGGAAGAGAAAATGAAGGAAACGGAGGAGAGATTAAATAAGAAGGATAGTATGGAAAATAGAACTACTCAGATAATATACTATGCTAATGATGAAAGCCACGCTCAGACTACAATGCCTAAGTTTAATGGAAGGGGAATAAACCCAATTGAATATATAAGAAAGTTGAAGAGATATGTAGAGAAGATGCAAGAGAGAAGGGAAAGAGAAGGTAGAGAAAAGGTGGACATTAAGGATATAATGGACATATCTATGGAAGGAAATGCTGCTAGATGGTGGCAAATTACAAGGGAGGACATAGAAGACTTGGAAAATTTCCAAGAAAGATTTTTAGAAAAATATTGGAACGATGAAGTACAAAACGGAATTAGAAACAGTTTAGAAGTGGAGAAATGTAGAAAAGATGGAAAGCTAAGCAGAGCAGAATATTTTATTGAAAAGGTGATAGTTATGAGAAATTTAACACCAACACCATCTGAGGATGAAATAGTACGAAGACTGGCTAGACATTTTGATGACAAAATAAGGGATGCACGGCGTGTACAAAAGATAATTTCAATTAGAGACATGGAAAGATTTCTAAATGAGGAGGACATCGAAGAAAGAAATGACACAATTCGGAAAAATGAAGAAGTAAGGCGAAATTTCAGACAAAATGAAAATGAAAACAAATTTAGACCACAATATAAAGATGGAAACATACAACCTTTCAGAAATAACAATAACTTTAACAGTTTCAGGCCATTTAACAATAGAAATAATGTATATAGACCACAATACCAGGGAAATGGTAACAGAGAACAGTATAGGCCTAGAAATGATAACATGCCATACAGATTTACACCAAACAGTCCACCTAGGCAGAACATAGTTCAATTTCAAAGTAATGCAGGACACAGAGGACAAGAAAGTAATAGACCTAAGGCAATGAATATGATTAGGGCGGAACCAGAACAAAGACAAGAAGCAGTGTGTACAACAACCCAGGCTTTAAACTAGAAAGCACTGGAACATCACATAAGATTATAGGCCATGATAATAATACAAATAAAGAGTTAATAAAGGATATTCCAGTGCAACAAAATATAACAGAAAGGAGGTATAAAAAACTTATTAGTGAAGAACTAATTTTAGAGGATGTAAAGCAAGATAGGCCTATTCAAAAAAATGAAATTGTAATAACTACAGTATTATGCGACAAGAAGTTTTTGACAGAATTTGACAAGGAGGAGGATATAGCCATAGGAAATGAAAAATATAAGAATGATAATCCAGAAGTTGAAATACAGTTAGGAGAAATAAAAGTAAAGAGTTTAATAGATACAGGTAGTAATGCTACATGCATACAAAAAGAATGGTTTATACAGAATAAGAATAAGTTAGGAAGGTGTGAAGAATTACCAGTACAGTAGAACCCCTCTAATCCGTCACCTTCGGGACTGGGGGCATGGTCGGAACGCAAAAAAGGTCGGATTATCCGAAAAAAGTCAATATTTATTACATATTATATAAACAGATTTTTTTAAAGTGAAATAAGTGATATATAAACTTTTAAAAGTCTATATATAAACTTTGCAACTACAGTAGAACTTCTGTTAACCGGCCTATATCGCCTATATCGTAGTGTACTGGTTGGATGAGAGTTTCCGAAAATAAATTGTAATTGAAACACCAAAGCGGCGGCGAGTCAAACGACTTTGTCGATAGAGGTATCCCATTGTCGGCGGCGTAAAAACTCCGCGGCACCAAAGCAGCGGCGAGTCAAACGACTTTGTCGATAGCGGTATCCCATTGTCGGCGGCATAAAAACACCGCGGCATTGGCACCCGTCGGTATAGCAGACATACAAAGGCAACATCGTTTGATGGGCCGCTTTTTTTCCACGAATCAATTTAGTATACATTATGGAAAATATAACATTTCTTTTCAGTTTTCTTCTTGTCTTTGACTGGTTATGATCTACGTACAGTATATACAGTAAATAAAAATGAGCGAGTTACGAAAACGGGAATACGGAAGCGTGTGTTGGTTTCGTTTCAGACGCGGTTAAATGTGTCAAAAGACTTGACAGAGGGGAATCTGTAAAAAGCTTTGTAGTGTTTAATTTTTCACGAGAGATGACACAGCACTGATGCGGAAAAGCGATAGCGATTACAAACCGATAGCGATAACAAACCGGAAAGATTGGCGCCCGCCAGGCGTGAGACATTCCACAAGTCTGCAAGTCGGCAGAATAATATCAATAGCCAAGAGCTGGAGCACGGTCGGACTAACCGAGGTGACGGACCATCCGAGGGCGGATTAGAGGGGTTCTACTGTAGTAGGAGTAAGTATTGTGACAGCAACAGGGAAGAAGAGTCGGCGGATCGAGAGTATTATAATGCTAAATGTCCAAATAGGAGAGATATTATGTACAATGCAATTTTTAGTAGTACCAGACTTGTTACGAGAGGTAATAATAGGCATGGATAGTATAAATGAACTGAAAATGAAGTTAGATTTCAATGAAGATAATATAATAATTAATTATGATAATAGGCAAGTGGTAATTAAGATGGATAAAGAAATAAAAGATGGAGTTAGAAGTGAGATAGTAGGACAGGAGGAATATGGCATATTAGAAATATATAAATATTATGATAAGTGGCGAAATGGGGATGAACAAATTGGCGACATAAAGAACATTGAAAAAATAATACAAATGAGAAATTTAACACTGACACCAACTAAAGAAAAGTTTTATAAATTTAAATTGAAATTAAAGGGAGATGTATGTAAAGTTTGTAAAATAGTCAATGACTATAGAAAAATGTCACTGATAAAAATTTAGTAATTTGTTTAAAAAAAAAAAAATAAATAAATAAATAAATTTTTTTTTTAAAAAATTAAAATTTTGGAGGACAGTTGTAACATTTTTATATAATTGAAGAATAAATTTGTAAATGGAATAGGATTATAAATGTAAAGTTATGGAAAATTATTCAAATGTTACATAGAAGAATACAAAATTTAATAAGCAGGTGCAGGAACCATGTGATTGAAACAACAAGTAAATCATATGATTTATAATAACAAAAAAAAAAAAGAGGAAGAAATTTTCAAATTATTCTGATATAAGAGGATCTGAAGTGAAGTTGATATTTTTAAAGGTATAGGATACGATTGAAAAATAAAAACAGTTTAAGTGAAATATTGAAATAATTATTATATTGAACAATTACCAGGAAGAAGTATATAAAAGGAACATTATAAATGATGGTGAGATGAACTAATTATTATTTAAAACTGATTATTATTTAAATATATTTCTGTTTAATTGTGAAACCCAAATCTGACCCCGAGATAAAAATATAAAAAAACATTTATTTTTTTATAGTGAATATTTCTTTTATTGTGCTGTTTAAGAACTTAATGATATAAATAATTTTTAATTTATAATTAATTTAAATAAATATAATACTCAAGAAAAGTATTATAAGATACTTGTCCTTTTTATACACTTTTTCCTGCTTACGTAGTACACTTTGTCTATTGCATCATATTATACTAATCACATTGTTTTACTTTAAAAGTTTATTTCTCTCTGGTTTAAACTAACTCACTTAATTACATAATAGTTCATCAAATGTAACTTTTAGTTTTTTAGAAAAAACATATACTTATCGACGATACGCCTTTCCTCTTAGAAAGCCTTGATTCAACTAACTTCCACCAGCATTAGTCCTTTATGTTTCAAAGTGTTAACATAGCAATTTTCTTATAACTAAAATTAACCTGTTCTAAATATTAACATACATATAATAAATTTATCTGATCATTTTGTACTAATTACTTTCTTTATTAAATTTATTCATTATTCTTTTTATTCAAAAAACAAAATATGTTTCCCGTTGGTTGCATTGAATTAAACGTGTTCTCCATTCAATCTAAGATCACCAAACTGAAAATGTACACTATTACAATGTGATATTTTTGTTATGGGTTATAGACAATTAAACTTATGTGAAAAATTTTAATAGTCTTAATTCGACTTATGCATTTCAAAATTACTTTACCATTTCATACACGTTAATTGAACTTTTTATCAAACTATATTTAGTTTAATTGTTTAGAACTTAGCCCCTAGTTGATTCGTCTTAAATTTGAACTAATATATGTGTTTTTACCATTCTCCACCCTGGAAAAAAGCCAGTACCATCCCCTATCCCGAGATAAGACTATACATGTGTATATTTTATGTAAAACATACAGTAATAAATAATATTTGAGCAAACACAAGCCCAATAATTAATAAAATATTAATGATATAAACGAAAATAACTTTGTGATTTGATTTAATAAATTTGTTTAATTTGAAATAATATTTTGTAGCTTATAAATTCAGATAACCTGAATTTTACTTTCTTTTTATAATTTATAATTTTATGTTATTTGTTTATTATTATATTCTCATAATAAATAAAATATTTACATATTATCCAAAAATATATGTTTTGTTATAGTCTGTACTCATCTTTGCAAGCAGTCATCCTAAAACAAAAACACACAAATAGTACCGGTAAACTGTAGTAAAGTGCAAAAAAAATAATAAATACAAACAACAAAATTTTATACTAACAATGGTAACTCTGAGAAATCAGTACCAGATGACTGTACTCGCTATAGGGAGCTCCGAGGACTAAACAAATAAAAATTGCACCGAAAAAGTCATTTTTCAAGTTAACTATATTTTTAAAACTAAGTTACTTAGATTATAGAATGCCTCAATAAAAATGTAAAAAATTAGAGTCACTTTTTTTATGTAATGCACAATTAAGTTAGGAATTAAAAAAAAAATTTTTTTTTTCAACTGTATGCTTTTGAATTTGATCGAGACAGTTTGGATATTTTTTTCATTATAACATATAATATGACAAAACAGAACTGTAAAAAGTAATAATGTTCAAACTTTATGGAAAGCATTTTTTTTACATTATAATGTTGTAGTTTACAACTAAAATAAACCCTTTACATATTACCTCTCTCAGGAGCTCACTATACTGACCACAGGAATCACAATCCCGAGGTAACCTAGCTGGATCTACATCTTTTTTTCATGATGTTTTGGGTTAAATTCTTTTTCATCTTTATTATTTTGATCTCCCTTGATTAAATCTTGTACTTTTCCTAAATTGACACTATTAGAGTATTCGAGGGCTAGAGTTTTTATTTTAACTTCTTTTTTTGTATGGAAGTTATGAACAAAAGGTTTTTGCTTTTAAACAACAGGGGGAAAAAGTACTTTCTGTAAAGAGGTGAAAAAAATACTAAAATTAAAACCTCTTTAATTAGAATTTTATTATACAGCAACAAAAAATAATTTATGAAAATTTGATTATTATCAATAGAAATGATATTTTTTAAAGTTAGGGGGGGGGAAAGCCAACCAATGTACTAAAGATGTTTAAAAAAATGTTAATGTACCTTGAACATTGTGTTTAAAAACTTGATGTGAACATGAAATGGTTGTATGTCAGCATATATCTATGTTTCTACATACAAGAGAAACTTTGTATTAAATTTATGTTATAAAAATACAAAACTATCCAGATTTTTAATTTGTAGAGAAAGACGAATTGGACGTGAATAGCCTAGTATTAACAAAATGATCTATTACGAATACTCATAGTTTTATTTGCCATAATTTTAATTTATTTACTCTTTATATTTTTACATGTTTACCGTCAATTTCAGTATTTTTGCTTTCTCTCATTACACAACCTTTGTTCATTAATTTAGTGTAATAATTCCTTTATAGTGTATTAATTATTGTTATTGGTTATTTTATTTGATGGAATGAAAGCCGAGGCGAATAGAACAATGTCTTATGATGGAGTTGAAATTTGCAATCTGATAAATAAATATATTAATCATGAAATGTTTTGTTTGTACCTAACCTCTTTCTTTATCAACCCCTTATTGTCATGCATTTCAATACTTTCTGCCACATACCATGATTGAGTGTATGTGTTTTGTGAAATCAAATTTTGGTACTTTGTACTGTTGTCAGTGTAGCCATCCTCAATGTATTTCCCATAAGGAAAAAGTTTTCCCCCTTGTTTAAAGACAAAAACCTTTCTGTCATCAACGCCTTAAAAAGAGAACATGAAATGGAGATTCCTAGCCCTTAATTGTCAAGGTATAAAAAACAGTGTTGATCAAGAAAGACCTGATAGTACAGATGAAACCCAAGCCTATATGAAGAAAGGTGTAGGATCCAGTTAGGATCTCTCGGGCTTTCTATGCCTGAAATTAATAAAACTTTGAGGAAGAACCTCAATAATACATCCAATTTTTCAGAATAAATCTGAAAATGTTAATCCTTCAACCATATTGATTCAATGGCATTTGTTGTTTCTGTCTTGCCAACTGAATCACTTTGATATAATTAAAAAAAAAGTTGATGGACAATATAATGCCAGAAATTTGATATCTTTGGCCTTGTAGGAAATGTTAAAGTATATTGGTAGATCAATGGTTCTGCTGGATCTTGTAACTATACAAATATGACATTTTCATGGGAGGTCACGTTTTTTAAATTACATTTTTTACAGTAACTATTATTTATCATCACATTTACCATTACATGCAGATTTAAAATACAAGTTGAATAACAAATGAAAAGCTGTTTAAAATGGACACTATTTTTACATTTTTGATGTACTGAATAATTTCTATGAGCACTATATAGGTCCTCTGTGCCAAATTTCATGTTTCTATCTGTGTCTATTATCGAGTACGATGAAAATGACAACAGACAGACAAATCACTTTCTGTTTCCTGAAATGTAAAGATCAGTTAAAAACGGAGGTTGAAATTTTGTGAAATTTTTTAACATTTTATACTATATAAACTGTGTAAAAGAGCCAACAAGTAATTACGCAAGTAATTAAGTGTAAACAATTAAATTTATAATTTAACAAATAATATTGAAGACATGAATTATAGACACAATTTAAATTTACACGTACTGGCTTCAACTTTTAATCATGTAAAATTATTAAGTCTTAAATAACTGCAAAGGAGTTCTTACACATATCATGGCCACCATTTTAATAGATTTGGTAAAGTGGCTGTCAGAAGTGGCATCATGAACCATGTTTACATTATAATTAATGTTATTAAAACTTCACATGAGGGTTTTTTAGGATAAAACAATATGTATAATATTATATGTATAATGATAAGAAAATTAATGCATTTAATTTTGCTGAACAAATGGGGTCATTGGTTCTACTATTTCCTTATACAAACAAGTTTCATTCACAAATTGCAAACATAAAAATAGATTAACTGTTTTTTCGTGAACAGTAATCTCTTATTTTTGTTTGAATAGAACATGGCTTCAGTAAAGATAATATTAATTGTTTTAACATAAATTAAATAACTATAATTTAGCCAATAGTTATAATCTTAAAGGTGGTGGAGTGTATATTTTTGTTAATAATAGAGTACTGTACATGCTTTACCGTTTGTTGTTGAGGAGGATCTTGCCTCTGAAAATACTGAGGTCACTGGAACTAAGATAACTAAGTAATAACGCGGAGTTGATTGTAGGCCTTTATTGGTCCCCAAGTGGTATATGGACAATTTAAAAAATCTTTTTGATATATGTTCTTACAGACACTATATTTGAGAAAACATAAATTTTGTTATTTGTGAAGATTTTAATATAGAAGTTCTTGTAAACTTGAGTATGAACAGATTATGAGGGTTTGCAGTGGTGTGTAGGTTCTCTCACAAGGATGGATGGATCTTCGGCGCCGGCAATTGATAATGTGATATCTAATATATTTGGAAGTAATATTTATAACAGTTAAAATTCTAAACTCTGAAATCTCTGATCACTATGAACTGATGATTGACTTCTTAATAAATTTTCTCTTTTTTTTTTTTTTTTTTTTTTCTTTTTCATAATCCTTATTTAGACAGGTCTCGAAACAATGAGCTTGAGAATATTCACTTATTAAAATTTCTTTTACAGAATGCAAGTGGAAAAAAATCTTGACTCTATAAAAGATATAGATGAACAATGTGATTATTTTTTGTTTGAAACATTCTTGTTTTTTGTTAATATTGCCTGCCCTTTAAAAAATCAGAGTTGATGTTCGGCACAAGAGCTCAGGCTGTAGTTGAGGAAACGAAGCTCAAGAAAGGCCCTCTCTATAAATTGTGTCAGGAGTAAGACAGATCGAGATGTGGTTTCTTGGATTCGATTAAGGAAGTAATCTAGAACGTTTGTGACCACTTTTGATCATCCAGAAATTTTTAATTGCATCGTTGCATTCAAAAATGTATTCTCAAAAGCGTATGTTTTGAGGCGATTGAAAAAAACAATTGTAACTTCACAAATAATGGCCAAAAATGAGCCCAATACTCTGGAGCTTTAGGGGTTGCTGATCCCGAATATGACATTCAAAATCACACCCCATGTCAGGCCTTTGCAGGTTTTGGTTAACTCTTCCTTTTCTTGTGGTAAACTTCCATCAAACTTAAGAGTTGCCAAGGTTCTTCTCTTATTCAAATGAGGAGATAAGAAAGATAGTCATGCCTATAGGCCTATTTCTCTATTTCCTGTGTTTATTAAGGTATATGAAAAGCTTTGTCTGACACAACTTTTAACAGATTCAATATCTGTTTTGATAACCAGTATGGTTTTCAAAAGGGAAAATCTACAGTAGATGCTCTAATAGAATTTAAAAACTTTGTAGTGGAAGATATTAATAGTAAAAATGAAGTTACAAATGTTTTCTTGGATCTTTTAAAAGCTTTTGATTGTGTAGATCTGGATTTGTTACCAATAAAATGTGAAAGACTTGGCATTTGGGGGCAGCAGTAGGTTATTGTGGCAGGAATGTTGTTGAACTGGCTAATAATAAATATGGGGACCTCAAGGGCCAATTCTCGGACCAGTATTGTTTTTAATTTATAAAAATGATCTTATCTTCAGCAATATGTGTTGATAAATTAACTCAGTTTACTGATGATACTACCATAACCTTTCAAGACAAAGCAATAGACATTCTGGAGCAAAAAGCTTCCTTACAGGTTAATGCTACAAGTCAGTACTTAGATGAAAATAATTTATGTATCAATAAAGAAAAAACTAAATTTATGAATTTCAGCTTTAAATCAAGCCCTTATCAAACATTCAGTGTCTTACTGGAAGACAGGAGCCTGAAGAGATGAACTCAATGAAGTTCTTCGGTCTCATTGTGACAGCAATTTGACAATATTAGTGCAAAGTTAGTTCAGGAATTTTTGCAATGAGGAATTTAAGAGATTATTCTGGAACTTCTCTTAAATGGCCTATTATGGTCTTTATGGTCTAATCTATCCATATTTGTTTGTATAACAAAACATAAATATTTGGATTGTATGTATTTGATTTATTATGAGAATATATGAACAAATATCATAAAATTCAAAATTATTAACAACAAAGTAAAAGTTATCTGAGTTTATAAGTTACAAAATAAAATTTTAAATTGTTTAGAATTTATTAAATTGAACCATCAATTTATTTTCATTCATATCATAAAATTTACTTAATCGTTGGGCTCGTGGCTGCTCCAATATTATTTATTATTTTCTATTTCAGTTTACATAGATGTATGTATACAAATATAGAGCCTTACCTCAGGATAGGGGATGTTGCCGGCTTTTTCACAGGGTGGAGAATGGTAAAAAACACATATAATAACGAGAGAGAAAAATTTGGATAAAGTCCAAATAGTTAAAATGACAATAGTTGTAACAGTTTGAATTTAAGACTTTTATTGTTCATTTATTATTGTTACTTTAGAAATTTTAAAAAAATGAATTTAATTTTACTATTATGTTTAAAATTTAAAGTTTGCACAGCTGTTATGGGCGCCAGACGAGTTCTCGTCAATTTTGAAAAGTTACTAATCTTTTATGAATTTAAATTGAATTTTAATCTCAGGGTGTGAATTCAGTCAAAAAGTGTACTTTCAGTGATTTTTAGGTTAATGGAATGAGAGCACTTGAACTGAAATTTCAACATAAATATTTATTAAACATGAAACATTTATACATTCAAATTTATCATCTTCATAAAAATTGTATCATGGAAATCACTTATTACTAACATCCTATCTGAATCTTACTTGCCTTTTGCCAAGGTCTAATTTCATTTAAAAATATTAAATTTACTTTAAATTGCAATTATCTATTTTCTTTTATGAATTTGAAAATATCAAAAAAAAATGAATTAACTATGTCAGTAACCTACTTGGTATTCTGACTGGAAGGTTTACTTAATTAAAAAATGATTACAGTTATAGCTAACACAACAAAGAACATCATAATTTTATATAATATACAAATTTAGATATGGCGTGTTGTATAACACGTTTTACCAATCTTTTGGAGTGTCTTTGTCCACAATGTAATCTAGTCGAGGTTCTATATCCTGCATGGTAGTTTTACCGTTGATACTATTTTAAACGCACTTTCTATTCTATCAAAGTTTATATTGCGATTTTTTATCACCATTGTTCGTCTAATGAATGTGAAATACGATAGTCTTTTTGTCTGTACTTCACACCACCTGCACAATACGAAAATCTAATTCTTTCCGCTATTTTAAAACTAATACTGTTTCAATACATAAAATTATTGTTCTTAGTACTTATTAAAATGTCTGTCCACTATAAGTCCTTCACAAAAAACTGTTCCTTATACATTTTACATTTTTAACAAAAAACTTGGTGAGCTACACTTCAATAGGTCTTACTCTGTCAACTTCCATACTAAGACTGGGCTAAATCACATGGCTTTGTCCAAGATCCAACTTCCCGTTAGGGACCGGATATTTTCAATTTCTCTGCATCAGCTAATCGTATGCAACGTTCTATTAAAAAAAAAACTACTCACTTCATAAAAGCGTTCAAACACATCATTTTACAAAACATATTATTTATAAACACTTTCTATCATTGAATTATATTAAAAACTATACATCATTATTTATTTATGTTTGGAAATCTATTTTAATTATGAATTTACTCTGTTTAACACTGAAAATCATTAGACACGCTTTTGACTTAAGTCACCCACTACGCTTAACCGCGATTTCAAAATATTTAATTAAACCAACCTCTTCTAGGTATTACATAGTTCACATTTTATTTCATTGAATGTAGAATGAAATGAGAGAAATGTGAGTTTGAAATGGATAAATTGAGATTGGCATATCAAAATTTATTAATTTCGTCTGTAATATTGTACATTTTGAATTTGAATATAGCGGGTGAAATTTTGAGCTTGCAAGTGATTGGGGTAAGCTTAAGAGGGGAAAGAGCGTGTTCTAAACAAGTAAAAGACAAGAGTTTGTTTACCTTGAATAACTTAAAAGAGACAAGATTTGAAAACAAAGTGAGTGGTAGTGGATGATCAGAGAAATTTATTCTATGTAGATATACTTAGAATTATTATAAACATTGTAATTAAAAGTGCAAAACACGTGTTTGACAAAGGAAGGTTTATAGTAGCAACGGACATGGTAGTTAGTCGATAGCAAGAGCTTGAAGCGGTCGGGCATCACCAAGATTGCGAGTCCTGCTTAGGACAGAAAAGATGTGTAAATAAAAAGTGTTATATTCGATAGTAATAGGTTGTTGTGATGAATAACGTTGTGTACTATAGTTACAGTTATATTTTGAACTAAAAAACTGATTTAGTTAGTCTGGATGGAGATCTTGAGGCGAGACTACATTTGTTTCGGACCGGTATATCTGGTTCTAGACAATAGAAAAGTGATGTAATAGCGTTTTTCTTTAGTAATATTAACTAAATTGTTATGAGACGATATATGAATAGAATTTGATTATTTTTAATGCGTAGGACTGAATATTTTAACCTGTAGAACGTTTAATGTGAATAGACAGCATTGGTGAACACGTGTTCTTTATAACACAAAGCCAAAATATCAAAAGAATGTGTTTTATAGAGTGTGAGAACTATTTTAATAAAGAAACAATGCAATACAGTTTCAATTATGTATAGACATTGGAGTGATATAGTTTGAACAATGAATTTTGCATAGGTACTTAACAAAAGATGGTGCAATTTGGTGAACTAATGTTGTAAAGACTAAATTTAATTTCGTGTTTCAAAGTAAGAAATAGAACAATTTGAACATTGATATGTAATATTTTCATAATATGAACAAAAAATGTGTTTTTGTAAAACATGAAGCGTGGACTTATGATGTAACAGCTAGAGCGATATTGGCGAGTCATCATTTAGGCGTGGAGGACAATGGAGAAATGATTTTAGAGGAAAAGTTCGTTTAAAAAAAAAAACGTGTCTTGGTACAGAACGTAAAAACTTTTTACTATGTAAAATAAAATATGTATTTGTAGTAATTTAGAAATTTTTCAATATTATAAGTTTGAATTTGTTACTTGATGTTTTTTGATTAATAAGACGCAATGTCTTATATTTTAAAATAAAATGAATATGTTAAAGTCTTTTTTTAAGAAACTAGCTAATTGAGATTTATTTGTTTTTTGTAAAGAGTATACTTTATAATAATTTAATTTCTTTTTATGAGAAGTAAGATTAAATTCATCTCATTTTTTAATTTTTTTTTATTAAGAAGTTGCAACTGAAGACTAAAGTCAATAAAACTTAATTTTTTAATGTTGAGACTTTAATATAATGGAATAATTGTGTAGGATGTGTCAAATAAAATATATTGCTTGAATTTGCTTATTTACATGTATTCTTATTATGTTTGTTTTATATAAATAAATAACATGTACATTTCAGCATAAAAAGGACTTCTATTCTTTCCATCCAGTATTCCATTTTAAGTACACTGTTTCAAAAGAACTTATGACCCTAGAGATTTTAGTATTCAAATTTTTAATTTTTATTATTATTATTATTTGTAAACTAAGATTTACAAAATGGCGCCCAACAAGATTAGAACATAGCATTCATATAAAGTAAAATCAAAACCCTTGTATTTCATATTGTTACAATTGTCGCACAATGTATGGCTTTTGTGTAAAGTCAACACCTCATATTTTATATAGTTACAAGTCCATGTGTTTAAACATACAATCACAGTTTTTGCCTTTAGGCTTAACAGTTTTCTATTGAAAATCAAATATAATTAATTTTAGGAGCAATAACTTTTGGGCTGTGGTGCTAAGTTGATTGAGATAAATCAACTTATTTATACCCAGGAACCACCAGAAATTTGGTTAGTACTATTCTAGAACACCTTGTACATAATTATGTTCTAAAATGTAATACTAATAATTATATTCACTATCATTATCATTCAACATTTGTTTCTTTCAGTAATGAGTGCTGTTGTTTTCTGCTTCTATTGAACTTATTTCTTCCTTTCTTGTTTTTCTATCCTATCATGTGTACATTAATTGACCTGTAAGAATAATCCCTGGGTTGGGCATGGGCAGAAACTTTATTTTTATCAATAATTTTATTCAAAATTATGGAGAGTAGTGATGGTGCTCCCCGAGGGGCTTTATCGCTTTTTTGCTAATGTTAAGGTGAAGTTATTAAATTGCAATTATTAAAACTAGAACTACTATCGTCTAGACTTACTGTTATTTGTCCTGATAGTGATGGTAACAAACTGTCAGCTGATTCCTCTAGGACCTGGTCTTGACCACATTTATTTGATAACTACAACTTACTTTTTCTCCGACTACGAAGTAACTGAAGTGGAAATATAATTATCATTTCAAAATCTGATTTGAAAAGGGAATTGAATTTAGGATGTAATTTAGTGTTTTCTTCATCTTCTTTTTTTGTTTTAGATAATCTGCACCAAAAAATGAATAAAAGTGGCTGTAAATTTTGATTCAATATTATTACAATTCCACATTCATCAACTTGTTAGGAGTTATAGTTTTTAGTTAGAAATAGTCTTTTTAAGAAGCCAGAAAGACAACAATTATAATTGTGACTGACCTGGAAAACTGACGAAATTGCTTACCTTGCAAGCAAGGCAGATGTCATTGCTTTTTCAACTAGATTGGTTTTTTTAAAATCTAAATTTGATTTATATTCAAAATCACAATATGGTTTTCAGAGTGGAAAGTCGACCATTGATGCGATGGACAGTTTAGTTGAATTTGTGGTAATGGTCTTGAGAATAATAAAAAAGTTATGAATATCTTTCTGGACTTGTCAAAGGATTTTGACTGTGTGGATTGCCATACCTTATTTATCAAATTAGGAAGATCTGAAATAAGAGGATTGCCACTTTCTTGAATTAGATTCCTTATATGTGGTAGAACTCAAAGAGTCCAGGTGGCAGAGATGTTGTCGAAGGAGGTTTAGGTTTAGTTTGATGTCCCTCTGGGATCTATACTTGAACCTGTCTTATTCATTCTTTATATTAGGGATCTGTTGCCATTACTAAGTACTGATCATTATTTGCAGTATGCTGATGATACAACAGTCATGGGTTTGATCCCTTTCCTTTTAGGACTAAACCACTTTCGTAAGTGTCAATGAAACAAGTAAGTACTTCTCGGGAAATAAGTTGCTCACTAATCCGGACAAAACTGTATCTTTGTTTTATAGTTTAAAGCATAGTGAGAATCAGTTGACTCCCACTATTATGTTGGGAGATGATGTCATAAAAGAGGTGAAAGGCACCAAATTCTTGGGTTTGATTATAGACAGTAATCTTGCGTGGAAGGAACATGTGGATGCTGTAGGAAAGTCAGTTCTGGAATTTTTGCTCTAAAGAATATTGAACCATTTAAAGAATTAGGCATATTAACTATTCCATGTTTATATATTTTTGAAATTATAATCCATTGTTGGGGAAAAGGTCAAACATTGCATAACATGGATTGTCATAGTTATAACACAAAACTTTCTTATCATGGAGGTGTTGAATTTATTAACAAACTTCCAGATTATTATGACTGGATGTAAATTTAAAAATAACTTAAGACGACTTCTGTCATCAAAGTACTTTTACTCGGTACTGTTTTAGATGATTTTTTTGGGGTGTTTTGGCTATATCGCAAAGTCATATTTTCAAAAATGAAATGAAAATAAATTATTTTTTATAATGTTTGGATTGTATAAATATTTCATGGTGTAATATGTTTTGTAATTTTATTTATTTTTTATTGTTGATTTTATTTGTTTGTATTGAAATGAATATGCTTTAAGAAAATGTAATTGATTAGAAAAATCTTTTGAAATGTTTGAGAATGTTATGACTTGGCCAATGTAACTTGTGGAGGCAGTAATAAATTAAATGAAATTGATGCTACAATAATATAGAAACCCTGGGGTGGGAGGAAGCTTGGTCAGTGGGCCATATATCGATCAAGATAAAGTGCTACAGGAAGTCTTGAAGATAGCCAGACAGACTTGGCGAGTAAGAGCTCCCTGGGAGAATAATTTTTGTAGATACCCAAAAGAACTTGGCGAGTAATAGCTTCCACAATAATTGCACATAGGGTGAGCAAACTTTGTGTATTTAGAAACTTGTAATTATTTTAGTCAGATAATTAAACTATAACATAGAATCTGTGAGTCACAACAATTAGAGTCATTCTGGATTAAGAGAAATAATACGAATATTATAGCATTTGTAAAAAGATAGGAGATGGTTATTCTTGTTAATAATGGTTAATTGAGTACTGCACCATTTGATATGATTGAAAATAAAGAACCCAGGTAGTTTAAAGGAACCAATCCTAACACCTTCCTTTTCACGGGGTACATAAAGTTATGCTCTTTTTCACTATATCTTGACAGTTCCATGGAAAGAGCTTACCAGCTTGGTACATGGAAAACTGTTCCTAAATCCTTGTCCTTTGCGATAGGGGTACTAACAGGAAGGAAGGAAGGTGGTTTTAGTGAGTAAAAATCCCACACTATTAGAAAGATCTTGTCTCCCTTTGTCTTTTGTAGATTTTCCACCTCTTCTCAGAAATAAAAAAAGCCAGGGAAGAGAAAGACACCCTAGATGAAATGAGAAACCTTTCCTCTCCACAACTCAAATCATCCCTTTAATTTAGTTCTTTCCTTTTCTTGCTATCTTAGCGTCACTGGGTGTTTATGTCACTGTTTTTACAGCTACATACCAAATGCTCGCGTAACTAAAACACTTCTTGAATAATCAGGGTAAGAATAAAATTGGTGATATATAAATTTCCTCAATAAATGCATTGAAAAACGAAAATACAAATAAACATCAGCAAATCCTTATAAGTCTCCTTGAGAAAAAATTTATATGCTATTTGAATGGATAATGTTATATATATATATATATATATATATATATATATATATATATATATCATGTTTGATAATTTTTTTTCAGAATTGAATGCAAATTATTTATATAATATTGTTGTACATATTTCATAAGAAAATTTACAAAAAATTCCTACTGTAATTGAGACATCTCAATAGGTGACACACCATTCTATTAAGGGTTGGTCGCAATCCCCTGCAATTGTGTGTGTGAGGAGGTTAATGTCCAAAATCAAATATACATGTCAAGACCATTCATGTTAATACTTGAATATCAGGAAACACACTAAAAATGAGTTTCCCTAGCTATTTTGTTGTCTTAGGACTCTATAAAACAAGATATACATGATATAATTTTGCAGTAGAAAGTTTCATTTAGGTTGGACAACCTTGTATGAAAGTTAACAGCTATTGGGACACATAAACAATTTTTTTTTTTTTAATATGATTTTTGTGTTATAAGAACCTAAAAACAAATTCCAAGTCAAAATTTCACTATAGTGAGATACACAATAGTGAATGTCAGGAAATTGTTTAAAAAAGCGAAAACTTGTTAACGATGTAAATTTTGTCATTTAAGACCAAGAGTATTTTAAATGCACAAGAACCAACTAGAACTTCGTACTAGCACATAAATTTAAATTTTAAAACAATAACAGATTTGAGTTCTACTAAAAATAGTAAACCGGTGTGGAAAAAAAAGACATACTACCATATTTAAAAATATTTATTTTAACACATATATAGATATAAAAAATGTATTCAAACAAACTAGAATATATAAAATTATAAAGAATACAGCACATATTATTTCATTTAACAAAACTGTAATTATTTAGTTTTGGTTTGTCATGTTAAGTCTTTACAAATTTCTGCCATTGTAAAGAATATTAAATCAAAAAAGTTCAATAAACTTTTTAATATTATTTTATTAGTACACTTGAAGTAAAATATAATGCCTAAATACATAATTTTTATTCACATTCACTTTAATTTAGATATGATAATATTTAAAATAAGGTAGCTACAATTAGTGTTATTAATAACAGTCTTAAATAGTACCCTATATACTGGCGAGTGAGAGAGTAAAGTTTCATAAAATAGTTATTAAATAATCTTACTTAAAATGACAGCGAGCAAATGACAGAACGATATTGTCTTGTTGGAGTTAGGTTTTAAAAGCAATTACTCTTTCACTCATCAATGTATAGGTATTCTAAAGGCATGTACAAGTTATTGTTACTGTGATAAAAACCACTTCTGCCCTAATAGCAGGGAAAACATGGGGATGTCAAATATGAATTCTACAATGTATTCCATGATAGTGAGACCAAACATCACATATGGGGCATGGGGTAGTAGAACCAAGTTGAGCACAACAACAAGGTCACTTGACAAAGTACAACAGCTGCCATGAATTTGCCAGGGGAAATGATATCGTGTCCCATGGGACCTATGAAGGTCATACTAGATTTTATACATCTCTCCATCTAGTTGTGGAGAAAGCATCAACAGTACATGCCTGTGAATTGAACAAATTTAATTGGAGATCACAAATGAAGGGAAAAAAGTAATAGACTACTGGGAACTCCCAAAGTGATTAATAATCAGGAGGTACAACTTTGGGAAGCACTTCCATATTATACTAAGTACAAAAAGTTAGTAGAGCGAGGAATCCATTAACTCAAAGGATACTATAGTTCGGTACACGGATGGGTCCAAAACTGAAGAGAGAAACTGGAGCCAAAATAGTTGGGACAGGGACCAGGGACTTGGAAGTGATGGACAAATTCCCCAGTATATTTCAGGTGTAAATTTATACTGTTGACATGTGTGAAAAGAAACCTTGACAGACAATATAAAAAGATAACATTGTAATTTTGGCAAATAGACCAGTCACCATAATGTGGAAATTATGACCGTAAGAGATCAACAGCTTGGATTAGTCTATGTAAAAATATGATAACATTACTAACATGCTTCCATACGAAGCATGGCACACTCTAAAGACATCTCGTGGAAACTTGGGCTAACAAATGACAGGAATTGTAGGTATTGTGAGGCAGGAGAGAAAACCCTTCATCATTTACTAATTTACTGCAAAGCTGTAGCTATATAGGTGCCAAAACTTTGGAAAGATACTAGGTGTAACTAGTAGTAGTAAAAAGAAGAGTCCTCAATCTTGAATTTATGGTAGCTGTGGAACTAGGAAGAATGCCATAACTGAGAATCTCAGGAATAAAGAAAGGGGAGCACAATACACCTCTTTAATGGTTACACTGCATAAAAAACTAATAATACAAATAATATTTATTTAAAAAATTAGATGTCAAAAAATATTTTTTTGTTTTATGCGCTGAGATGACCAGTGCTAAAAGTACAACATCATAACGTCATTAAATGTTGTAATTCAATTACAAGTTAAAAAATAAAATCATCACATAATAACATAATGAGCATGTAATTAGTGACAAGAACTTCTATATTCATAAACTATAAACATATAACAGTCTTTTAGCCAAGGATAGATTGCATGACAGATTATATAGAGAAAGAAATCATAAGTATAATTTTTCTCCTTAATTAAGGTCCGTTCACACACCAACAAAGTGGATATAACACATGCTACATTGGCAATATCTATAATGTGGTAATTCATATTAGATTCACAATAGAATGTTGATTTCCTTTACCCTCACTATTTTTCACCAGTATGCACAATAAATTATTATGGTGTTTTTATAGAAAATTCTTTTGTGCACCATTATTATTTAAAATAAGTTAAAAAAGGTTATTTAAAAAATATTTAGTTTCAAACATCATAACCTCAAAAATAAACAATAATTGAGAATCTAGACCTATATTAAATGTAGAGAATCTCAGTTTGTGCATGGACAGTCATGTTTTAGAAAAATAACTGATTTTTCATTGCTAATAGACATCACGTTTAACACTTTCTGAAACGTATACAAATTGTTTCATTTAAAACAGTGGCAAACAATATTTTAAAATGTAATGAAATTTTTGTGGATGGAACTGACCCTTAATATTAATAATCTATTCTGTGTTTCATTTTCACAATGTGCAATAATAATAACAAAGAAGATATAAAATGAATATCAATGTATAAAATTTTTTTAAAAACTATAAACTAACAATAAATGTGATGTTATTGATCATAATTTTAATCAAAATGTATTTAGTATAATTAATTTTAAGTAAAACTAAATAAAGTTTCAAAGGTGGTTATACGTAGAATTGTTACAATTTCTTTGGGACAGTACATGAAACATTTCCGAAGGTGGCAGGACTAAAACTACCAACATTATTAGAGTAAAGTGACAATATTCATCAGAAGAACATGGATTTCTAAAACCAATTCAAAAAGTGACAATTTAATTTTAAATAATGATATAGTAACACAATTTTGAAAAAGATAATATAAAACATAATAATTCTTGATACTTTTCAACGCATTGAACTTTGATTTTAAAGTGAGTAGCGATTTGGACTTGAAATGGTCTTATAACCCCAAAAGTTTTAAATATAAGTTAAGATCAGCATATTACAAGAAACTTAGACACTATGATTCATTACTTTTGGTCTGATTCTAGGTGCTAGACTAATGTAGCTCTTCATAACTATATTAACTAATTGTATCTAAATACTTTTAACTAGTAGGAAATACTCCAAATAGATTTATATCTATTAACTACAGGTACAAGATGGAAGTAAAATTTGTTATAAATAAAATCTACGGTGTCAATATACTGCTTTTTAAACTAAAATCAAAACAAAACAACTTCAGCCAATAATATATAAAGAATGTGATTTATTTTATAGAATAGATCAGGTATATATAATTAGCCAAAAAAATTATTTGTACAAAATTCCGTGTGAAAATACGTATTTAGAATGAATCTGAAAGAATCATAAATATCAAGCATAATAAATGATATGCAATGATAAGTTTCAGAATCCGCATTGACTGAAGGGTTCAACTTGCTTAAATTTGTAGTATACTAAAACAATAAGTGCAATGACGGCACTCATCATTCAGCAATCAAAACAATACTATAAGAGATTCTAGATTCACAATCTCTTTCCTACATTATTTCAGCTAATTTTTTAGAAAGTATGTAAAAAGACAAAGAAAAAATTATTCCTGAAATATTGGAAATGGTAAAAATTTCCTTTCAATTTTAGATAAATAAATTCATTTGTAAGAATTTTGTAAGCCTAGTAGTAAATTCAAGATAGTTTAACTTAATAGTAATGACTCGGGTACTTATTTTTCTAAAATTATTAGATCACTAAATCAGTAAATGTTTAGATATTGTATGGATAGGAGACACAGACTTACGTTGGAAAGTGGTCCTTGGTATTACCTTGACGTATCTCCGGTCTTTGTAAGTTGCTGGTTGTTTGGCCCTGAACGTTGTTGTTTGGAGCTGGAAGGAGGGAGGTATAAGGTAGTAGTGAGGAGTGGACTGACCCGGTAGGGTTGGGAAGGTTTCTGCCGGGGAATGGTGAGAGGAATTTGGCACACTTGGTGGTCCTGAAAAGAGCCCTTTGGCCTGAGGTCACCTACAGCACCACGTATAGTGGAGCTCTAAGGTCGCCGGGAACTGGATTGGTTAGTCGGACGGGCGAAATGGGAATGTATATTGGTTTTGGCACAAAATAGCTGATCTCTCCCGTGAAATTCAGCAATGGAGTGGCTGGGTAGCTGCTTGAGGAGATTTCCCTGCAGTTGGGCTTGGTTGTTGTCGACTTATTCAACTTGCACTTCGCTGGGCAACTCGTCTTTCCTTGTTCGTCCTCCTCAGCATCGAAGGTGCACAGACCACTACCGCCAGAGCCAGAGCGCTAACAATTTCCTTTTCAGGAGGTGATAGTGCTGTGATGGTCCACTGGTGCCAGGGTTTCTCCTAATAATTCCCCTGTTGGGGGCACATAGCACGTCTTCTTCGGCAGGCGTTGGTCCGGGGTGGTGAACAACAGCAGGTAGGCAGGCAGGTGGTCTTCAAAAACTAGTCATGTTTGTGCTAAACAGGGTGCTAATGCAAACTCCCTCGCCTTACTCATCAGCCTGAGTGTGTAGGAGGAGAAGTGATGAGGTGAAGTGTAGATCTTCCGGAGAAGTAGTGATTTTGTAATGATCTGATCGAATGGTTTCCCGGAGGAGAGGAGAAGTGATGATTTTGTGAGGTTTTCGCACTCTACTTATACAATTTTCAACTCTCGTAGCTAGCTTGACTAGGACTGGTTGAGTCCTAAACAAAGAGCTGTCTATTGTATTCATATCAGGTGGTGCGAACCAATCAGAGAACTAAAAAACACTAAAGTTCTAATATATTTCATAAACACTGATCACTTTATCAATCAGTAGACAGTATAAAGAGAAGACTGAATTGTTTTAATCTAGGATGGATCTGTGCTAAGTGTTGATCTGAGCGTGTTGGAGAGGATAAAGAATGATTTATATTTGGTTAGGAGGTTCTCTAGATTTTGTTACCTATAAATGAGACAGTTCCCATCTTCTTAGTTCTGAGGGGTTACATTCTGGAGGGAGCGATTTTATATTTTTTGTCATGAAGCAATCATCAAAAGTGACAACGTTGTGGATTGCTGCATGTTGTACAGTTGGTTTCTCTATATCCATAATTTTACATCATATCTGTGGCATTCATCCTGATTGTCTGTGATTAGGCCTTTCTATTGAGCTGGGCAAAACCTGTACTGTACCGGTAGTTAGTAGATAACATTTTTTGTTGTACATGGTAACGACCTTTAATTTAAAACCGTTTTTTTACAGGAGGAACTATTGAAGTTGTCGGAGGGAAGATGTATTTTGAATTTTTGATTGTGAAAGGGAACAGTGTTTACGAAATATTGCAGAACTTTTGTGTTTTTTTTTTATGTGTGTGTTTTCCTATTTGTGTATTACAAGGTAATATCAAGGAGCCTGTGTCCCCTATCCATACAAAATATAAACAAATAGGCTATGTACCCTACTAAACTCTAATCTAAAATATCTTATTCTTACCTCATATTAACAAAAAAATTCTCCCATACTCTAAGTAATGTCACATTTTACCGAAAAAAATAAATAAGAATAACCTTTAAAATAGTAGCAATATGTTGTTAAATGGTTATTACAAAGTAGATTAAGTATTCAAATAACACTATTTTCTTCCATAATTAATAGGTATTAATTGTAGATATATTTCTGTATTAAAATGAAAAATTAATACAGAAACTCCAATAACACCAGCATAAGAAATTGAAAGTAAGAAATACTTTTAAAAGAAAAAAAATGACTACACATATATAAAAAGAAACATTTGATTTCTAGTTGAGGGGGGAAAATGATTCATCTAATGTATAATGTTCCAAACTAAAATTAAAAAATCAATACAGAAATTTCATTAAAATTACTGAAATTACAAAATTATTGTGGATTTCATTTAGAGAGCACCAGCATAAAACTTACACAAAGAGATTCAAAATTGAAGAGATTCAATTTAAACAAAGCAAATTGTACTTAGAAAATAAAATATACTAATTATGATAACACTGTAAATATAACAACAATATTTAGTGTACAAATGTTGTATATTGAAGGTTAGCTTAGCAATAATTATTAAAGATTAAATAGTATACAGCCACAAGTTGATAAAAAATATATTTAGATTTAGTGATTTTAATTCAATATGCATCAACAAAACATACCTTTATATTATATTTTTAATTAATTACATAAATCATAAAGGTTAACGGGAAACTATTCCTAAAAAAGATATAAAACTAACAAAACTGTGATAAGAACTAACTTTTAATAAAAAATGATAATAGATGGGAAATAAAAGCAATTAAATACAGTAAAATGTTAATAGTATATTTAAGAAATAACAAATAAGTTGGTAGAATATAAACTACAATAGGCAATTAACAGGATATGTAGGTATTTGGTTTTGAGCAAATAATTACATTACTTTTAGGAGTTTACTTTACAGGAGTTTGCACAATTTTAAAAATTGTAGTTGACTATATACATCATTTTAACCTGTGTATATCTCTGTTTTAGAAAGCAACGTAGAAAAAAAATAGTATTATGAACTATAGTCAGCTCTCTTTTACAATTTCTCTTTTATGTGATTGTATTAAAATCCACACTTTTAATTGATGTCAACAATCCGAATCACAGTGCATAAAGACAGCACCACACATTATTGAGAATCCCAATAATATCGCCATAAGTTTCAACAGTCGATCTCTGCCTGTAAATTAAATAGAATTTATTTCCTGTGTTAAATCAAGAAAAATTTAAGTATATATGTATAAGTTTACACTACTGTATAATATACAGTAACACGATCAAATAATAATAATAATAATCCATAAATTAGGAGATTATAAAAAACGTCTTTGGACTAGAGATTTTAATATATGGTCTATGAAGTTTTCATTTCAAGATAACCACATTAATCTATTGAATGTGGTCAATTATGAACATACTGCTTTAAAATGTATTACCTTATTTAGGTCTAATCATAATCCTTATTGTAAATGTTTTATTCGGTTACCAGTTTCGACAAATTAGATTGCCATCGCAAGATCAACAAAGACAGTCACATAATCAATATTCACAACACTTAGTAAACAGACAAATAAAACAGATAGACAACTTTTTCATGTTGCATTTATGATGAAATACTTAGTCGCTATGCATGGTTCACTGTGAAGAGTCGGGTGTACATTCTTGTCTAATTTAATTTTCCAAAACCGATAATCAAATAAAACAAATACAAGAAGGATCGTGATAGACCTAAATAAGACAATGAATTTTAAATTATTACACAATCTTGGAGACTAGAATTACAAAAATGTTCAACATACTGTTGCTTACTGATGGTTTTGTTCAGTTGGTTTAAAATGAAGATATTCTTCAAAAACAGATATTTAACTTTGAAATATATCTATTGTATTTACTTTTTCACATAGAAATAGTATAAAGTTGTGTAATGTGTCCAAAATCAATGTTGGATTTTTGCAGATAAATCCGTTTGAGGTTCCTTGAGTCCAAAAAAATAGTTTTATTTTGTCTGTCTGTCTGTCTATCATCTGTGGAATGCTCTACAGCACACATGTAGACAGATTTTAACAAAATATGGTATGTGGGTATATTTGGGTCATATCTCGGGAGGTTTTTTAAAAATATTTTTGGTAATTCAGAAAAAACACAAAATTATGATTTTCATAAAATTTTATCCAAGTGTAGCCTCTTAAATAAATAATATTGGCCACCATTACTTAAAAAATGCCAGTTCATAATTTCTCAAAATCAATTTTACCAGTTATATAAAAAATTTAGCGAAATATGAAGATTAACAACCTAATCCCATGTGCAAAATTGCAAGTAAAAAAATACTACAATTAGGAATAATTGACAATAAACAAAAAAGAAGACAGCTGTCATTAAAAGCTCGATTTATGGTGAGGACAGGTTTATGGCTCAAGGAAAGCAAGTTTAGGCTCTTTTTTAAATATATAAATATTTTTTAGACATAATTGACATCCACCTAACTGAAATATATAGTGACAATTAGTTTCGGATAGGTGAATTAGAAAGTTTGTGCAATGGTGTTAATTACAATTAGAATTTTTTAATCACATTTTAAAAGAAAACTTTTAAAGTTGTAAAATAATTACAGTATAGTAATATGCCATATGTTTTTTCTTTGATTATTTTGACCTACGATTCTGCGTTTTTCCTCATTTGATTGACGATAACTTAAAAATGGATTTGAACATAGTTTATTTCGTCAAATTTTACATTCAAATCATGTATCACAGGATTACTTTTCCATTTAAAAAATGAAGTTCATTTCAAGATGGTGGACAAAAATTTTAAACTCAACAAAAAGTGGTTCTTTTATAGGTGTGAATAACTGCATTTATTTCTATTTCATAATACTCGTACATTTTACGATACAAGCTGTTTCCAGACTTTTCAAACATCCTGTATTTAAACTTTAAAAAAATAAAATAAAGTAACTAGTTCTCCCAAAACTATATATTATAACTTATAATATATAATATATTAAAATATGTCATGGCTATAATAAAGTCTTGTAACAATAACAGCAAATTAGTTAAAAATATGGCAAGGCAAGAAAACTGATATTTGACATAGAATCTTAGCATAGTCATATAAAATTGCCTGAATGTAACTAGATATTCCAAAAATACTAACCACATTTTTAACTTAAACCCAAACTGCAATTTAAAAGAACACGATTCTACATAACAACACTTTGATCAAATTGTATGGAGGAATAGTGCATAGCATTAAAAACCCTTAACTCAACCAATGAATGACACAATGCTAAGATGTAATTACCATCACCTTTTGATTGATTGCAAGGACAAGCACTTGTTCTGTGTACATCTTTATGGATAGACGCAAATCAGTACATTTCGTCCAAATTTTATAACAATAATAAACCAGTGTTTTATTTAATGATTTTTAACAAATAACACACTGCCTGAATACATGATTGCCTCTATTCATATTTGACAGACTACAAAATATAAAGTAGCTGATTAGGTAACACCTCCTCCATCTTACGATCTATACACAGCCTCCATCCTAAAGTTTACCAATGTGATTGATAAACTAATCAATATTTTTATTTATCACCCGTTTGGCAAGTATGTTTGGGCAATATGGAGGCAGTTTTATAATCCAAATTATTTAATTTAAATAGATTTAATTTAAATCTATGAAGTGTATCAATAATAAATATAATTTTTCTTAATCCTGTCATCAAATACAGAGGACAGTTAGGTGTGTTATTTGGTAAACAGGATTTTTTTTTTTATAAATAAGCTGCAAACTCCTTCAATTTGGTCACTATACTGATATCCCCCACATTTGACACCCGTAACACATAGAACAATCTGTCAATCAGAACAAACTGACAACCGCTTTAAAGCAAAAAAAAAAACTTTATCTTACAGAATTTTGTGGTCACGAAAAAGTTTCCCCCAAACAATGTTTATAACATCTTTACAGCAGTTCTTTTCTTTAAAATGCAATTCCCAAGACAACATTGTAGTTACCGTTACTCCCAGATAATTGTACTTATTTACTACTTCAACTCTTTCACCATTATAGGATTCAACTCTTTCAACTCTATCTCCGATGCCAAGTTTTCCGACATTTCTAAACACCATGATTTTAGATTTTTAAATTAACTTGCAAGTGTCAAAGTTTACAATATTCTCTAGATTACTTATCATAACCTCACAGCAGGAGGCGCAACCACGACAATGCCATCTGTGTACAATAAAGCCCTAAAGCATGTCCCCCCTTCCTCCAAAATTACATCCCATTTCTATGACTTCTGGAAAATCATTAATGAATAGAGAGAATAGAAAGGAGTTAATATAAAGCTTTGACTCAACCCCTTTACCGTCTCAAAACAATCCATTATCTCACACTAACACCATATTCCCAATGTTATGTTCCTATATAAATCCTTTATATACGTAGATCCAGTTTGTAAAACAATGCATTTCTGTAGATGGTATCAAAGTCTGATGAGAAGTCAATGAAAAACAATATAATTTAGCCTTTTTACTGACAAACTTAAATTAATCTAACTGGTGAGATTAATAAATTATTAATAGTGCAGTAACCTTTCCGAAAACTTGCCTAGTATTCATATAAGATACTAAACTCGGTAACCAGCAAATTTAAACAATTGTATAAATTTTAGCGATACAATCTATAAAGGCCAACTCTCTACAGTTTTTTTATATTGTTAGGATCACTTGTTTTATGTAATTGAAAAATAATACAACCATTTAGAACGAGACCGCTTCTCTAAATCCTGTTAATATCTGAAGTAATTTTTGTATAAATGGTTCTGGGATATTTATCAAAAAAATATATGGAACTCTCTCAAACCCTGAAGAATTACCGTTTTTAGTCTTACCCAATACAACCTTAGGGTTCATGCTATTTTACTCGTGAAAAATTCAAGTATTTTCCAGAATTTTTCAAGGATTTTTTTAAATTCAAGGATATACAGTCAAATTAAAATTTTGTTTCCAATAACATGTAAACAATAATACATAAACTAAATTTATCTTTTTAAACATAAATCACATAACTGATAGAATTAGATACACTAAACAAACCAACAGTTGTAATGCAAATTGGTTTTGAATTTATTTTTGCAATAATTAAAACAAAATTGGGAACTAAAAATATGGTAATAGTATTCAAATAATTAAAAATTAATAATAGTATCTAAAATTTTATCTCTAAGAGAATTTTTCAGGATCTTGAATGACTTGCAGGTGGTTCAATAAATTTCTATGTGTCGATTTCATTTAAATATTCCCAAAGACTAGCTAATAATTATAAACTCATCTCTATAGCCTGGATATTTTCCGCGATCAATGTTCACTAAACTTGTGTGGAAATATAACTTTTTTTGTTTTGGCATATTAAAAAATCTGCCTGTCAAGCTGGACTTTCTTTAACACTACACAAAAATTGTTCAACATACCAAATCTGTATTATCATTTACCAACTTTATATGCATTTTATTAAGTAAGAAGTCCACAAGAACCAATATTAATCATTTCAACATTAAATTCTTCTGACCTTTTTCGAAAATAAATTGTAGTATTTCTAGTTTACATGTGAACTATCCATGGAAATTTGCAATGTATTATTTAGTTTAAGTGGTTTTGTTTTGTCGAAAAAAAATTATAACATATCTTCTGCAGTGTCATGTCACATAAAAACCGAATTCAAATAAAATGTTTAACTTTATTTTCCTTCTGATACCAAAATCTCATATGAATGTCCAGTTGCTTTTCTAAATAGAATATTAAATTTTTTTTTAAAAACACAATGTTCGGAATTACTGGCATAATCAATAAGGCTATTTGTGGTGGTACAGTGCTACTCCAAAAACAGCAATGTATTTTGTTTTCTTCCTTCTGCAAAAAAAAAATGAAGTAATTGAGCTGTCCAGAAACTTGATCTTGAATAGCTGGTAAATATATTAATGATGACATTTAATTGTATTCAAGATCCATAAAACTTCAACATTTAATAATTCATACCCAACAGCAAATATTTTGTAAGTCCAAATTTCACAATTATTATTATGCCATCAAAAGTACTAAGCTTCCAACGTAGGAGTGCAAGGTTTTGAACACGAAACAAATAGTTTAAAATTAAATCCAAACTAATCGACATTTTCATTTCTGACTTGTGCTTTTCTCCAGCAGAATGGCTTCGTAAAGCTGCTTCTCCCAAATTAGCAATACTAAACACTTTCATACAAATTAATTTACATTTAGCATTATGTTTATCATTTGGAACTTTCAATACCCAACCCATTTCAAATTTTACAAACACTCATAGTTAAAATTACATTTAGCAGTTCTTAACATTTTCTAAAAATCTAAGAAGGAATAATCTTTACAAATTGGACAGAACTACAATAGCCTACTTTATCTTTATCTAGGCTAGTCATAAAATTTGGCTATTAAAAATAAAAAAGTTTAACTATCTTCTTTATAGAAAATATTATTAATTTCATTGAGGTGTATAAAATTTCAATTTTATTTTTTGGAAAGAGGATTCAGGGTGATTGTTTTTTGATTGTACAATAAAGTAAATTAAAAATAAATCAACTAAACCGATTAAATAACCAAAGAATTTAATATTAAACTTTCAAAAATAAAGGAATGAAAATTAATATTCATCTGTATTTAGAACTATTGAGTTATGTTAGGGCCCACATACTGGTTTTTAACATATACGTCTAACCATGATAATATTATATATCGTAATGATTATCCATTATTATAAACTAGAATCAAATAAAATGATTAATGGCAGATTGAGACAAAATATAAACAAAAAATTAATCAAACAGCATACAAATATACTACATGGCAATAATATCAACAAAATAATGTTTAACGTCACTATAATGTAGAATAATACAATTCAGATATTTCTTGATATGATAATGGCAACTAATAAGCAGGAAATAGAAATAGTGATGAACACTGTTTCACAAAACTGCTACTTATTCATGGGGAGTTATATTTCCCTAGTTACATTGCATATATCGCGAAAAGCTGTGAAATAAGTCAAATTTATAGTATCAGTATATTTGTGATTACAGTAACAAGGATTAACGTAGTGTGCTACTGGTTCTTCTTGTATATATATTTGATGGTATAATACATTTAATGTTTTGTAATTTTATTTATTTGTTATTGTTGATTTTATTTGCTTGTTTTGTAATGAATATGTTTTAAGAAAATTTACCTGATTAGAAAAATCTTTTCAATTGTTTGAGAATGTTATGACTTGGCCATACAATGTAATATGAATAAATGAAATTGTGAGTTAATCACAAAAAGGACCTGAAGTATGTCTTCAGTGTTCCTTTAAACTTTAGAGAGTTCTTGTGTTGAAATATGTGTAGGTAGGCATCTCGTTAAACATAGGAATGAGTTCTGGTGTCAAAATACATGTCTTTAATGTCCCGTTAAAATCACACAATCTCTGGCATTGAAATACATATCTGCAATGTCCCTATCTCTTTAAACACAGAAGTGAAGATGAAATATAAATATGTTTTCGATGTCTAAAATTATATTAAAAGTTTTGGTACTAAGGTGCTGTTCTTCGTTTCTATGTATTACAAGTCATTTATGTACTTAGATTATTACCGACTCAGCTCAAATTCAATAGTTATGTTCTCTGACCAAACAACTTGGTTCTGCCAAGACAATCAAGATGCATAACCAATTCTATATATAATAGAATATATCCTTCCTTTCCTTACCAATTTGACCATTTAGGTTTTCTATACTTCGAAAAGAATGGCAGAGTTTTAGTGTTGCATAAATCTGTACCATGAGGGATGCCAACTGTTCTTCATTAGTTCCAACTAGTCTGCAAATTCTATAGGTGTATTGGTATGACTAATTGCTAAGTTAAAAAGATACTGTTCTTATTAATTAATTGAACATTGATTCTGTGGTGATTTTAAAACTTTAAAAGGTTTGTTATATATTCTACTTCTGAAATAGGATAATGAATTCTTATACACACATGTCTTTATCATACAAGGAGTATATAGAAGAGTTAACCCAAAGACATTTATGACCAAGATATCACTGATAATATTAATTTGTTGGTCAGTCCAAATAAAAGGAGTTTCAGTATTCTTCGTGAGGTTTCTCTAAAGAAAAACATTTGATATTCCACACATTACAGGTTTTATGTTTAACTTACTATTTTATACATATCCAACACATATAGTATAAAATACATTTGTTTAAACCATTTGACAACTGCATAATCATTAACTTAAAATTAATGGAAACTAAATGTTTAGATGAATGATTGTAGGCTTACCTTGTTCCATTTCCCGAGGTAAGACTTCAAAACATGTGACATATAAGAATGTTCCACAAGCTATACCTTGTAAAATACCATTGACTGTACCTACACTTACAGCCAAGCAGAAATTTTCAAGGTATATACCAAGCACTACTCCAACAGGTGTTGTTAATGCAAAACAGATATCTAGACCTATCACAGTCAACAAGGACATATCACTTTGAAGTAAATTCAGACCTAAGCTGAAGGAAATTACTAACTGAAAAATAAAACAATAATATATGGTTACATACTAAATGTACTGTCAAAGATAAAATGTGTATTTTAAAAATATTTTTAAAAAAACCTTACAGTATAAAACAATTATATAAAATTGTATTAAAGTTAAATAAAAAAAAGTAATGTAAAATAGCTACAGTATAAGTAGTAAGACATTAATATACATGTTGCTAGAAAGTGATTACATAACATTCTATAGAAGTTAAATGAAATACACGTTAACAATACAAAAATTATTTCAATGCTAGCTCTTAACCCATTTTCAGGTTCCAAACCAAAGAATTACTGATATTTACATAAAACCTACAATCAAAAGCATATATTTTACTTATCTATAAACCAATGAATGTCCAGATAGTTACTTTAAAGGGGAAAATAGCTGCAGTTACTTTTATGTTACAAGTACAGTTGAATTAGCTTAAAGCGTAAGAAATTTAGTAGTTATTTCAGAATTTAGCATCTTAAACAAAAATTTATTGTGAATATGAAGGAATATTATAACTTGATACTGTAAATTACTATTGTATTTTCATATTACATAACAATATCTGTATATTAACTTATCACTATTGTAATTGAATGAAGGTTATACCCATTCAAACACTAGACCATTATACCGTATTAACATTAATTTATTAAGTTAATAAAAGAAATATTACAATATAATTTACATAACGCTTTTGATAAAATACAGTAATCAGTAATAGAAATGTGTTGGTTTTAGATTTCTATTAAAATTTTTCCAACACTTTTTTAGTTTATTCAAGTCAACCACAAAATCATCACATACATTGTTTATTTCCCTGAAATTTGTTACAAGTTTTTAGGGCTTTCTTAGGTTTATTTTTTGAAGTAAACAGCACTGGTTCAATTTTTTCTATGTGACTGTTGTTATCACTGCACAACATTTATGACATTGTCACCAGTCAAGGTTTCGTTTGTAGGTAGGTCATCATCAACTACTATGAAATTCATCTATTTCATAAGAACCAAATCTTCAAAACTAACAATGCTTTGAATCCATTAGAAAAGGGCCATATCTTCGTCATAATTAAAATTTGGTATTGCATTAGCAGAAATGTTATTCCAAGCTCTGCATTAACCAGATGGCAATTAAAGCCATTATGTTAAATTCCCTTTTTTTCTTCTAGACAGTATAGGATTTGAATAACCACAAAACATCTATAGTTTACTTTAAAACTATGAATAATCCAATGGTTGCAGTTTTGCTGTTGTGTTAAAAAGAACACAAGCTTAAAGTTCACCAACTTTGAGTGAGCAGGACAGTTGTAAATCAATAGTAGAATATTTCTTTTCTGTTTTCGTAATTTGCATCCTACTTACGATCTTCAAACATTGCAGATGTCATCTAAGCTTTACTGTTCACTCCATAATTAACTGGAATTTTTTTACATTTTTGAAGCATTGGGGGAGTTTTCATTTTTCTGTGCCAGTTAAATGTGTGGCTCTGTCCTGTCAACCATTACTGCAACAGAAATCAATATATCCCAGGATACAAGCAAATTTGTCTGCCTATGTTTCTAGAGTGGGTTCGTTTACTCCATTTCACTTTAAACCACTCAATTAGTACATTATTTAAATCACTTTTTTTCACATTTTAAAATTTTCTTTACTCATATTCTTTTTTCAAATCAATTTTCAAGTGGTTTACGGTTTTTCCAAATTGTTGACACAGTTGGTGAAGATAACCCATGTTTTACAATGTCAGAATTCAACTCGCTGTCTTCAATTACACAAAATTTTCTACCAACTGAAAGAACTTCCAATATAATGCACTGATACTGTATCCACTTTGTGGATGTTAAACGTTTACTGAACAACACATTACACATCACTACAACCACTACACATCACTACAACCACTACACATCACTACAACCACTACACATCACTACAACCACTACACATCACTACAACCACTACACATCACTACAACCACTACACATCACTACAACCACTACACATCACTACAACCACTACACATCACTACAACCACTACACATCACTACAACCACTACACATCACTACAACCACTACAACCACTACACATCACTACAACCACTACACATCACTACAACCACTACACATCACTACAACCACTACACATCACTACAACCACTACACATCACTACAACCACTACAACCACTACACATCACTACAACCACTACACATCACTACAACCACTACACATCACTACAACCACTACAACCACTACACATCACTACAACCACTACACATCACTACAACCACTACACATCACTACAACCACTACAACCACTACACATCACTACAACCACTACACATCACTACAACCACTACACATCACTACAACCACTACACATCATTACAACCACTACACATCACTACAACCACTACACATCACTACAACCACTACACATCACTACAACCACTACAACCACTACACATCACTACAACCACTACACATCACTACAACCACTACACATCACTACAACCACTACACATCACTACAACCACTACACATCACTACAACCACTACACATCACTACAACCACTACACATCACTACAACCACTACACATCACTACAACCACTACACATCACTACAACCACTACACATCACTACAACACATTACACATCACTACAACCACTACACATCACTACAACCACTACACATCACTACAACACATTACACATCACTACAACCACTACACATCACTACAACCACTACACATCACTACAACCACTACACATCACTACAACCACTACACATCACTACAACCACTACACATCACTACAACCACTACACATCATTACAACCACTACACATCACTACAACCACTACACATCACTACAACCACTACACATCATTACAACCACTACACATCACTACAACCACTACACATCACTACAACCACTACACATCACTACAACCACTACAACCACTACACATCACTACAACCACTACACATCACTACAACCACTACACATCACTACAACCACTACACATCACTACAACCACTACACATCACTACAACCACTACACATCATTACAACCACTACACATCACTACAACCACTACACATCATTACAACCACTACACATCACTACAACCACTACACATCACTACAACCACTACACATCATTACAACCACTACACATCACTACAACCACTACACATCACTACAACCACTACACATCACTACAACCACTACACATCACTACAACCACTACACATCACTACAACCACTACACATCACTACAACCACTACACATCACTACAACCACTACACATCATTACAACCACTACACATCACTACAACCACTACACATCATTACAACCACTACACATACTACACATCACTACAACCACTACACATCACTACAACCACTACACATCACTACAACCACTACACATCACTACAACCACTACACATCACTACAACCACTACACATCACTACAACCACTACACATCACTACAACCACTACACATCACTACAACCACTACACATCATTACAACCACTACACATCACTACAACCACTACACATCACTACAACCACTACACATACTACACATCACTACAACCACTACACATCACTACAACCACTACACATCACTACAACCACTACACATCACTACAACCACTACACATCACTACAACCACTACACATCACTACAACCACTACACATCACTACAACCACTACACATCATTACAACCACTACACATCATTACAACCACTACACATCACTACAACCACTACACATACTACACATCACTACAACCACTACACATCACTACAACCACTACACATCACTACAACCACTACACATCACTACAACCACTACACATCACTACAACCACTACACATCACTACAACCACTACACATCACTACAACCACTACACATCACTACAACCACTACACATCATTACAACCACTACACATCACTACAACCACTACACATCACTACAACCACTACACATCATTACAACCACTACACATCACTACAACCACTACACATACTACACATCACTACAACCACTACACATCACTACAACCACTACACATCATTACAACTACTACACATCATTACAACTACTACACATCACACCAGACACTCTATTGTGACAAACCCTGCCATTGTTGAAGTGGGAGAAAAGATTATTCTCACAAACAGACAGTGATACGAACCCCTGTCACAAGGGATGGCTAGGTCATAACTGATAAACATGTGCTTATATAATGTTAACAATAAATTGAATCAAATGCATAATTCTAAAGTTCACTTGTGTATAACACTTTAATAAAACATGCTCGCTGAGAGTCTCTGTCCGAATTCTAAGAATATTTTTCTTGTTATATGCTCGCTAAAACCGAGTAAAATTGTAATAATGAAAACCAACTAAAGTTTTAAATATTGCTGGTTAAATATAAGCTTGCTATGCTTGTGTTTGACTGCATATATGTAAAGTTATAACATTAACAAATATACATCAAAAACAGCTACTCTGATTTAAAAAAAAATAAAATATCACCTATTCTAAACAGCATCTTCTTAAAATACCTTGTTTTAATATTATTAGATTATTGTATTTCAATTGGAAACTTATGAAAGTAATTTGGTTCAAGATACAAGAAATTTTATTTGTCTTTCTGAAAGTTATTTATTCATATTTTGAAATATTCTTGCCTGTAATTTATAACTTGCACAGTAATCTTACCTTATGTGTTAATACTGCAAATAATATTCTCATTACTGAATCAAAATCGGCTTGCAAACCAATAGCCAGTCCTTCAAAAATTGAGTGCAAAGACAGTGCTAGTAATAACAAAAAAGAGCGAAAGCTAGGTACAGGCTTCTGATGTACCAGTTCAGGTAGATCTGGTACCCTCTGCACTGTTGGGTCATCAACCTGGAATAAACAATTACAAGTATATTACTGTATTATATATTATAATATTAGACAGGGTTATCATAAAAGAATGGTGGGGTTTCGAACATGATTTAAATGAAAACAGAATTACTTACATACAACTGATGTTGTTTATTTATCTAAATCGTCGTCTGAAACAGTTTTTTAACATACCTAATAAATTTTGATCTGTACCCCATTAGTCGCTCGGCAAATGTCCAATCGATAATCAAGTTCTGCCCAAAATGTTAGTAAACACATCTTTGTTAACGATTGTCATAGCTTCCTTAACCCTGGAACCGGCAGATGTTAATTTTCTTCGTTTGTTTAAAAATTAATAAAATATATTATTTTTATACAAAACCTAACTTATAAGACATCATTTTTCTCAGAAAGATGCATAGAATTCGGATGAATCATGAGGTAAACTTATATATCTAACTTTAATTTCTTCCGGTTGGAATGTCGTGGAATTTCTTTTAAGATTTTTTAGTTTCTGTTGCCTTAATATATTATCAATAATTTTAGGATCAAACCCATTAAACTGAGCTATTTCTTTTATATTATTTATTTCAATGTATTCAATATGTATTCAATTAGTTGTAAGATATGTAAATATGTGTATGTGTATGTATGTGTATGTGTTTGTGTATGTGTTAAATTAAGTAGTCACATTATTTTGTATTGTTAAGTTATAAAGACTTTTGTAAGGAGTAGGCCACCTGTTCTCATTAGCTTTGTTAGAGGTACAGTTATCTTTCTCCCCACTCCACAGGTCAAAGACATATAACAATAACTTGACAAAGGGCCAGCCCAAGCCTCTACCTTACTGGTCAACTGATCTGTGGAGTGGGAGGGATTTTAGCTTGCACTCAGGTTATCATAGTTTTAGGTTTAATTTTATTTCATTAGTAGATATGTAAGGTTAGATTTAGTTTATAAGCAAGACCCTCCGATGATGATAACCATGTTATCGAAATGTACATCAGGGCATTAAGTGGAAATAATTAATAAAGAACAATTAATCCGATAATTGTGTTTTATTAAGTTTCTAGTGATTGTGGTTAGGGGCAAATTCGAATTATTATCACTCAATAAAAGAAAATTTGGTTATAGCCTAGATTTACAATTTACCTTTTAGGTTATCCAAAATATAAATCGTTCACAAACTAGAAATTCACGAAAAAACATAAACTTTAGGAATAAAAACACATATATTGTAACTTGTATATACAATTTATATACAATTTGTATACACAAACCTTCAAAATAACTAATATCTAACCCCAAAACAATATGCGCCACGCCAAATATTACAGTATTTACGTCACAATTGTTATGTTTCGAGATCAAAACAAAACCTTCAAGTAAGTATTTGCCTATATCAAGTGGTACCAACTTGTAGAATGAAATTTCCTCTACAACATACTATAAAGAACAAATACAAAATATCAAATGTATTGTATGGTATGTCATTTCGTAAACTGCACCGAATGCCAAATGAATTTCGTGCCATCAGGTTTGTTCTGTGGTCAAGTAGAAATATCTCTGGATCTGTGAGACGCAGAAAAATTTGTAATCTACGGTTTGAAAGAGAAAGATGTGATCTATAGAACAGTGTTTTGGTCAACCAGTTTGACAGAAATATAGATTTGTAATCATATCGGGAAAAATGGCGTCGCGTTTACGAAAAGGCGCAGAGTTGAAATTTACGATTTTACGTATCAAAAATATGCAAACTTCACCAATTTTTGAAATATTATTTATAACGTTTTGTGGTTTTTTTGCAAGATTATGCATCTACGTAACATTAGCTTTCCAACGGTATTTTATTTATTGCGATAAGACCATTCTAAGTGGGCGTAATGTTGAATTGCAAAATACGTGTTTTATAGTTGGTGAAATCACTCGTCAACAGGTAGGCGACCTACTTGTAGGTCGCGTGCCATCTAAAGGGTTAATCCTGTTCCTTAAGTGATTTAGGTCATGAATTTTTTCTCGATAAAACAATGTTTTTGATGTACCCCCACAAGAAGAAATCGCAAGGTGTTAGGTCTGGAATCCTTGGAGGCCAGCGTATAGGTCCATTTCGTGTGATACACTTGGCCTGCCAGATGATATCTGCTTTTGAACTGATCCAGTTTCTTCGCATTGTTTGAACCAATGTCATATGTTATTTTCATGTGGTGGATCTTTTCTATATTCACATCGAAATGCATGTTGCACTGAAATTGCAGACTTGAATTCAGTCAGCAACAAAACACCTTTTGCTTTTTTTTTATTAGAACACATAAAAACACACTCCACATAGAACATTCCAGAAAACATAAAACACACCACGACAACAATGCTTGAACTAATTTTGAGGTTACAACAGCTGTTAAACAAACTTTTGGGTTATAGGCTATCAGCGATACCAATATAACACCATAAAATTTCTCTACTGTTTTCGTATGAATTAATGAAACCCCACCATTCTTTTATGATAACCCTGTATAATATTATGTGTTATATAATAAGTATATTACTGTATTAGATGATAGTAATATAAATTAAAATTAATATGTAAAATAAAAAAACAAACAAATAAAAAGTTAAAAAATAATTGATTACATATCTATATTTGACAACAAAAGTAGTAGGTTTCCTTGTTGGTTGCTACAGCTGCTTCGTCTTCACTAGAGTCATCATCAGATACAATACACATAAAAAAACATGTCCATTTTACACACATATTTAAAATTGGATATTAATTTCATATTTTGTCATATTGTTTACTTAAAAAGTTGCTCTGGATTGTGACCACAACCTTTCATTTCTAATGTTACTAGGCAAATGAATGGATTTGATGAGTTGACATTTAGTCGTGTCTGGGTCTCTGAAACTATTTATTATTATCCCCTATTATTGGATAAATTGAGTTCAATGAACTTGAATTAGATATACATAATAAGGGAGGAAAACACAATTCAATTTCAAAACAAGATGACTTTCGAACAGCTCTTACGTTTGCTGAAGAGACTATTAAGTGTTTGAAAAAAACATCTTAAAACATTGTTATATGTCTTATTAGTGACAAATCTGTAACTCATATCAAAATCGACAATAATAATAATAATTGTAAACCAATTGTGAAGAATAAAAACTTTTTAGTTACAAAATCTATAAAATAAAAATTAACCAAAAATATTGCAGTCGTTACTAAAGCTGACAATGATAATTCCCTAATCATAATAGATAAAAAAAAAACTCAACTCTAGAAAACCAGTGAATTAAAAAAAATTTAATTTAATAACATCATCAAAAGTAATAAGGACCCAGCAAACAACTTTTAATAAGCATAAATAGGAAGATTAACTAGTATAAAGATATTATAAATGATACAAATAAGAAACAACTTGGTGGTCACAATCAATAGCAATGTTTTAGTAAACAACATGATAAATATGAAATTAGTATCCAATTTTAAGTGTGTATTGTTAATATATGTGTTAGTGTATGTGTAAAGTGAACACGATTTGTGTATTACGTGTATGTTGCCCCTGATGATGCCTCTAATGAAGATGAAATAGCTGTAGCAACCAAAAGAACTACTTTTAAAGGTATTTTAATCAATTGTTAAACATAGTAGCTTGATAGAGTAAAAATGGAAGTACAATAAGTACAAAGTATTTTTATATTAATACGTAATTGTAAAAATATTATGTGTTCTAAAACAAACTGAATTAAGAACACAACATATGAAACACAAAGCATGTAATCTAATTTAGATTTAACATACTTCTTTTGAGTCTGGTCCAACCTGGATTTTACGGTTTTTTCTTGCAGATAAGCTATAATGCAATGATATAAAGCCCTCATAGCGGGTATACAATATGTTTGATCATAAAAACCTTCATCAAGGTTAAACACAAACAATTAGTGAGAAGCATGCTAAACGTACCAGACGTAATAGCCACGGCAACGGCCAACTGTTGACTAATTACATTTGGATGTGACTGTATGCATGGATCGATAGTGGAGTGGGTAGAGCCAATGACCACGGCGCCGACTCTTACCCCACGGCTGCGCATCATTGCCTTTGTCTGCATTATTCAGTGTTCGTCGACACCTGAACGCGGACACGGTGACACGGCAATTTAATTTTAGTTCTCACGTTATTTCATTCTCGTCCCATGCCTCAAGTCTCATGTCACATTCTTAAGTGTTATTCTGTTAGTTTTGCTTAAGTTTAATATTTCACTTAATTCACTATATGTAATGAAACAATATCTGTGTTAAAGGAATATAACATACGTAGACATTATGACACTAAACATGCAAAGAGTAAATATGCTATATTGACAACGAAGCTAGAAAGCACGGGAAATCTGCAAAACGGGTGGATCTGGCGTGTGAGTACGGCCCAGTTGGCAGTGTAACAGTGGTGTGTGTAGTTCTATTGACATATTCATTGGATATTTTCAGAAGTTTCCGTGAAATAAATTATATTACAGGTAAGAAACGTATAGTACCTTAAATTAGTTACCAGTCGTTCATGCTAATTATTCGAAAACGTTTAAGTCAGTAATAATAAGAAACACATAATTTGATGCCATATGCCATAACCTCACACTCATATAGACAACAAAGTTTGTCTATTTGTTTTGCAGCCACCTCACGGCATATTGAATATTTACCAGTCGCTCATGCACAAGTAGCTCACGTGAACGACTGGTATCATGCAGTCATAGACTTGTGTGACATCTCCTTTTGGTTTTACTTTGTTCAATTTAGTATATTTACAAGAAAATACTTCTACATTCCTCATAATGCTTGAAAAATAAATGTTTTAAATATAGAAACGAGGTACAATGTAAAATTTATAACTTTGTAAACAAAAGTATTAGCCCATGTAAAATTAATAAATGTACATATATTAATGGCTCATTAAATATTCTGCTTAAAGGGTAGAGTATAGAAGAAGCCCTATAGATATTTACCATCGATATATCGAATACACGCTGGTATTCGATTTCAAGTGTCTATAGCTAGTATTTAATCTGGAACTCCCAAAGTCAAAGTGTTTCAAACATGATTTAGAATTTGGAAGATGGGAATGATTTTCTGTAAAGATTAGAGAATTAGAACGCTATGAATGTGGTTTAATAATATCTAGTCAAATATGAAATCAAGTGAAATATGTTTGAATTAAGTTTGCAGTTATTTGTTTTGTTATTTTATGTTTAATTCAATAATACTGTTAAATTAAAAATTAATTAATTAGTTATTATTGATATTTTATTAATGCTTATTTGAGTATTGTGCATATAACTGATGATTAAAATTGGTGGAACAATAATGTACTGTTTTTGTAACTACAAACAAACGAACTATTCTTCACCACTTAAATCATTTGCATTGAACATGTGTTTATAATTTTGATCCTCAAGTATCGATATTAATCGGTTGCTAGTATAATATCGTAGGGCTTCTTACACACTCGACTCTGCTTTTAAATATAATAATTTCTCTCAAGTATTAACTAACATAAATATACAAACATTTCCTTTTTTAATTGGTTTGCTTGAAATTGCACCCGAGATTTAAAGTGATGTCTTAACCCTCCAGCTGACGCATGTTAATGTGTCTTAAAAATTCTTCGTTCGTTTAAAAATTAATAAAATATATTATTTGTATACAAAACCTAACTTATAAGATATCATTTTTCTCAGAAAGATGCATAGAATTTATCTATGTAATAAAAAAATAAATTTTTTAAACGGTTTTGGAGTAAGTATGTTAGATGTCAAAAATGATATTAACTAATTTTCAGAAAAACCTGTATCACCCAAAATCAATAGATTACTATCTATTTCTAAGATATACACAATTTTTGTGTATTATTTGTGAATATATTTAGGAAAAAAAATATATAGATTTGATACATTTTAAAAATGTAAAAAAATATTTTACGTAAAAACTGAATTTTCTCTTTATCTTTCTAAAAAAACATTTAAAATAGTAAAATATATTTTATACAGAACTTCTATATATCATTATGTCCAGAAAGGTGCATAGAATGTAGGTGTGTAGTGAAAAAAAAAGTTAGATGTATCAAATTTGGAGTTTTTTGGTCAAATACCAAAAAATATAAGAATAACAGAGCAGAAATTTCATAGAAATGGTGATCAAAAACATATTAATACATTTTTTGCAATTTTTTCAACCATTTGTTGAGATTTCTAATATATTTGTGAATATATTTAGGGGAAAAAAATAATAATATGTTACATTTCCTAAATAAAAATGACGATTTTTCAAAAATTTGTATTCTGACGCTTGAAGGTTAGGGTGACACGTCAACCTTTTAGGCATAATTAGTAACTTTCTAAAGCTAGGCCTAAAACAAAAGCGTTAGATTTTACTAATACAATATACTTTACAAAGAATAACACACATATTCACTTGTATACTCATATAGAACACTAAATATAAGACAATTTGCATATAGCCTAGACTTACCATTTTCCTTTTAGGTTATGACAAATATAAAACTTTCACAAACTAGAAATTCACTAAAAACATAATCTTTAGATATAAAAACACATATATTGTAACTTGTATACAAAATATATACAATTTGTATAAACAAACCTTCAAAATAAAATAAATATGTATTCCCAAACTATATGCGCTAAGTCATTTGCTACAGTATTTACATCGCACCATTGGGTATATTCCGGGATCAAAACAAAACCTTAATTTTCAATGCACAAGTGTGTAACATACACAAAATTAAAGATTGAAACCTTGTCTTTAGAATGATGTAAAATATAGCAGTAAAATCTATGACGTCAATGTAGAAATATGGAATAGCGTCTAAATACTCCAAGTCACATGGAGGATCAAAATATTCAGTAAGCCACTTCGAAGAATGTATATAACTCGTAAACTATATAACTTAGGATGATTTCGTCTTCATAGTTCGAAAGAGGAAGAAAAATACTATTTAATATTGTCAACTTGTAACATTTGGACAAGTTTTGCCATTTCGAAAAAATATATGAACATACAGGTGATATTTTCTATATAAAACTCGCCGCGGCAAATTTTCGCAACCTGGCGTTATGAACGTCAACTTCAGTCAAGTCTTGTTTTACTATTTTACGCAAGTTTAATTTTTTTAAACCTGGTTATGAAAGATTGAAAGATTACCTTTTCAATGGTATAGAATACATTTCGATAATCTAATATCTACTAGGATAAAAGTTGAATTGCAAAAAATGTAATTTTTAGCAAGTAAAATAGCGTTAAAATTCTTGCTTTGGTTTAATTTTTATATAATAAAAACTATACTAGTTGGAAACATTTGAAAAAGACGGTTTTGAAGAGAAAGACGCGATCTATCAAGCAGTGTTAGGTTATATTTGACCGACAGTAATTTGGAAATAAGAAAATAGGCAAACGAGACGAATGTTTTGTTTAAAACTTGTTAACATAAAACTTTGACGTTTCGCATCAAAAATATGCGAATTTCACTAATTTTTGGAATATTATTTATAACGTTTTGTGGTATTTTTTTTGCATGATATGCATCTACGGAACATTAGCTTTCCAACAGTATTTTATTTATTGCGATGGGACAATTTTAAGTGGGCGTAACGTTGAAAGGCAAAATACGTGTTTTTTAGTTGGTGAAGTGAGCCATTACTAATGCCGCGACCCGGTCGCGGTTAAAACCGGGTCTTCCACCAGGTCGAGGGTTAAATAATCTTGTTGTTATTATTACGCTGGGAAAATATAGAATTTCCTTTATTTTTCCATTTACTTAAATATTAGAAACAGCAAGGTTTTTTTTTTATTTTCCTTCAGACGCTGGTTGAAAAATGGCTCGCCATTCAACGCTTTCAGCCTAAGACAAGTATGAGAGGCAGAAAGAGTTGGCGAGGAATCGTCAGAGAAGGCGAAAAGAAAAAAAAGACTGCGGAAGAGTTGGAAGCTAAGAGAAAGTATGACTGGGAAAGAATGGCAAAATTAAGAGAAGAGAAAATTACATGGACACTTGTTTCTGGTGTCCATGTAATAGTAGAGTAACATGGTTAAGCAAGGGAAAAAATGCAAACCTATCCAATTCGTTGGAGTTTGCCAAAGTAATATGACTAATAATGAAATTGATGTAATGTTTCTTAAACACTCTTCCAAAGATAATGTTTTATACTTTGTTAATGAAAAAGATTTTGCCTCAGTCCAGTTAGATCAAATTAGAGCCATACTGTCATCACCTACTGTTATTCGTACGGGCAAGCGTGTGTTTTTTAAAGTTTGTACAGAATATTTAAAATTTTGTTAGAGTTGCACTTAGAAATGTAATTTTTTAGTTACGACTTTGGAAATAGGTTTTAAATGTAAACCTTTAAACATCAACCGTGTTTTGTAAATAAAAAAAAAATGTTGAGTTAGACATTGATACACACTTAAAAATATCATTTTAATGTTGGGATTTTGCTATTACAGTAGGTTTAACTGTAAATATTAAGGGCAACCATGTTTTGTAAAATATTTAGGTATTGTGTTAGATATAGGTACATTTCAAAATATTAATTTAGTTTGGATTTTGGTATTAGTAATATTAGTTCTTCGTGAAAATATATTATTACTGTAAACATACTTGGATTTAATACTAAAGTTTCGTCTGTCAAGTGCAACCTAACCTCAAGGTAAGTCATTCATGTTATATATTTTTTGGAAAATAGATAACCTTAAGTTTTCCTTTATGTTTAATTAATTTGTGAATGGTTTTGGTTATATTTGTTATGATAGTTTCGGAAAAATATAATGTGTAATTCTTTATTTTTGCACTTTCATTAGCGTGAACGACTTGTACTTCAAACGTGCCAACCCAGCAAATATATTGTAAAAAAAATATAATTAAGTGAAATTAAGCTCTGCTCCATACTAAACAATGCACTTTATGAAATGAAAGTTCCAAATAAAATATTAGTTCCAAATAAAATATTAGTTCCAAATATACAGTTTGAGTGAAAAAATAATAATTTTTTTTACACTTTTGATATTATCTCATTTTGTGAAATTGACACATAATAAGCATGAATGCAATGGAGACACCAAAGCTCACCTTTGCCATGAAAAACTGAAACCACACTTTTATCTAGAAAAATCATGCTCACTTTCTTTAGAGATTCACAAGGATTTTTAAATTTTTCATATAGATTTTCTTAGAGAACAGAGAACTATCACTGATGAACTAATCAACACAGAGAACTATTCAAAAAAATTATTAAAGAAAGTGAAGCCAGTGATTCATTCGAAGGGAAGGGTTGCCCATCACTAAGTCATTTCCTACAGGACAATGCTCGCCCTCATAATGCCGTTTTGATTATGGAAATCTTGCGGAAAATTAAGTGGTATGTCCTACGTCATCTTTCATATAGTCCAAATTTAGCACCATCACTCTTCACCCCACTAAAAAAAATTTATGGGGGGAAAGTCAACTCAAATAAGGATGTTATTAACCATCTGCGGACCAGCTGTGCGATAATTCGACGATAGTCAAACATGCCAAAAGGACCAGCCGGTGATAAATCAGACAGTGAAATCATTGTTTTTTATACGAAATTTAAACGTTATGAAATTATTTTCTGACATAATATAGTTTATGAAGAAGCATATTTATGCTTTTACAGAATATACAATCTAATGTAATTTGGTTACATATGTTTTAGTGATTACTTGGTGAATTGGTAGAATAGTTTTATTCCAAACAATTAATTACAAAAACATTTAAATGACAAAGGAAATGTTGAGGTCTAGTGAAATAGATAGGGAATTGGAATCCGAAGATTTTATCGATTTTCTGGAGACGATAGTGACATTAATCCAACATTTATTCTTGAAGAACCTTTATGTTCTAAATAAATTTTGCATAAATAACTTAACAATTTCTTTTTCATATTTTTTCTAAAACTTTTGTAAATGTAGCGACAGGAGAAATAGGTCTAAAATTATTGCAATTGTTTTTACAGATTTTTTTCCCACGTGGGGATAACAACATCAGTTTCTTTAAACTTACGGTAGCAGAAAAAATACCCTAACTGAAACTAAAATTAAATATGTATAAATTGTCTAAAGTTTATTGTATTCAGCTTTAACTAACTCAAGTGGTGCAAGGTATGTGGATGCATCAGCTATAGCCTCTCACATACAAATGTCAATTTCATCTTCATGCTAAGTAACTGTTGCACACTTTTTTGTTACTGGTGCACACTGTGATAGCAGACGAGGCTCTGGCGACCGAATGTCCTTCGGTATAATTGGACTATTTCCCTTCTCCTATCCAATTCTTTCTTACTTCCAGAAACACTTAGCATTCCTAATCTTTAGCTGGTGTTTCACTTTTAACTTTTCTACCTCTCTTCTGCTTCTGTCCCAAGATTATTTTATGTACTGAGAGTGACACTTAAAAGTGCCTATTTCTTCAAAATGATAAACGGAATTTTCAACTGTTAATAGTGGTGATAAAATACAGATTGGTCATGTCTTGAAAAGATCTGGTCAACACACTCTTGTCAAGAAATGTATAAAGATGTCTAGTTAAACTAGACCACATCACTTGAATTTGAAGTTGGAGTTCAAATAGTAAGAATACAAAACTGTTTAAATATCATTAACTGTTTGCTTGTGTATTCTGATAATTGCATATATTTTTTACAGTTCAGCTAAAAATAATAAATTTTTGAAAACTACAATAGAAATAGTTTATTGACAATGTGAAGGTTATTGGGGGGGGGGGGGAGGAATAAAAGTAAACACAAAAACATCTGACAAGAGAACAAGAAATGAAGCTGTTTTATTTATTTATTTTTTGTTTAATGTAGAATAATTTAGCTTCCAGCTTCCTTCAAGTGAAAGTATGAGGAATAGGATTTTACTTATATAATAATATAAATAATAGGCATAAAATAAAAATATTGCTACTGAGGAAAGTAGTCTGACAGAAGTTCAGATGCTTAGACTTTATCTTTGAATATTAAAGATATTTTGACTGATAACTGTAAACAATTGTATACAATATACTTAAAAATATACTTAGCTAATTATGTTTAAGAGCCTCGTAGCATTTTTCTCTTTTGCGTCCCTAAAACTGACTGTAAAAGAAATTAAGGAGAAAATAAGATTAGAACATTAAAAATATCACATTTTTATATTACCATTTATACAAAAAATAATAACCTGTAAAGCTTCTCTTTCAAACTCTGAAGGTCTAGCATTCAGTCTTTCAATTGGAGAGAGTGTGTCCACTACTGACTCTTTGCAAGCAATAACAATGTGTTCAACTACAAGTACTATCAAGAAGCCAAATGCAACAGAGAACTCAGCGACTGGGAATGTTGTATGTTGTACAGTCTGAAAACAAAAATATAATATTTAGCTTGTTATTAGAATACAAAATTTTAAACAGCATAATTTGAAGACCTTGTTTCTTCATTGGCTACTTTCTTTCAAGATTTAAATAAAATTTAATTAACACAGTAATTGAAACAGTCTTGGATCAGTAATTTCAGATTTTGGTGATTTCCAAGTCCCAAAACTCGGGTCTGAGTTTGTTAGCAATCGAGATTCTTTGAGAGAACAATTTGAAATTTCGGCGATTTTTTTAAAAGATAATAAAAATATACTTGTTAACGTTGAATGTTTTATTTTATATTCATTTCCCTTTGAAATATTTCAGTATTTAGCTGTGAGGGGAAAACTTACATTAGTATTATTTATGAGAAAAGTAAAAAAAGTAATAAAAATTAATAGCCTAAAATATATATTTGTATACTATCAGAACAAAGCTTTGACATTAAATTTATGAACTCAGTTGAAGCTGAACACAGGCTTTGGCAATTACATTCTAGAACACAGAGAGATTTGATGGCTATAATTCTAAAGAAAAGCACTATTTTGAGTGCTGTATAGAAACCTTGAAAATGTTCAGAAAATGTGTCGAGGGGAAATAGGATTTGGAAGCTTTATAATCACAAAATAACTATAATAATAAGAGAAATGGCAAACCTTGCATTTGTACAATTGAGAAGTGAATAAAGTGGGAGTATGGGCTCCACAAAGGAAATAATGGTACTAGTGGCAAAATCATGGTGAGCATGATGATTGTAATGTATGTTTGGTGGTAAATAACGGCAATGGAAGGCTAATGTCAAACCATATTTTAGCCACCAAGTTTGTTATTCAGGTCCGTGGATCTCTACACTTAAATATTACACCTTACCTGCTTTAACCCTCTCAAAACAATCAACACACCAATCAGCTATGGTAATTATTTTACAAAAATAAATAATAATGGGACTTAAATTTTAACTTATCAATTTTACCGACCCATACTGGACCAAACCTAGTTCTACCCATAGTTATGTGTTTCTACAGTAAGACCTCGGAACTAGAATCGGATATTAAATGTAGTTTAACGGCCTACTGGGAATAACCCAGAACACCACATATCTGGGTCATTTAGCTCAACATTATTTTTAATATTTTAAAGATTACTACTGAACTGAAAATGAGGAATGTTGTGACTAGACGTTCATCATTCTACAAGTCCCAGACATCTGGGTTAATGCGTCTCATTTTATTTCCCGAACGTCTAGGTTTTTCGTATGGGTCCGTGAACTTCGAACCGTGGTGAGCCCTGGCGGTGACCGAGGTTTCTCTCGAAACCCAAACTGTAACCAAAGCGTAACCAGGGTGATCCAAGGCACAACCGAGGTGACTGTGCCTCTGAACGAGTCATATGATGGAATCTTGTATCAGCCCACATACCTTCTATACACTCGTCTAATTTCGTATCCTAACATCCTTTCAAAAGAAGAGCAGTTCTACTCATGTAATAAGTTCCACCTGTTTATGCATGCAGATTAGAGTAATGCAGTGGAAAACTTCAGCAAGCTGTTTCAGAGTTGAGGAACACTGCTGTATGCACAGATGATATCCACAATGGAATGTTACACAACCTTACAGAAATTCACTCAGGACATCTTAAATTTATTCAATCACAATTGGACCTCTAGAAATTTTCCAGGAAAACTGATATCATTATTCCACTGTTGAAACCAGAAAAACAGAAGAGGAGTACAAATTCATATTCCTCAATTGCTCTTACATCATGTTTTAAGAAATTATTAGAAAGAATAATAATAAACAATAGGCCTAGACTTGATGAAGATTAGAAAAAAAACTTGTTGGATCAAAATCAATTTGGTTTTAGAAATGAATACCGTAGATGCAATCCTCAAGCTAACGCAAGATATCTATGCAGATTTCCACAAAAGGAAGGTCACAGTTGCTGTAATGGTGAATTTCAAAGCTGCCTTTGATACAATACCTCTAGCTTCTTTAAATCTACAAGCAATGAATTTAGGAAATAAAAAGGGAAAATGCTTAGATTCATAGATTATTTTCTTCAGGACAGAACAACAAAAACAAAGATAAATAATATATCTTTATTTATTTCCTCATGCTTTTAAGTCAGGAAATGGTTCTTCCATTTATGTTTTTATTGGTTATGCTCACTTTAGTTCTCAATAAGTATAGAATACAATTTATATTAGCACATAATGGATGTTCTATACTGTTTGAATCGTGTTATACATTGTTATATTTACATTTGAAAGAGTTTATGTAGTTTAATTTATTCAAAAATTTGACGATTACTATAAATTATACTTTTTTATGAATATAAATTATATTACTTTTATATTATAATTTTGCAAATATGAACTTTTACTGTGAACAAAACCTCGACAATCGGTAGTGGTTGTAGTAGTAACAGCAGCAAATTGTATTAATAAACCGGTTCAAAAACTTTAAACAAACTTTTTCACCCACTGATCCCAAAACCAACCAAAACTATTCATCACCAGAAATGTCAGTAAAAAGTGAATACAAACCAGTGACATACTTGAAAAAATATTTAGGAATTTAATAGGATCTAAACTTGTTTCACTTTTCTGCCATACATGTCCTCAGCAAAAAATATACTTGAATAAAATTAAGCTTTTAATAGTGGGTCAAAATTCAATTATTTTTCTTGCCAGTTATTCCTGAAATATATATATATATATATATATATATATATATATATATATATATATATATATAATTGAATACAGAATTGGGCCATTAATCTTAGCGATAAAATGTGATCAAAATTGGTAGAGCCGATTTTGAGAAATTTGTCTTTTATAACAACTTCATGCCAACTTACGAACCGGTATTTTTGAAAAGATGCGACCAAACCATTTTGTTTGGGTGTTTTGGAGAGTACACTTGAGCTAAAATTGATTAAAATTGCTAGAGCAGATTTTGAACTATCAAAAAAGACTCCAGGATATGTTCAAAATATTGGTTCTCGCATTTGGCATGCAGATCAATTCAGACAGACAACAGACATCATTCCAAAAAGTACTTTTTTGGACTGAGAGGTCCTCAAAACTGACACACACACACACATACATGCACACACACACACACACACACACACACATACATATATATATATATATATATATATATATATATAAATATATATATATATAAATATATATATATATACACATACATATATAAAAATTTGACCTATCACATAGCTTCCTTTATACTACATATATATAAATTAGAAAGTAAAAACAGACACCTCACTTGGCTGCATGTGTGCATCCTTCATTCTACCTCCAGTTAATTATTGGCCAGCCAAGGTCAATGCATATATTATATTTAAATTAATTTAAATGATAAAACTGTTAAGGTTATATTGAGAAAGAATGAGAAGTGGTAACAAACTACATAAAAATCAATGTCAAAATTTAATTTCTTAAGACATTAAAATAACAATTTCTTAAAAATAGATCAAAAACATTTTAACCCATTGCGGGCGGAATAAAACTGTGCCGCGCGGCACCCAGCAGCCGGAGTTATTTCGCCAGCACTACGCGCATCTTTGCGGGTGAAAGACGTTGCGTTCACGTCTTTTCACATATTGGTATTCTAACAAAGCTATATCTTTTTTTATAAATGTAAACAACTATAATGAGTAAAACTAAACTTTAAAACATCATCTTGGTCAGAAGGTTCAACCACTTGTAGCTCGTCGAAAGCTTCGCACAACACTGGATTACGCAAGAACAGACGGAGACAAACACAAACTAATATTACCTCATTCCCATCCAAAAACGAAGGATCAGTATCGCTATCACTGTCACTACCACTTTCTAATAATAACCTATAAGTTGAACTAAGTTGTCACCTATCTCGCCAACAAAACATAACAGACCGGCACACTCACTCACAAAAAGGCGGCAAACCGACAGTATAAAAAAAAGTAGGCATTCGCAAACAATACGTTGGATTTTTCTTGAAACACATCGTTAGGCATCCGCGCACAATCTATTGGAGATAATTAAAAACACAAAACGCACAATCTAGCAGAGTTATCATGAATCACAACTATTAGTTGACTGTCAACTTTTAGTTGACAACGCAGAATAATTGAACGTGACACAGACGACTTTCAGAGTTTGGTCCACCTAACGCGAGTCTTTCGCCCGCAATGGGTTAATAGCTGTACAGTTATTTTTGGGCTATATTTTTAAAATGGTTATTCATAGAGAATAATTCACCACATTATTTTAATTGATTTAGTTTAACACAAGCTTTAAAATGACACCTTAAAACTATCAAATTTAAATTTTATACTTTATTTTTTAATTTGAACCTCCATTTTATTTATGTGTTCTTGTAAATAATTGGTCCTGAGTGGATAAATATTTCTTTTAAAAAAAAAAATATGTTAGTCTACACATACAGGGTGACTGAAAAGAAATTACCACCCCCTGCAGATTACCTCTTATTTTAAAAAATATTTGAGACATTTGAATTCTGTTTGTGACAATTTCTTTAAGGGAAAACTTTAAAAAGCAAAGGTTTAAATTATTTTGATTGTGGGGGGAGCTAGGAGATGGAGAGTTACTCAAAACTTTCGAATGATATATATATATATTATTGTTGGCCAACTTTAATAATAATAATTTAAGAATTTAAATTTTTTAAAAATTTAGTAATGACAGAAATTTTAATTATTTGAGACTTCTCAAAAAGAAATTATTGAATTTTGAAATAACCCCTTTAGGGTCGCAGGGTCAAAAAAAAATGCTAGCTATCCCACCCAAATAAATATTATAATAAATATGATTTGCCTTATTCTACTGGTAAACAATAAATATCATTAACAAATAATTTTTGTTTTTTGTTTTTGAGCCATTGATCAAATTAGTTATGCTCAATCATGTATCTAATAAAAAGTCTATAAGTCTTGCCAATTATCAAGTATAGAACATATTAAAATTGTTTTGTTCATTAGCACTTTTACAGTGTAAGGCTTTGTTGATAGAAGAAAAGTTGTTGTAGTCCTTTTCTTGAACCAGTATTACAACTGCATTAAGAAGAAAAAAACACAAGACAGGCATTAGTATGGCAAGAAACTTAGTTTTTTCAGGTTTGAAATTGAAATTCAAGTTTCGTATTAAGTTTTGCAAGCTACAGATAACGCTATGTCATGTTACACAAATAAAAATGAAATGATTTTACATAAAGCTGTAATGCAAAAATATTCTTAACTTGGCTATAAATTTAAATTACAATAATTTTTAAACAGAAACAGAATAGACTATTTAACAAACTCCAATCAATGAAAGAAAGAGAATACTTAGACAAAATCTTACAGTATAAACAAAATATAAAAATGTATATATGATAGCAAACTCAGATTATATATTTCTTTTATTGAAATTTATCTTACTAAAATAAATTGATATTTTTATTACCTGGATCACAGAGAGGTAGCTCTGGAATTTTACTTGTGAAGCTTAGACGGCATTACGAACCTTGCAAATTTATCACTATTGAATTTTTTTTTTCAAGGGTTGTTAATCGAAATCACGCATGAATTAGATTATTTTATATCATTATTAACTTCCTTTTTATTTTTAAAGACCTTTCACCGTAGACATTTTAATTAATCCGATGTTCCAAACAAGAACAAAAGGAACGTGTAACTCACTTCATGCTCCAATTAGCAACAAAAAAAAAAACAAGTGGAGAAGAATCAAGTACTGTTATCGAGACGAGGAACGCATGCGCAAAGGGGAACAGCTGATTTTGCCAGTGGTTTGTATTAAGCCCATCAGACAGGGTTGAGGTTACGGCGCTAACATTAGTGGGATGTTTAAAATTTATGTGTTCTTCAAGTTTGAGGTGAATTGTGGAGGTTGTTTTATTTTTTTTTAAATATGTAGCGGTTTTAAATAAACGCTACAAAATTTATGGTTAAAGCAATTTTTTAAAACAAAACCTTATACCTTCGACAATATGCTGGTGACCTTGGGCAGTAGTTCCAACATCGCAGTTGAGAGGAACACTCCACCTGCGAAACAGTTTAACAATCCAATCACTCGGGTATATCTGAAATAAGAAAGTCTAATATCTGAAAGAGGAAGTAACATAATTGAAAGATATAAAATATCTTTTTTCCCACTTATATCATCAAACTTTCAAGTATATTCTACTTTTAAACCAATGAAACTCCACGGAGAGGAGCAGCTTTTGAGACAAAACATGTCGATAGTGTTGGAAACTTTCAAATTAAACTATTCTATATAAGGATTCTTTTAATATAAAAAATTTTAACATAAAAATATTTATCATACCCAAAAGAGATAATCACCATATCATTATCTGTCCATATAGTTTCCATTGACTTTTGTTCATTTTTTTATATTGTGCCTCCAATTTATTCATTACATTATCAAAAAGCCTTTAGTTAAAGCCATTCAGTAACACTTTTCTTCAGGTCCTTATCATTTCCAAAGGTTCAGTGGAGGTTGGCAATTCCATCGCCCTAAGGACAACCCACAGGAATCAGCTTATCCCAGCCCTCTAATTCTTCTTGTTGTGTCGACCTACCTATAATAAATCTATCTGCACAGACATTTGTAGTACTAATTCTAAAAGTGCGGCCGTCAGCTGCTGCAATCTAGCGTACAGTTCCTAAAAAAAACAGCCTCAGGTGATTTGGGAGTAGACTTGCACCAGGCTGTAACTGTACTTTTGAGATAACGGATCCAGTCTTCAGTTAGGTTTTGCATCAAACTCTTTTTTCTTTTTTTTTTTTGTGAGAGAAGTCTCCTAAAAAATTTTAACTTTAATATTCATTGTGTTGAGTCTTCGTTCTTGAATAAAATAAAAAGGCGTGGAAATACTCAATTAAGTTGCTAACAAAATGTGAACCGCTTTTTCTTCAAAATTTATTGAAACATTTCGGCATACTTCATGTTCGTTTTTTCAAGTCTGCATCACTTCAGAAGCAGGTAAAGGAAGATTACAGTTTAAATTTTATTGAGTTAACTATGTTAAAATATGTATTCTATTTATAAATCTAATATTTTGAAATCTGTTTTCGATTATAAGTAAACTTTAGGATGTTTGTAAATTTTTTAAAAAAAGTATAAATTTAAATAATCTTTTGAAAGAAAAACCAATAGCATTTCTTTTTATTTTTAGCTATTATAAAGTCAAATCACCTATTAAAGTCATTAAATTTAATTACAACTAAATTTTAATTTGTCTATAAATTGTACGAGCTTAAATTCAAACAGTCTTTAAAAGTCATAACAGTTTAACAGTCTTTATTCTAGTTTTTATAAAGTAAAGTCATTCAGTAATTTGTTTAGCATATATAACATTTTGTTTTCAAGGAAATTGCATTTTTAAAGTTTAGTTACAGAGAAATATATTGCTCATAAACCTACAACAGAAGTGTTTAAAGTTGTAAAAAGTGTCTGTTCTTTAACTAATTGTAACATGTATATTCCTACAGCTTTTGCTGGTTCATGCAGGAAATATATAAAATTAAGTCCATGCTGTGACTTCAAGTCCACGCAAAAAACCGAAGGACATTTCACCTAATAAAAAAATGCAAAAGTGAAAAACAAAAGCAAGAACTTAATCTGTATTTCAGTTAATTGAGAACTTGAAGTGAATTTGTTGAATGATGTTTTAAATAATTTTTTCTGTAAAACAAAATATAATTATTTTATTTTCAGCAAAATGCAAAACTAAATATAGAATTCTTCTTGGATGGGATATGCATGCATTTTTGGACCTCACGACCCCAAAGGGGTTATTTTTTTAATTCAAATTGACGTCAATATTAAATTAATATTTTCCTTTTTTTTACTAATATATATATATATATATATATATATATATATATATATATATTTAAAAATCTTTATTATAGTTGGCCAACTCAAATATATAGGACGTCCCTTCCTGGTCCTACGCTGTCACTCGTGGTGTGCAACAATAGTTCCTTAGATACATAGTGTAAGTCCAGGTTTTCAGCTTTCCAGTGTCATCCAAACAATAAATATTAAACCAGTGCGGAACTTTTTGTACAATCAGTACATGTAGTACAGTATAAAGCTAAATAATTAAACTACTTAGTTTTTGTCATTTACCAAAGCATTTTTCCTTTATCTTTCTAAACCAGTGTGCAAAATAGATAAGCCACCTATAAGAATAAAAGAACATGGATTTTAAAAACATTCCTATATAATGACATGAACGCAAGTGGTGAACTTCTCTATCGGTTGAAGCAAGTAACAGAATGATTACTGAATTTTTTGTTTGAAAGGTGGAAAATCTACATAGACAATTGGAAGCCATGGGACATCTCCAACCAACAATAATAAAATCTGTAGTTGGTAATTAGGATAAATAATAATAATTGTAAATAAAATATAGTTTGGGAAATAAAGACTATGGTTGAAAACATTAAGTGAAAAAGTTTGGAATATAAAAAAAAAAAAAAAAAAAAAAAAAAAAAAAAAAAAAAAAAAAAGACAAAGTGCTTTTATTAAAGAACAAAGATGTAATATGATGTAACAGCTATGAATAGACATGTAAAGTATATTATAATCGGATTGATTGAATAAATCAGTAAAACATAAATTGAATAAAAGTAAAATTATAAACAAACAAACTTTGAGGGTGCGAGTTTCATCAACACTAACTCGAGTGCAACCCTACTGAAAATGGAACAGAATTTTTAGATACTTTTCGGCAAAATTTCGATGGAGTGACACGAACTAGATTGTTGTCCTCAAAACGAGGCCTTATACTTTATAGTGAAAAATATTTAAAATATGAACAAGTGAGTAGTTTAAAACAAAGACAAGTATTTAATAAATGATGAGATAATAAGTTTTAAATAGAAAAGTGATTACAAATAAAATAAACCAAGTATATCATCATTAAAGATTGCACTAACCAATTTAACCAATCTTTATAGTGACAGGGACAATGAGTTATTATAAAGTCTAAATGGGCAAGCTTTAGAAGTAAGGTTTTATTTTAGATAAAAGTTGTTTAATATAATTAATAGTAATAAAATTTTAGTTATGTTTAATAAAAATATGTGTATTATGAAAATTAACATGTTTGGCTAAAATCATTTAAGAACACCTATTCAGCTAACCATGTTGCAAGTTTTGAGGCTGGAAAGTACAGAAATGAAGGCAAAAACCTCGTAAGAAAATTAATTAGTAAATAACTTTTGTTTATATCGCTTACCATTACAAGCCCATGGCACTATAAATAGCTCTTCATTCACGAGTCATGTCCCATGGTGGTGTTCAAATTAATACAACTTAAAAATCTCAAACTTCTGAAGCAATTTTAATAATTTTAAAATTTTCATTAATGTTTTAATTATATACCAACTTATATTTTTACCAATCAGTTAACGTACCTATATATGAAAGAAAATGACTTGAATATCGGTTCAGTGGTTCTCAAGTTTTACGCTGACAGACAGACATTACATTTTATAAATGTAGAGATTATTTTAATTTGCATAACATGAGCTATGTGTTGCATGTGAACAGGCGGCTCTAGATTACAGAGGTACTGAAAATTCTATTCCTACACTACAAATATAAACATTGCACATTGTTTTTATTAAAAAAATATATCAAATTAAATATAGTAAAATGACAATAATAAACCATTATAATAAGTACCACTAGTTTTCTTATTGTAAAACAATTCGAAATGGGTTGTAGATAATTTAAATGTAAAATATACATTTTGAGGATTGAAATTAAAATAAACAACCGCCCTGACACCTAGCGGCAGTCGCAAACATCGTATTACTAAATAATTACCCAATTACAAATGATTCCAGACATTCAGTCAGAAAAGCTCAAAGTAAAAATATTTCCCAACATAATATCTTACTAATTCCCATATCAAATCTCAATAAATTCATCCATCTAGGAAAATTAATACTAAACATAAAACCGTAGTGTAAAGCTAGTCGTCATTTCAAAATCAGCTTAGAAAAACTTACTACCAAATTTAAAACAGGCCTACAAAATATTTCAATCTATTTCAAAGATTACAAAATACTCAGAGACTTATAGGGAAAAGGGGGGAAAGGAATTGTATGTTTTTTTTCTTTTCTCATGTGTGTATAAGACATGAATATTTTTAATAGCTGTCCGTTTTGAATTTAACAATTATTATTATTCATTTAATTTTATTGTGATTATGTTTAATTGAATCTAACCTAACCTAAAGTTGTAAAGGTGTCAAGGTGTCATCAAATTAATTATTTGGTTTTCTTTTTCTTTTTCTTTCTCAGTATGTGTTTCAGATGGTATATGCTGACAAATTTTAATATTTAAAAGAAATATTTCTGATAATTTTTGAAGAAAGTGTTTATGTGTATAATTACAATCTTAACAATTTTGATCAATTTTATGGCACTTTTCATAATCAGATATTTTAGGACAAAACAAAACCATTCAGTAAATACAATAATAATATATTATTTTCAGACAATTATGTACTTTTGTATACAGCACTTCAATGTGAGGCTTTTCACCAAACAAAATACTAAACAGAGTATAATAATAATAACTGCTGCACCAAGCAGTTGAATAATAAATAGTTTCAAATTCCAAATGGTAATGTTTAAATCATATACCAACACTATCACTGACAAAATACATGTTGTAGTTATAATTTTAAGAAAATGTTTAATAATATGTGAAAAATTGTAGTTGCCATTTTTCTGCACAAAAAAATTGTTATAACAAGAGAAATACTGTGTCTATTTCAAAACATTTTTAGTTTCAATTAGCATTCAAATCACATACCAATTTTGTTATGACGGTTATATTAAAAAATTTAAGGAAATGTGTAAAATATGTCGAACATTCTGGTTTTTGTTTACTAGATAGTATAAATATTATTATAACCTGAGAATTAATGAGAAAAAAAAAATATATATATATATATATATATATATATATATATACAGTAGAACCCCTCAAACTCGACACAATGTGGACTTTAAGGTTGTCGAGTTTGGGGGTTGTCGAGTTTTAGGGAACTTTGGTATTTAATGGTTAGGTTTGTAACAAATACTCAAAATTACTTTAAATAACTGTACATTTATTGATTATCAATGATTACACATTTATTGCAAAAAAGTCCCTGCCTAACAACAACAAAAATAGTGTGTTCAATCACACATTAAAATGAAATTTATTGATGGGTCAAATGAGATTTAAAAAGTATTTGCCTTGTACAATAGGCTCAGTAAACTAAAAAGACCTATCCTAATATGCTGTAATAAAATTTACAGTAAAGTCTACAGTAAAAAACAGACAGTCCATTAAATATTTTTAAAGATTAAAACAATTTTATATAAAAAAAACATTAGAGCAAAGTTAGCATTGTTTGAAAAAACTTTGGATTGATCTTTGTTTTTCATTTTCGACTCGACGTCTGGCAGCTTCATCTCGAAGTTGCCAAAGAAAAAGAATGTCCATACCTGTTGCGTTTTGCTGCTCCAAGTAACGCAGTGCTCCTTCCATGAATTTTACACCCTCACCACGGCTCATTTTTTCTTCTTGGTGGCAGGTTTCGATGTCGTCTTCTGAGTCGTCCATTACCTCGTTCTTCCCTTTGACTGCGGAAATGATTTCGTCTTCACCCAATGACTCTCCTGCTTCATCCAGTGTCATCCATTCTCGTGCGTCATCACTCGACGACTCTTCGCATCCTGGGATTTTCTTCATCAGATCAATCAACTCACTGTTGTCAGAGGGTCCTTCTTCTTGAAATGATTCGATGCCCAAGTGATCCAAAAGCTTCCTCCAGGATCGGATGCTATAAGAGTTATAGTTCATTCCATGCTTCTGCAACCCAATCAACAATGTCTAGCAAATCAATCTTTTTTAATTTGTCCGTTAGTTCCTGCCCTGCTTCTAATGACAACACCAAAGACGACAGAAGTTTACGCCTGTACCTTCTCTTCAATGCTGCCAAGGCCTCTTGATCCATCGGCTGACAGAGGGAAGTCACGTTCGGTGGGAGAAACATGGCTTTTATGTCTTTATCCTGCAAATATTGAATATCGGGGTGTGTTGTGGCGTTATCTAAAATTAAAACAGCTCTTCTTGGGAGATTTTTGGATTTCAAAAACTTTTCTACCTCTGGTACGAACTGTTGGAAAAACCATTCTTTGAAAATTGACTCGCTCATCCAAGCATTAGGTTGGTTTTTATACCAAACAGGCAGATCAAATCTTCCATCGCTAGTGAACTTAACATTTTTGAATGCTCTTGGCTTTTTTGCTTTTTCTATAATGGCTAGATCAATCTTTTGTCCTCCTGTTGTATTGCTACACGCAAGAATTGTTACACGCTCTTTGCTTCTTAGGAAGTAATCGGAAGTTAAGGCCAGTCTCATCAGCGTTATATATTTGATCACCTGAGAGCCCTTCTTTGTCAGTATACTCATGAAGTTTGATTTTAAACTCATTTACATTGTTAGGGTTGGTAATAATTTTTCCCCGCAGATACTGAGTTGTTTGATTCCAACCGCTTCTTCCATCTGTCCAACCAGCCGTTACTTGCTGTGAAATTAGGTTTCTCTTCCTCTTTTAACTCTTCATAAAATTGAAGGGCCTTTTCTTGAAGGATAGGTCCTGACAAAGGCGTACCTTTTTCCCTCTGCACCCGAAACCATTGATAAAGAGCTTCACTTACTTTTTCATATTCAGCACACCTCATAATTTTTCGTTCCGCAATGGATTCCGTACAAATCCTTTTTAAGCACCAAGCTTCAATTTCCGACTTCTTGTTTTTCCAACCAAGCACAGTTGACCTCCCAACTTTCATGTCTAATGCTACTTTAGCCGCACTTTCACCACGTTCAAGTCTTTGTAAAGCATCAAACTTCACTTCCATTGACACCGAAACTTGTTTCCTTTTATTCTCTGCCATTCTCAAAATCACACCAAAACTGACTACAGTAATACAGTTGTCACGATACAGTAGGCTACTACAATCACAACAAATGATCACTGTCAACGCTAACACCAAACTGACCTCCCGACAGTTACACAGTATAGTAGAGGCCAAAGTTAAAGGTAAAGGGTCCAGGAGACCGGGACAGCCCTAATCCTGTGTTGTCAAAACATTCGTATTGTTGTGAACCCAAGTGCCTAACCACCTGGATGCCACCGGTCATTAGCACCGATTCCATTAAATTCTTGGAAATAACACGGTCTAATACAAAACTGCTGATCGCATATAATTAAGTCGGGTCATTTTTCTCACCTGGATAAGACCTTTATTACAAAACTTGAATCATAGTTCTACGACGCTCCGTTGAATTGTTATGACAAAAGACTTGCCGCTTACTTTATTGGAATCGGTGTTAATGATCGGTAGCATCCGGGTGGTTAGGCGCTTGGGTTCACAACAATATGAATGTTTTGACAACACATGATTAGGGCTGTCCCGGTCTACCTGGACCCTTTATCTTTAACTTTGGCCTCTACTATACAGTAGGATTAGAAAGTGGCTAGACAAAGGAGCAACCCTCACAACTGTATAAACAAAAGTGACAAGCCTCAACCTCCCGGCATCTGGCAGGCGCACATGGCGTAAAACAATGCAGTGAATGACCTTGGAAATCCCACGCTCCTGGTCACTGGCCCTGTCGAGTTTGACGGAATGTCGAGTTTGAGGGGGTCGAATTTGAGGGGTTCTACTATATATATGAACATTATATATAACATAATGTATATTATTTCATTAACAAGATCTTTAAAAAAATAGTAACATTATATAACATCATGTTTCAAGTCCTAGAATGAATGTATAGGCCTTTATTATTTTTAGCACTTTAAAAATTCAAAATTTTGAGTTAGGGAATAGGCTTTTGTTAAACCCTTAACCAGTACACTACGATATAGGCTGGTTAATCCGAGGACTGGTTAATCCGAGGCCGGTTAAGAGAGGTTCTACTGTGTATATATATATATATACTAGCTGTACCCGGCCACGCGTTGCTGTGGCTCATCTAGTTAAATGGAAAATAAATAAAAGACACAAATTAAAATATGTTTATTTTAACAATGCTTGTGGGTACACAATATTTTTTGTAGTTCCATTGTTTGTGTATATATACAGATTATCTGGTTTGTCGACTCTAGAACATGCAACATAATTGTCCATGTGAGAAGCAATCCATTTCTAGATCTAAGCCACGCAATTCTAAAGATTGGCTCTGAGCTAAGATATTTAAAATTAAGAAAACAATATGTTACAATCTAATTTTAAAAAAAGACATATTAGAATTTAATAGTAGGCCTATTTATATATGGTAAATGATATATTTTATAAATTGAAAATTGCCTCTTTTATTTATAACAATACAAAATCTCTGTCCTAATTAATATTCCCGAGAAAGTAACATTGTGTACAATAACCTTTTTTTAAAAAGTTATTATTTATGTAACATTTAGATAAGTTTTAATTTAAATTGTAGGCCTAACTGTTACAATTTTATGTTTTATATTTATAAAGATTCTTTAATTTTAAAATAAAGATGTAAATATTGTCTTTTAAGTGTTTTTTATTTCATATTTATATATTAATTATCTTAGAAGTAATTAATTATATAGTTATGTTATTATAAAATTTGGAGGTGTAATACAGTTTAGATTATAAAATAAATGGGTTTTTTTTAAATTGTAGGCCTATTTGTTACAATTTTATGTTTTGTATTTATAAAGATTTTTTAATTTTAAAAGAAAGATAAAAATAATAATGACTTTTTCATTATTTTTAATTTTATATTGATAAATCAAATGGTTTAATAGTTATTAATATTATAATGATGAAAATATGTTATGAAAAAAAATGTTATTTGAGTTATTGTATTTTTTTAAATTTAATCTGGTTTAACCAAATGAAAGACGGTGAAAAAATACAACAAATTATTTATACTGTACTCACGAAATTAATGCTATGGTAAATGTTATTGTCCTAACGGAATGTCTTACAAAATAATTAATTTAAACATTTGTTAATTAAATCTATCAACATTTTATTTAACAACAATACATCTGGAAACATTGAAAATATTTAGTATCGTGTGTTTTGTTTTTACTTCAACAGATGTCGTTGTTCACAAAAACCTATCTTAAAAGATAGAAATCCAAATATACAGTTGTTTGAAGTTTGAAATCAGCTGATAATGGAAATATAGGAAACAGTTGACTACAGCTGTTATTATTATAGTCCATAAACATATGTAATGGCGCTTGCATTTTTGTTAAATATTGAGCATATTTTTTGTTGTTTTTATGTTCATTAGATGCTACAGTTTTTCAAAAAGTATATAAAAACACTCGTGGATTCGAATGGAATATTGTGTCCAAATTTCAAAGCAATCGGTGAAGAACTTTCTGAGATTATCGATTTTGAACAAACGCACATTTACATTTTTATTTATATAGATATAATTATATACAAAGTTCTACACTACGTTCATTACATGTTTTGACTAAATTTTCTTAGGGTATGGTATTTTCTAAAGCACGGAGCAAGACACAATCCTACATCACAGTACTGCACTGATAATAATCACAATATAAAACATTAACATCACTTTCATTATTTAATGTTCCCAACTTAAATACATTAAATACTGAAAACTTAATGTACTTGAAAGACAGAATACACAGTAGAAGGCTAACCTAAAAACAAACACCCTTCATCAATGATAAACACCTTCATAGCTGGCTGAATAGCCCATACAATTTCGTAATTTTTAACTAACTAGCTGCCAAAACCCAACACCCTTTCTCAATAAATTAGCACATGATCAACGAGTTGTATTATTAAATTATATTAGAAGGTTATAAGTTTAGAGTACATTGGTAACTACAGAGATATTTCAATGAGAGTCGATTAGCAGAAATAAACGGAAAATGTTCAAGGTCTTAAAAATGTCTTAGATGAAAATCAAAACAAAGTTAACACAAGTACAATACAAATTTTAATATAATGGTAGATAGAAACTACTTACATGGTTTTCTTATCTGGATCAACGGTTGTGCGCAAGTTTCTTATACAAATCAGTGGAGCCAGTGCAAACAAGAATGTTAGAAGGAAGAGTCCTCCAAGACTTATGAACTTGAGTATTATATCATTCATTTTTGGTTCTTCAAATAATTGAGGATGCTGAAAACATAAAAGTATGTTTGAAATGTAGGTAAATAATAATTCTTGTATATGGAGATTTTTAAAAGTTCATAGTAGAGCTTAACATAAGCATATAATTTACCCACTGTGGAATATAGATGTTACCTAAAACAAATAGGTTGTTAAATAATAAAACACAGATACAGCTTCCATTTTTTAGTGTAGGGCAAAATTCTAGTTTACTAGCCTATGTTCCCACTTTTTCGAATATGTAAGCGGCATTAAAACATTTTGCAAAAAAAAATCATAGTCAGGTTATAATACTGTACATATATAATACCAAATCTGTAGGAGAATCAGAGAATGTGTGGATATATCATTTCTACCAGTCAAATGGATGAACCAATTTTGATGACTTTTCAATAATCTCTTTATCAAGTAGTTTACTTGTGCATTACAAAGCAACAATTTTTAATTTCTGTTTTTAAATTTGTAAAAAAAAATAAATAAAAATTATAAATTTTGGCAAGGTAAATAATTGAACATACCATCCATCAACAAAATATAATTCTATGTTTCTCCCAAAAGAAAAAATTGTTTAATAAAACTATAGAATGACAATTAAAATTTCATTATGTATATTGAAAAAACTCGTTATTCCAATAACTATCGAAAGCCTACACAAATATTTGGCAGAAACTTACTCATATTTTCTTTTTTATTGAAAAATATATCAATATCAGTAAATCTAACTGGCTGATCTTCATATTTAATAAATAATCAGAAAATGTGATTTTGGACATACAATCTGGGTTATCAAACCATAAATATCACAATATAGATTGAATTTAGGTAAAGCTAATTTGTAAGAAACATACTAAATTCAATAATATAATGAAAAATGTATTTTGGATACAGTCTGGGTTATCATTGTCATCAAACCACAAATACTACGATATAGATTGAATTTTGGTATATGTAGATTATATATATTAGGTAAATTTAATATACAGTAGTAACAGGAGACCTTAATTTGATGTTGTTACAGAGTCGATTTATTATTTGTATTATTAACCAAAAGATATGTTGAAAAAAAATAGACAAGAAGTATTGTTAAGTGTACTACAATAACTTTGATGCAGGAATACTATATAACTTTAGACACTACTGATATAATGAAATTTATACATAATTTTGATTAGGAACAATATAAATGTTTTACCTATATAATATGGCCCATATAAGCCAGACAGCATGATCATATAAAATTTTGTCACCATTGCCCTTCCTATACTCGTCACTCAAATCTCTTCTCTTCAAGGAAAAAAATCGCTCTCTATTAAATCTATTAGTTTCTAAAAGTTTAATTCCTTCTTTCACATTTCATTTACCCCCCCCCCCCCGGCTCAACACAATTTATATCGATAACAACAAAACAGTAGGGTACCACTTAAATAGTACTTAAAGAGACAATATTTACTACTATTGCATTATTTTAAACTTACAATTGCTTTAACAGCAGATGGCAATGGCATTATAAGAAGTGTAAACTTATTGGTTGCAACAAGTTTTTTTTTCAATTTAGATTAGAACAAAATAAAATTACAGGATGAGACAAAAACAAAAGTAGACTTACATGTATGGTGCGAGATATGTATGTTTAGTTCAGTTTTTGAAAGAAAAAAAAAATACTGTTATCATTATACCAGGTGTAAAATAACTTTTAAACTTCAAAAGGTAAAAAGCTGAAACTTCAGAAATGTTTTATGGTGTACAAAACTGTTTTAGCATTTAATATAAGGTAAATTCATCCCCACCCCAAAATGGAGACTTTGGGGCAAACTCAAAATTTTCTAACATAAAGCACCATTGAATAATACCTCACTTTAAAGCCTTATTTATTAAAAAATAACTGGAAAACTAAAGATCGCTATCTTACTCCAATAGAAAATAGCAACTAGTCAAATATTCAAGAAATCCAATTTAAGCTACTCCAAAGAAAACAATAGAGACAAAATTGTTACACCAAAAATTGTACTGTTATTTTGTTGAATTTTGACCAAAAAATACTATTTTTTACTATATTACTAGTCAGAACTGTTGTAAAAGATTAATATCTTAAGGAGGCAAGAAGAAAATCTTGACATTTTCTTTAGTTTAATTTCATAGGAAACTAAACTGGTAAAGTAAGTTTTACTGGGATAATGTGATATACAATAATTGAGAGTAGGATTTATATATGTTTGAAAGTATAATGTGTCAATGTGCATAGTGTGAGTGGTTGAAGTGTGATTGTTAATGCTATTTTTAACTTTTGCTACAGTATGCTATTTGTTATTATATGTTATTTTCTGCTTAATTTCAATATTGATGTTTATGTATATTTATTATTATGTCCTGTATGATTATAAATTGGGTAGTGGGATGCATCTTGATTTGACTTAATTACTGGTTCAGTAATTGTTAAGATTAAGAAATATATTCAGTTCACTGTAAGTGGTGACTGTTTTTGGTTATTATTATTTTTAATGTTTTTCTCGACATTATGCAAAAGTGTTTTCTTTGTTTTCAACGTTAAATTTTTTTAATAATTCAGCTGAAGCTATATTTGTATTTTTAGACTATATATACAATTTAAGTAGTTTAGTTTTTTGAAACCGGTTGGTTGCTGCTTTTATTTATTATTACTTTGTTTTTTTTGTCCCCCCCCCCATCCCTCTGGAGAATAGATTTTTTTTTAATTGTGTTCATGTACTTACCCCAAACAACAAGGCAGAGAAAATGTTTCCTTTTATACGTTAATTTTGTTTATATGTATTATTGCGTTCATTTATATACTAAAAAATAACCTTAAATGTATTGACAATATTGTAAAAAGAATTATGTAAGGATTCAAATAAATTTCATTTCAAATTATGAAATTCTATATGTGTGAAATACCAATTGCAAAATTATGGCAGTGATAGGGGGGGAGGAGGATAAATGGGGGGAAATTATTTGGAATTGGGATAAATAACTAATACAAAACATTTGAACAAAATCTAACTCGCCAAAAAATTTTAAAATGCTTTGTACTATTACTTGGAAATAATATAAAGATATATATATATATATATATATATATATATTTTACCATAATGATTTATTTAGTAAATTAAGCCATTAAATGAACCACGAATCTTGATATCTGAAACTTACTCCAATGTTTACGATCTAATGAAATGGAAGAATGAATGACTAAAACATATGTAACAAATCAGAAATAACAGAATATTAGTACAATCCATAAGCAATTTTAAAGAAATATCTTGATTGCATAAATCTTATAAAATAAATGTATAATTTGCTGTAATTAGATATACAAAATTTAACACCAAAAAAGAATTTTTTTAAAATATTATTTAAGGTAAAAAAAATCAGTTATTTAAAGGTACCAATGTAAACCTTTTAATTGTTCACAATTTGAATATTTACTTTTGCAAAGTTATTAAATATCATATTACTGAATGTTTATGTTAGTTATTACTGTGTGAAGGTTAAATATAAACCTTAAAAAACAGATTACCATTTAAGTTTCAATTACAACCAAACCCTTATTTACTGTCACAATTTTGTCTAATATGTATGTCATTTTTAAAACATTAAAAAATATTAGGGATATCTATCTCACTGCATTTATTGTTAGTATTTTTACATTACTAAGAAAAAGATGAAATGGTTAAAGAAAGACAAGTCTGACTCATGTGTGTATAAAATGCAGATTAGAATAACTACATTGTGAATAAGACCTCATATTGCTGACTAATCTATTCTAATCTTATCAGTTTTGATGAACAGCTGTTGGCAGTGTATTGCTCTGATGCAATGAAATTAGTCATAGATTAGTTCACTATAGCCAATGTTTACAAAGCTAATGCTCTCCTGAATGCTCACTTATATAATCTTATTTAGTGACATACTAATAAGAATACTGTTTAATTTATCTATAGAAAGTAGTGTTATAGACTGTCTTTAGTACATTTATAATCCCCCCCCTCCTTACAACAAAGTGATATAATAAAAATCTCCTAAAAAATGTTTTTGTCATTTACGAAATATCTGTCTATAGACCTGTGTCTAATGATCTATAAGTTTTGGGCAATGATACCCCAAAACAACTATTTCCATATCAGCTTCAAAATTGTATTTATTTTATGCCCTACACATATAAATTGAACAGCTTTTGGTATTGTGTTTTTTTTTTAATTTTAATTTTTTTTTTTTTTATTGTAATAAGTTTTGTTTTCATTGTAATAAGTTTTGTAATCTTTTTTTTTTTTTAATTGAGCAAAAATAAATAATAATTTTTAAAACAATTATATTATAATTTATTTTAAAATAAGATATATGATGTACAATATAATACAGGTTTATTCAAAAAGAAATAGACACTTTTTAATTAACATAGAAAAATGGTTTTAATCAACAGAAAAAAATTAATAGTTGCAATAAAAAGAGGAAATTTCAAAGTTTTTTGTACAGTGTTATATATGTTCTATATCTGCCCCACGGGCTACACGGCAGACATCAATTCGATAGTCAAGTTCTGACCAGACACTGTTAAGGGTATCGATGTCAACAATCTCTATAGCTCTTATTATGCGCTGCCTTAATTAAGACACTCAATGGTAATGGGGGAATAAAAACTTGATCTTTAACGTAACCCCACAGAAAGAAGTCACATGGGTCAAGTCTGGACTGTGAGGTGGGGAACGCATGAGTGTCCAAGTAGCATAAGTCTCTGACCGTTATTTCTTGAAAGAAGAAAGGCCAGTATATATTTTTTTTGACACAGCATAAAAAACATTTAGCTTAGAAAAATCCCTCTCATGTTCAACAATTACTCTACGATTTTCTTTTCCCCAGACACGCACATTGTGTTTTTTAACCTTTCCACTAATATGAAACGTTGATTTGTCACAAAAGATTAGTCGATCAATGAATCCATTGGTGTCTGGGGATCTTAAAAACAAGTCTGGATGTCAATACAGAATGTGAAACGTTTCTCCATATCATCCACACATAATGTTTGCAACAGCTGTAGCTTGTAAGGTTTCATCTTTAGACGTTTTCTCAAAATGCTCCAAACAGTTGGCTGTGGAATTTTAAGTTCTACACTTAGCCTACCCTGGATGTTGACTTTTTTGGATTGCGCATGATAGAAGCTCAAACCTGTTGCACTCGATCTTCTTCCAGTGATGGCCTCCCAGTACTTTTTGATTTGCACAAACAACCTGTACTTTTGAATTTCTTATGCCAATCATAAATAAACTGCCTACGTGGTGGGGTTTTTTTAAAGTGAGTTCCACTTTAAAACTGAGTTCCACTAAAGTAACTGCTTGAGTTTTCTCTAGTTCAAGCACACAAAAAGCCTTTGCGACGCTACTATTACCCATTTTTAAATAAACAAAATCAAGAGTTATCTTGTAACAATGTTCCAACAATCAGATGCTAAAGTAAAACTTTCGTTTATTAGCTGCCCTGTAATGCCAACATGACCGGTTTAAATTATGTAGTTTCAATGTTATTGATGTAGAAAAATGTCTATTTCTTTTTGAATAACCCTGTACACTAGGCCCATTTGATTGCTGTGATTTAGCTATAAACATTTGTTATTCTTTATTATGGCTCAATTATATGTTTATTTCAACATCTGCATAGAGACTATGTAAACTCTCTATATTAAGAGATGATAAATACATCATACAAAATTACTCCCGGTATATAAGGAATCATCATAAATGCTTAAGTTTGATCACCAACTATAAACTCTTTTTGTTTATGTTAGTATTCAACTTATTACATTTTGATATTATGGTATAAAGATATATATAGGTCCCTAGCCTATCTATATATATTGTAACGAAAAGATGCTGGCTAGAGTCAGTGAGTGGCAAGCCATCAATTTGACAAGAAATAAAAGAGTTTACAGCTCCTTGACAAGCCCATACTTTTAAAAAAAACTGAAGGGTTTAAAGGTAAGGAACTCATTTAGAGATACGTTAGAGTAAGGAGAAGTCAACGGATAGAGTTTAAATTAACCAATAGAAGAAAGCGTCACTTTCTAAATTCCAGTAAACTTTGAATCCCACCAATGACTTTTAATGTCGTGATGTGACTGTTGAAAACGAGGAAATTATAAATATATGTCCGAGAGAAGAAAACAGAGGAATTCTTCAAGATATTTTGTTACAGGGGAGTTCTTCAAGATATTTTGTACAAGGTTGTCCTATTAGATAATTGTTCTTCATACAATTTTGTTAAAACTTTTATAAAAAATTGTAAAATCTTCTGGGAAATTGGTAAACATTTTAATGTAATCGTGAAAAATATTAAATTAAAGAAAGCTATGTCAACATTAAAGTGTTAAATTAAAAGAAATTACGCCGAGAAGTGAGTTTAATAAAAATTAAAAGAAATACTCAAACAGTTTAATAAAAATTTAAAGAAATATGTTGAACAGTGAATTAGTTAAAGTTAAAGAATACATCGTAAAGTGAATATAGTCAGCAAAAAGTTAATAGATAAAATATCAGCGTCGAGAATAAGAAGAGGGATTCTGCGAGAAATCAATGTGAGTTACGCCAAGTGATTGCCAGACTAGATTACAACTTTGCGAGAATAAAGGTGATTATTGGACATAAATCAACATCGATCCTATCCGCTGGAACAACCACCAAAACAACTACAGTTCGGATTGTGAAAGGACTTCAGATTCAATAAGTAGACTGTGAAAATTTGTATAAATAATTAACCACCAACAACATATTTTGATTCAGTAATTAAATTTTAAATTATAGTCACCAAAGAACCACACGAACGAGAAAGATTTTATTTTATTTTAAATCAGTCTTTAAATAAAACAAGCTAGCCAGGGCAGTAAATTAATTAAATTGGGCAGATAATTACTAAAAGAAATTATGGTAAAATTAAATTCATTATAAATAATTCAGACTAATAACAATTTTGATACGCTCTTTGTTTCTTTTTTAGTTGTTAAGGAAGTATTGTGTAATCTTATTAGATTGTTTTTAATTAATTGTCATTGTGATTTAATTTAGGTATTTTCATTTGATTAGGTTAAGAAATATTGTAGGTATTTCAATTGTTAGATTAAGGAATTAGACTATTACTGTATTTAGATAAGTGCATCCTTAGCAAATCAAAATTAAATTAAAATTAAAAATTATTATAATAATAAAAAAGAAATTGATTGTAACAATAAAATTCATTTGCATTTAAAAAGTAGAAGTGTGTGTTTGTTACATATATTCATAATTAAATCATCCCTGGTACAATTTTGTTACTATAAAGGAATAGGTGGAACAATGAAATGGGAAGTAACAAGAGCCAACATACAAAGACCCTATAACAACAACCACAAATTATACCACCACAAAATATATTTAAATTTTGTGTAGAGAAAATTATGGGAATAAATTATACATTTGTTTCATCAAAAGAAATTAAAAATGCAGAATTAAAATTAACAAATATATTTGAATGTTGTTTTACGGGTCATAGGAATGAGAAATTACCATAGATTTGTTCCCACAAATAAGAATGAAATCAGATTTTATGCTACATCCAAGTCTGAAAAATTTTGTTATATTAGATTATAATAGAATTTTTGAACACATTGTTGTTTACACAGAAAGATAACATTGCTTTTATATGAAGAGAAATGGTGAATAGGAAGAGTCAAAGACAAAAGTGAATAAAACAATGACCACTTAATTTATTTATTTCTCCTATCAGCCCCCCCCCCTCTCAAACTGCTTTCCAATTATTATCCAAGAATGATATAGTTTTGGTTCTTGTTAAGAAATTTGTGGGAAAAATTACCTCACTAGAACCAACTAATAGTGTCTGGTAGAACCTATAACATCTCAGAGAAGTTATGCAATGAAATTTCATCACTCTGTAATATTTTGAGCAGAATTGGTAGTTCTTCATCTCAACCAAAGACTTTTAAATATAGCAATTATTTTTATATAATTATGTAAATAGCCACTATACAAATAATTTATGATTCTGTTGTACAGGTTTTTAAATTTTATACTTCTCATATGCAAAGAACTTTCAAGATTGATTTTTTCTACAATTATGAAATGGGACTGAAGTAACAATAATTATATCTTTGTGAAAATTATAAACATAAATCAGTTTTTATTAATATTTATCGCTTGACCTAGCGTACAAGATCTTGAGAGCACATTTTCCTCCAATTTTTATGCTCTATTACTCTGAAACCAGTTAAGTCTCAATCATCAAATTTATATGATCTGTTTCTTATTTAAAAGGAGTTTATAATTTTCCAAAGTTATTCACTGTCCCTTTTGAGACATCAATCCCTGAAGATTAGTGAAAACGGACTTCAACCATTTTTTAAAAGGCCCTAGAATAAAAAGGAGGGTGTTCTCATCTGCATCAAGTAGTCCTATGAGAAATCTAAGCAAGAAAATAATATTCCAGCTGAATCTCTTTTTCTTCACACAAAATTATCGAATAAAAGTGGTTTTTCCTTTTTTTTAGCCTTATTTTTTGACCAACTTTCTCACTATTTGAGGCGAGACTAGTAAGGCCATATTATGCTGAACATTTTAGTTTTTTATTTATCTTGATATATTTAAAAATGAATTAGAACATTTTTCGTAAATAAAAAATGGTAACAAGGCCAATTTATAATGGCCGCAAAAAAAAACTAGATATAAAAAAAAAATTACCCATAGTTTTTAACTCATATAACCAAATGAAACATTTGATAAGAAAAATAAAAAATGTTGAGCAACAAATGAATACATATTCAAGAAAAAGCTGACATCAAGACACCATATACTTTGAATAAGGGGATTGGTAACTGGTAACTAAGATTGTGACTATAGATAATCTATTAAAAATTCACTGTAAATCAAGATTCATGTGATTAAGTACAGTAGGACCCCATTAATCCGGACCCCGTTAGTCTAGACTTCGCTTAATCCGGACAGCCGTTTTTTGCCATCTACCATAATAAAAATTTTAATTCAGTTAAATTCTAAAATCAATATAAAAACAAAATTAAATATTTTTTTACGTTATTGATTATAAAAAGTGAAGCATAAAGACAGAGACACTGTACTCTGAAACGATGCTGTAACAAAAAATAATAATCAAACATTTTTATAGTGGTAGATGGTTACAATTTATTTAAATATAAATTTTTTCCATTAGCTAGAATCAGAAGGAAAATAATGGAAGGTGATGTAGCACGTTAAAACCATATAATCCCGCAAATTAAGTATTAGGTATGGAATTATATTTACATAGGGTTTATGATATACAACATAAAATTTTTTTAACATTTTGTGATTTCTGTTTTTTTTTTTTACGTCAACACTAAAAAGACTTGTAGACATAAGGGTACATGTGTAAATATTGATAATGTGTTAGGTGGTATTTTTATTTATATTCTAATGACTTGTTTTGTAACATTTAGTATGATTCCAACAGGGGAGAGTTTTTAAAGTTGCAAACAATTTAAAAACATAAAAAGGGTTGTGTTGTAATAATTACCAGTAAATAATACATAAATGTTTGCTCAGTTTACACAACAAGTGAGTAGGACTGTTGTACAATTAATAACCCTTTTGTAACTGGATGATAGTTTTCAAGGCTAGTGACATGTTGGCAACCAAGACGGAGAGGAGTTCTACAAGTTTAGCCAAGTTTTAAGCAAGGCAAAGAGAAAATTAAAGATAAAAAAGGTAGTATTGGTTACCCTCGTCCATTCTCAGAACCACATTCTACTGGTGATTCATGTCACGAAAATGGAGCTGACAAGGATGATAAATTCGCAAGATGGGCAACAAGTATGTCATCTTATTTGTGAATATGTGTTCAGCATCTATTGTTCCATGGTTTTGTTATGAGTTACGATGATATATTGTTGATTTATTATTACATATGTTAAACTAAATAAAAATAAATCTAAATATAGTTTGCGTAAATATAGAACTTATAAACGTTAAAAATGTGATATATAAGTTGTTTTTTGATTTATGACAGTTGTTACTATATGTAAACAATATTTTTAATATTTTTTGAGATTATTTGTATGAAATGTATGTATGACATGTACTTTTAATATATTATTGTGTAATATTGTGTTGTTTATAATGTATGTATGTATGTATGTATGTATGTATGTATGTATAATGTATAATGTATGTATATGATGGAATATTTAGGTATACTGTAGTTGTAATGTATTTTTGTGTATAGTATTGAATATTTTGTTTGTTTTTATTTTGTACACATAAAGTGATATACAGTATATATATATATATATATATATATATATATTTTATTATTACTAATTTTTTTAAACATCGTGATGATGTTTCGAAGAACCCAGTGATGTTAGGAATTAGGATAGTTTTAGTTAGAATAAAGATAAATAAAAATAATGTATTGTTATATTAAAATCAGAATGGAGACCAACTGTTGCGAAAGACACAAGTGTAACAATAATTATGATGAAATGCTTACCTTACAAAGGTAGTCAACATCACAAACAAGAGGGAGCTTTTTAAGCACTTGGATAAAAGGAGACAGGGTCTTTCCATCACAAGAGGAATCACTGCTCGAGGGGTGTTCAGAAGATAGCCATATTTGAAAGAACTTTGCGAGAAAGGTGAGCAAATCATTGATTATGATCAAGCTTGTAATTGTTTAATACGAGAATAAACAGTAAAATGATAAAAGTTGGAACCATTCTGGATTTATATTTCATGTGATAGTTGATTATATGTATTTAAAGAACATAGGGGAGAAGATTGCCTGTACCCCTCTAAAACACATTGTATATTTTTTGTTCACTAGTTCCATGTTTCATCATCTTTAGACTCTAGTATTTATTTGTAATATAGTTAATTACCTTAGAGGTTGTCCTCAGTCCGTATAGTTATGGCTACAGCGCTGTTTCGCCAAACATTGTCGGCTTCGTCAGGCCCGCACTAACACATCTATTATACGGACTGAGGACAACCTCTAAGGTAATTAACTATATTATATATTAAACAGTCCAAGGCAACACATTATACTTTATAAAATTTATTTGTACATAAATGTACATAGATGTAAACTGAATCTCACATCGCTCAATGAGACTTAGTAAAGGATCTAAGGATCTACAGGTCTGGGAAGGTAACCTCCCTCCCCCTCTCTCTCTCTTTCTCTCTCCCTCCCTCCCTCCCTCTCTCTCCCTCCCCCCTCTATCTCCCTCCCCCCTTTCTCTACCTCCCCCCTCTCTCCCTTATCCCCTCTCTCTCTCATATGAACTCATATAGCATAGTGACATAAACCTGTCCAATGACACTCTATTATCGGTAACCTCATTAGGAATTTGCACTTTTAAACAGCTTATTTTAGACAGCAATAATGGATTTTGGTAATTCAAACGGGTTTACAGATTGTAAGGATAATCTAATGGTCACAATATGAGGTATTTACAACACAAATATTTCCAGAAAAAAATTATGTTGAGTGAATGGATGAGGGACAAATATCTTTTGTGTTTTTTGTACCAATTTTTAATAGAAGATACTATAAATTTGATATGTGTAGGCATATTTCAGCAATTATTTCACTTATTACACAGGCCTGTAGCTATTGAGAAAAATTCAGTACTGTAACCATATTTTTAAGGTAAATGTCCAATTGATACCATGTTGCGATTTAATATAGAAATTTTATGAAATCTGTTTTACATACCTCATTATGAAATAATTGGATCATCCTTAGCTAGGAAGACCATTTTAAAGTATGAAAATCCTTTATTTCTGTCTAAAATAAGCAATTTAAGTTTGCATTCATTGATCAGAATAGGCTACATGATAAGCCTAGGTTTCATAAGTTAAGAATAGCTAATAGAATAGCGTGTCTTTAAAAGGTGCCGTATAATAGATATGTATTACTACGCTGTAAAATTTCAGAATTAGGTGAACTAGATCTCCGAAAATAACTCACTCTCTCTCTCTCTCTCTCTCTCTCTCTCTCTCTCACTCTCTCTCTCTCTCTCTCTCTCTCTCTCTCTCTCTCTCTCTCTCTCTCTCTCTCTCTCTCTCTCTCTCTCTCTCTCTCTCTCTCTCTCTCTCTATATATATATATATATATATATATATATATATAAATATTTATATAGTTTCTTTACCAGGTCTGATTAGATAACTACATAGGTAAATGTTTACTTTAAGGTGGCGCCTTTTTTTCCAGATTTTATTTTTTTATCGTCTACTACATAGGCTACCTTACTTCTTCAAAATAAATAATGTTTTCCTTTCGCAGATCACTATTTTTCACTGAAAAATCACAATCTAAAAACTATCAAATCCAACATATTTATAGGTTAGATATAATGGTAGATGTTCACATTTACATCTCATAAACATATTTCAATCTATAACATCTGTGATCACAGATCACGTGATATGCTGTGAATCCTCCATATTAATAATCTAATTTCAAATTAAGGTAATTCTGCACAATTACTTGGTCAACCCCAAATTTTTTCATATTTTACTACGATCATAAGGACGTTCACAGAAAGCAAGAAACATATAATTCAAGGCCCGCAAGGCCATCTGCCGAGCGATAAGAAGGTTCAAAGTCCACGCGATAACAGTGGCTTGCAGCAGTAGCGCGGAAAGCCAGTTGTGACAGTATCGTTATGGCTAGTGGTTCCTCCGATAATCCTCTTTTATGTGACGGGTGTGAGAACACGGTACTTAGTTTCACGGTTTTAAGTGAAGATCAGGAAAAATTAACACGTTTTTTGTACGAACACGGCGTTTTGCAACGTACCAAAGTGTGTCCAACATGTGGCGGGTCGATGACGTTAAATGAAGAAAAACACGCGTTTAACTGTTGGAATAGAATCGAGTCAGTGAATAGTAGTAAAAAAAAGGTCAAAATTCAGTGTAAAAAATACGTGTCGCAGTATAAAAATACGTGGTTTGAGTCATAATTTGTCACAGCAAACTATTTGTCGTTTTGTTGCCATCTGGGCTTTGTTGAAACCTCCACGTCATGAACTGTTATTAAATGAACTAAACCTGACAAATCATACTGTTGTTGACTGGAGTAACTATCTCAGGGAAGTGTGTGTTGTTGTTAATGAGAGGGAGGGAGAGTTGTTGTCTGAAGTGTTAGGTGGTCCAGGTAAAATCGTTGAAATCGACGAGGCAAAAATTGGGAAGCGTAAATATAATCGTGGTCGTATTATTCAAGGTAATAATACCCCTGGGTGTTTGGGGGGTTCGAACGAGATTCCAGGAAGTGTTTTTTAATACCTGTAGCAAGACGTGGTCACGCAGAATTGTTACCTATTATTAAGCAGTATGTGCTTCCCGGAACTACTGTAATAAGTGACTGTTGGCGGACCTATGACTGTTTACAGTTTGAAGGCTATACACATCTCACCGTCAACCACACGTACAATTTTGTTGACCCAGACACGGAAGCACACACTCAACATATTGAACGTTTGTGGAGAGAAGTGCGGGGAAACGTTCCGAGGTTCGGCAACACAAAACACCATTTTATTGGCCACTTTGCTGAGTTCATGTTCAAACGGAAACATCAAGATTACAAACAAAGACTACACCATTTGTTTCGGGCTATCGGTGAAGTTTACTACAGGGAACCATCGCAACAGAACACTGATCCAGTTGCCGCTGACTCGAATGAGGACGTTGAACCCGGCGATTACTGAGGTAATTTCTATTTTTTTTAGTTTCACATACATCTCTACAGGCCTATAATGACAGGTTTGGCCAGGTAGCTATATATATAGGCCTATATATATAGCTACCTGGCCAAACCTGTCATTATATATAATTATATAACGGTACTGTCACAACTGGCCTTCCACGCGTCTCCCGCAAGCCACTGTTATCGCGTGGACTTTGAACCTTCTTATCGCTCGGCAGATGGCCTTGCGGGCCTTAAATTATATGTTTCTTGTTTTCTGAGAACATCCTTATGACCGTAGTAAAATATGAAAAAAATTGGGGTTGACCAAGTAATTGTGCAGAATTACCCAAATTAATAACTTCAATAAACTTACGAAAGGTTTGGCCAGGTGGTTAAATATATATATATATATATATAAGGTTTGGCCAAGTGTTTATATATAGCTACCTGGCCAAACCTCTCGTGACATATAATTATATCGCAAAGTAAGCAAATTATTAACTTCAATAAACATACGAAAGGCAACCTGGACAAACCTGTTGTGATATGAAAAAGTGATCTAGCATAGTCTCATTGTGTAATGCACACACTTCAAACCATATGCACACATTGCCATTATGTTTTAACATATAAATACGTCAGATTTGGTAGTTTTATGAAGGTGATTTTTCAGTAAAAAATAGTGATCTGCGCAAGGAAAACATTATATTTATTCTTAAAAAGTAAGGTGTGTAGATGATTTAAAAAAATTCCGAAAAATAAGGCGCCACCTTAAAGTAAACATTTACCGAAATAAGGTATGTAGAACATGGTAAAAAAAATCTCAAATAAAACAGTAACTTTCTTTGTAAACAATTACCAAATTAATATACAGAGTTAACAAATTTGAAAAAACCGGCTTTTTGTTCTTTTTAGGTTATATTATAACTACGAAACACAAAACTAGAACTAGGCCTAGGTAGGCCAGTTTTAAGTGAAATGGAATTATTTTGTGACATTTGATAATTTTAATATAAATTGAATCAATAGCTTAACATTTATGTTTTATTATAATTAACTAAATTATACAATTAACTTACCTTATCAATAATGACTAAACCTTATCTTATAACCCTAAATGTGTATGCACTAATTACACTTAGGTTAATGTTTCATTACTTCTAATAACGCGTTAATCTTTGTTACCGTACTTTAAAGATAATACACATTCCTATTTTTATAGTAACATTTCTTTATAAATGTTTTATATCGTCTTTTCTAAACACAGACCTGATGACAACTTTAACCACAACATCTAAAGCTTACTAACCTAGTAGCCTACTAATACGAACACTAACACTTTGTACTTAGTACAGTTCTGTTGTACTAAGTACCTAAGTAGTAAGTAAGTACTAAAACCCGAAACCGCCAAAGCGTCCAAAGCCAGACAAAGGCAATTCAAATACAAATTAGGCTATGATGGTTCTCCCACTACATAACCATAAAAATGTTAGAGCAGCAAACCGTAGTGATGTGATTCTATAGGGAAACCATACATTGGAATGTACCTACACTTTGATAAATTTATGGACTGAGATTAGTTTTTCCTTGTTTTTTAAAGGTAAAAATCTCTCGGTTATCATTACCTTATAAAATAAAATCAGAAAAGACATAACAAAAGATAACTAACCCTAATTTAAAAGCGTTAGGGTATAAAAAAAACATTAATTTGTCAAGGTAGAAGGAATAGGAAGGATGAAAAAGAGAGATTTAACACAAGAAAAAGGTGAAGATCCAGCTAAGTCTCCTTGGTATTGCCCACCGGTATAGTGAGCCCATAAGAGTTAGAAAGTTTTTAATGACAGCAATCAAGGTTTATTTGAGTTTTTCCCAATTCTTCATTAAAGGTACTTGACGTAGCCTCAAGCCCTTTCGGTCCGTTGATGCTGCGGGATGGAGTAAAGTGTGTGAAATGGAGAAGTATCTTGGAGCGGATGGGTAGATCGACCCGGGAGGGTCTAGGTGGTTTGGTGTGGGGAATGGTGAATGGTGAAGTGAATTACGGCATACAGGAGACCTTTTAGTTGGCCCTGAAAAGAGCAAGTCGGTCTAAGTAGACCCCGCGTACAATGGGGCTCTAGAATCGCCAAAAGCGGGGTTAAGGAGACGAACTAGTTGTGTAGGAATATATATCAGGGCGAGGAAAAAGCGATTCGCTTGGTTCGGGATTACCTCCTGACCTTACAGCGGGCGATCCTCCGCTCTTTTTTTTGTCTTGGGCATCAACAATGTTATGTCCACCCACTATCGCCGGCGCCAAACACCTACAATTTCTTACATTATTAGATAGTTTACATGTGCAGAACATAAAACTGCTACTATTAGGGAAACGAAAAGATTATATATTTTGTAAAACCAATAGTACTAAGATAGAAAAGTCCTTTTCTTCAGGAGATTATTCAGAATATGAGTACTCTCCGCTATTTAATTATACAAAATTTGTCAAAATAAATAGTTATCAATTAAACACGTAAATTTTTTATTTAACATATTTAATCAAGAATGTTAAAAATGTATTTGAATGTTGTAACTATGAAAATTGCAAATCTGTAGTTGTTGAAATTGAAAATTTAATGAAGGAAACATTTTTATATTGGCCTGAACATTATCTGAATATTGATGAAATGGTATCTACAGGACTTTTTTTATACTGGTCAAAATGACGAGGTGTGCTGTCTAATATGTTTAGTTAAAAACTTAATAATTGCCTGAGAAAGATACGCCTAGAGAAGAACATCCCAAAGCTTCACCTTTTTGTAAATTGCTATTTTGTAATGAACATTTATCATGTTCACACTGAGTTTATAACTCATTTTTAAGGTCATTACAATCAGCTAATCCGTAAGGATGTAGTCAATTTTGATATGAAATAGTATTTCAAACATATTTATTATGTTGTAGAGAGGAATAAGTCCGTTTTCATAATTAATATTTACAAGGAATTAGTCAAATTTTGAATTAAAACTGTTGAAGATTTTAAGCTGGAAATAGTGCATTTTGGAAAAACATGATTTTGTTCTTTAAAAAAAAACACAATGAATAGTTACTTTTAAAGAAAATTATGCTTAGATTTTCCTTCTGCACTAAAAAATTCATATGAAATTATGTATAACTTACTTTTATTATTTTTGAAGTAATTAAGCTTTGGAGTAAAACTCCACAATTGGTATAAAAGATAAAATATTTATTATAGGATATAGATTTTACAACAAAAGTAAATGATGCTAAATATAACAATATATAATGTTTATAAGAAGTTCATTACAGATACATATACGTAGACAAATAAAAATAGTTTTCCAATATCTTTCAAGTTACAATTTTATTGTTGATGGAATATATAGTTGGTTTGGAATATAATATAATACATTAGTTACTTTTCATGCTATGGCCTTAGCCCAACTTCAGTGCAGCAGAGCAGATGCTTATCGCACGATTCAAGTTAGGTACAAAATTTACATTCGGTAGAGTTTACTTTTACACCCCCTTTTTTTAGTCTAGTACAACCAATGCAGGACACTATAGAGCAGAGATACAGGTAGTTTTTCAGTATAATATTAATCAAAGAGTTTCATTTTTATAAATAACATACAAAAAGATAATTATATTTAATTATAATATATTATCATAAAACAAATAATAATGTAGCATAATGGGCGGAAATGAGAGTGGACTCAACCGTATGCATTTTTGTACTGGAATAAAATGAACAATAGACCTACTACAAGAGCATTGTGAACTAACTAAACGTTTAACAAATACAAATTTTATTCAAAAATAACAAACATTGAAATTTGCATGGAGATAGCAAACGTTTTACCGTTTGGCATATAGATAGCAAACATTTATACTTACCTCGTATTAAAATAAAAAAAAAGTGGACAAGAAACTATTTATGTAAAGTCGTTTTAAACTTGAAATTATCAAACAGAAATGTGATTTTTAATCGCATAAGTACACCCGTGGATAAAAAGGCGTATTGTGGATTGTGGGAAAGGCGTAATATAGGTATAAATGTTTGCTATATATATAATATTATGTTAAATTTCAAAATCTAAAAACGCTTAGTTCGCCCACAATTTGCCTTTTAATTTATTCGTGTATACATGTGCAACAAAATTAAAAATATAGTTTTTGCTATCAAATTTAAATTTTAACCCTAGGAAGATATAAATGTTTGTTATCTAAATACTAAATTTATAATAATTGAAATAACTATTAGTTCGCCCAGGACGTGCTTTTACGTGCGTGAACTGATTAATTTTAAATAATTTAAAAATGAAGGTCTATTGCTTCGTAGGCAACTGTACTTCTTGTTGTTAAGCCTAAATTGAAGTGGACTGAACTCAGTGAACTGAATACAATTTTTGGACTTAACTTGAGTCACATATATGCTTATCACTTGACTTTATTCTCTTCTATTTTCAAAACGTTGAATTCGTTTTGATTTTAGATAAATACCTAAAATGTAAATCATTTAGGTATAACTTAAACAACAGAATGTACAAAATTAGGGAATCGTACCAAGTTTCACATTTAAGCATATTAACGTAATTGTTTCATCTTAGGAAATTTATTGTAATCAATAAGTATTCTACAAAAGTCTTGTAATAGTAAATTAATAAGAATGCATAAGCAAATACTAAATATTAATGTAGGTATTCTAGGGCATGTTGATAGTGGAAAAACATCATTGGCGAAAACTTTAAGTGTTATTTCAAGCACAGCTTCATTTGACAAGAATCCTCAGTCACAGGAAAGGGGTATTACTATTGATTTAGGATTTAGTTCTGTAACCTTAGATTTGCCAGATAATTTGAAGAACAATCATGGTGTTTGTTGGAAACATTTGCAGTTTACATTTGTGGACTGTCCTGGACATGCTTCTTTGATTCGTACTGTTATTGGAGGTAAGTACAAATGGTTAAGTTGCTAAATAAAACTGGCTGTCTTAGCAAAACTTAAAAGGTAATTATGTAGTGTACCTCTGTTTGGATTTTATTGGTGAACATGAATTATTTTACTACCTACCTTGTTTTGAAATAATCGGATCTTTTTTGACAAAGGAAAACACTTTTCGAGCTCTGAGACATTCCCTAACCTGGCTAACGTAGTAATACATATTAACAAACACATACATACTAATTTAAGTCAATTAAGTCTGGATTTCTTGTGTTTAGAATCTTCATTTTCTACAATATTAATGGATTTTGAGGCTTGAAAAGTATCTTCTGTTGTAAAAGATCTGATTATTTCAAAACAAGCTAGGTATTAAAAGATTTCATGATTTTTCGACACTAAAATTCAAAGAGGGTTACACTATATAATTAATTACCAAGTTAATTTAAAAATAGTTTGTTAATTTTGTGTTATCTTAACAGTAGGCCTAAATCGACAGAATTGTTGTTTCTGAACTTCTTTAATCTTGAACTAGACTTTTAGTTAGGTTAAGAAAGATTATGTTGGATTATTATAGTATGCTCTTAGTCAAAACCTTTAAGACTAAAATAAGTTATTCAATAGTAATTGTTAACAATAGCATGACAAATGTTTTCTATAATGTAGTAAATATCTATATGTTGAGAGAAACATGTTCAGAAGGCTAAATTTACTAATCTATAGGCCTAGTTTTGTTTACTAAAATTCTCACGCACGAATACCAAAAACTGCGAATGGGTAGGTTAGGCAAGGGTTATGTTATATGGTTTTAGATGCTTGAAATTGACAAACTAGTTTGTCCTAAAATCGGGTTTGACAGATTTGCACAAAGGCTAAGTTAGGCCAGATTATGTTATATATTCAAATCTTCAATCACCTGTTTGTTAAGGCGTTAAGTGGTAAATTAACCTTACTTTCTCGACTTTGAGTGTACACTTTATTTTTTTATATTTTCTTATTCAGTGGATTCAGTGCTCTTATTTAAATAAATTACATTTATACTGTATTAGAAGAACTACATCATTAAAAGTTTACTTAGTAATGTAACATATATTCTTACATACAACTTAGAACTTAACATAGTCTAAATAAAATGTTAGTTAATAGATTTTAGAATGTATATTTTTGGATCATTCTGTACATGGAAAATTATTTTTACACCTTATATTTATTAATTTATGTCCTAGAATTTTAATTGATACATTAATTTGGTTACCAAAATTTGTTAAAATTTATATTATTGGATAATAAAAAGTAAACTAAAGTAATATTTGGTCCTAATAATTTTTGTAATTAAGAAATATGTAGGTTTACTTTTTTACTTTTTAGAACACTCTGTACCGAATATGTAATTTCTAATACATTTTGGCTTACTTTATGTCACAATAACCAAATAATAAATCATTATTTATTCAGACCTACAAAGAATGTTTAATATTGTGTTTATAAAATAGTGAATTATAAAATGCCATAACTTTGTTGTTAGCAAAGGTAAATTAAAAATTCCTTTTAAGTATCTTAAATTGACCTATTACTAAAATAATGTGTAAAAATCACAGTTTTTTAAATTTTTTAAACACTGTATAGTATATCCTATTAAACTGTTGTATCATCCTGTAGATAGGTTAGGTAAAAATGACAGGTTGAACATCTTTCTATTTAAAGCAGTTATTGAAATATCAACAAGCTATTTCAATACTTTTCTAATACCCTATATTTAATTATGTAATGTACGAATCTATTTGTGGGGATTATTGGTACCACTGATCAAGTAGTGAGGTGTCTGATCATTACTAGATGTGGCGATGACAATGTAAAATAATGAAAAGATTGCTTTTTAATCATAACGTAAGTGATCTGAAACAAACAAAGAGAGAATTATGTATATTTCATTGGAAATTGGTCAAGAATCTATGTGAAACAAGTAAATATACATGAGGGTTTCGCTAAATCTAACACATCTATATGGTTTGGAACCACCACACTCTGCACCCATCTTCCTCACAACTTTGTATTTTTTTTCTCACTCAAACTTCTATAATGTTAGGTGAGTATTTTCTCTCATTTTTGTTCATCTTGGCTTGTCTCGGCAGTCATGGTATGTGAAATGCATCCTTAAAGTAGTGTATACACATGGTTTTGTTCAGCATTGCAGCCCTCGTGTAGTTTAGTGTCATGTTCCTGTTTAAATTCAATGTTTTTTTTTTTTTTTTTTTTTTTTTTTGTAATTGTAAGTACATTAAATATTTGGTTATTAGTGTTAATGTTTAGTTTAAGCCATAGTGAAATCGGAAAAAGAAGATATAGTACAATTAAAGCAAAACCCTTTGGTTTACTGACATTTATGCAAATGGTTTTGGTAGTTATCAATTGTTGGTACCGCCTAACATTATTAAACTTGGCCTCCAAAGTCATAAAACGACCTAGATTCTATAAGAACCACTTTACTATTTCTATTTATGATCAACATAATTAGTTCCATGAAAGCAGGCGTTTATAAAAATTATTTTGTTGCCCTTGTATTATATTTTTTAAAGCCAGTAAAAATGTATGGATTTAGCTGGATTTTGTAATTTAATTGGCCTTATAAAATCATTAAAGATCGGATATTCTTGGTGATCTTAACTCATCACCACTATTGAGACCTATTGTGTAACGTTTGTTTTCTAAAACACCCCCACCCCCATCCCACAGGTTAGATCATTGACCTTTCTTTTGTCATTTCTCAGCCCCTCATACTCTAACCTTTCCTTTTGTCTCACATTTTTGGTTAGACTTGTTTGTTTTCAATTTAGTTGCTTGAAAATGCCTAACGGTAAAACATATGTTGCAAATAAAGCTCTTTGTGGAATTGACTAAATTTTTTTAAATTATTTTCATTATCATGGAATTCCATCATGTACCGACTGTTGTAACATTAAATTATAAAAACTTTAAGCTTTTTTAAATTGCCACAGTATTTAGATGGACATCTAGTGACATTCAAAGTAAATTAATCCATTGTGGTTTGTCTAGTCTTTAACTGCTTATTACAGGGTTTTATATCCATATCTGAACTATGAAATTCTTCTGTGGGGAAATTCATCAGTTTAGAATATTCAATGACTTTTGTCTTGCATATTTGGCTAATAGCAAGGCTGAAGCAAACTGAAATGTGTTAAAGTGCTTTTGGTTGGTTTGGAGTACTTACACTTCTATGATTTACATATATTTGAAGTGTTGCTATATTTTAAATTTAAATGTCATTTTCAGAATATGGATATAAACGACTACAGCACCAGACAGCCTTGTAATTATCATGCTATACATCACAGGTTAAATGTTTAGAGTAAACTTCCTTCACATGCAGGTGCTAAATTGATGAATAAGCTCCCCCAAAGCATTAAAGGTTTGCAATGTTATACAACTTTTAAAAACAGCTTTAGACAACTACTGTTGTCTGGATCATTTTACTCTAGAAGAGTTTCTGCATTGACACTGTGGTTTGTTATTTGGTTTGATCTCTTTACTGTAAAATTGTATTTAAAGTATAAATGTTTTGTAAGGTTTGAATTGTATACATATTTGATGGTATACGTTAAATGTTTTGTAATTTTATTTATTTGTTATTGTTGATTTTATTTGTTTGTTTTGTAATGAATGTGCTATTATGAAAATGTTTTAACTCATTGGAAAAATCATTTGAAATGTTTGAGAATGTTATGACTTAGCTATACAATGTAATGTGTCGACGGCTGTAATAAATGAAAAGAAGCTAACATAGCAAGTGTTCCATCCAGGACTCTTCAACTGAGTGTAATCAACTTAGACCTTAATGGAGAAATGGTTATGGCCTTGGCAGGAGAATCTGATAGCTTAACATTTATCTCCTAGTTTCCAAGTGGTATTACCTTCTTGGGAATGAGTTCTTATATCTCAACGTCATAAGAGGAAAATAAGTGAAGATGCACCTCAGCTGCCTGAGTATATCCATTTGAAAAATAGGTTTGGTAATTTAGCATTGGATTCACCTGACATAGGTGATCCCAAAGTACCTGGGCCAAATCCAGCAATCAAACCTCCTCCAATAAATCTCTATGGTGTTGATGATATCAATGAATTAAGAAAACTAATAGAAACTGTCAGTGACAAAAACCAATTTAAGTACGAGATTGTCAAAAAAAATATACTATTTCTTGTTACCATTGCAGAGGAGTACACCAAAGTAATCAATATAATTAATAATAGGTCTAATCTGACATACCTTTTGGAGAAAAGAGACCAGGACTTACTAAATCGTTATACGGTACTAGGTATTTACACAATATGTCCACCTAAATCTTAAAACCTGAATACTGTGTAATAGTTGTAATTTTGTTTTTGCAGATCTTAAAAAATCTCTACTTGCAATATAAAATTATTTTTGTTTTTTTTAGATGGAAAAAGTGTTTTTATGGAATGAAGCTCCATGGACCAAGACCAATGAAGAATTTGATAATCTACCAGTGTTTATTAATCAAAGAAGATCATGAAAATAATGACAAAATAAGAAGTTCTCCATTCTAACACTAAAATAATTGTTAGAAATTAATTTCACCCTAGCAATGATGAAGACAGTCGAAGGGACCCAGACTATATCCTCTCGGAAAATAGAAGTTTTCATAAAGAAGAATCTATGGAAAATTATAACCATGGAAATGAGAATACAACAAATGACAATTTAGTGGATGTAAATGCTACTACAATTCAATAAGTTATTAGAAAGTATTGATGAAACACTAGTGTTACCAGAATGCAAAAGGTAGAAAAACATCTCTAAAAACTGGAAGAAGAATGTAATCTTAAAGCTCAGAATGAGTGGTAAAACTTATATAGATTATCAACATTCAAAAGAAGGGCAAGTGTTTCATGACCAGGAAAGGAAAGAATGTAAAATGGGCTATCTTTTACGTTAAAATACAAAAGTAAGGTATTTTAAGAGTTCCACAGAGGGACAAATAAAACAAATTTTTGACAGCTTCCGTAGTGGACTGAATTGGTCCCTTGCCGTTACATTTCTCTGAGTAAATATCACATTCAGAACAAGCAATAAACTTGAATCAATCAGTTAAAAATAGTATGAAGACGCAATTTTAAACTATATACAAAATCAAATGCAGCGACTCTCTTAGTTACTACATAGGCCAGACAGAACATCCATTCCAGACAAGATTTAAGGAGCACCTTCCATCAAAAAAACTGATTACCACAAGTTCCAGTTTTGCAGAGCACCTTATAAACAATTGTCATTCACATTCAAGTTTCAATGACAACTTAGAAATCATGCATATTTGCAACAAAGGCCAAATTATGAACGCCATGGAAGAATTTGAAATATATAAAGCAACGAAAAAAGATTTTATAATAATAATAAACGACCAACTCTCATTGAAGTCAAATATAATGTTCGGATGTTGATCCGGATACAAGGCCCTCCAACGTTTAATAATACTAATAAGATATAAAGGACATAACTGACCTTAGTGTCGACAGTTTGGATGTGCACATTCTCGGTATAATGATTTGGTGGTTTTTTTTTTACATGATTTAAATCTTTAAACGACCTCCGTGTAGAGTGAAATTGTGCTTTTTATATGTATGTATTTGTAATTGTGTTTTTTAATATTCCTGATGATGGGTAAATAACCCGAAACTGCAGTAGAGACAAGGTAAGAATATACCTCGTATAAGGATTAGTAGATGTATAATAATATTCGAAAATTAAATTTCACTAATCCGTGGGCTACCACAATGGAATTCAAATTGAAAAGATAAGTTTGTCAAAAGATGTTTTTGGAAATTTTAGGCTTAATAAAGTAGACTATTCTTTATTGGGTCTGATGACAAATACACAAGGAGTGAGCCTCTTGGAAATCACGCTTCTGCAGCATGGTTCTGCAGGCTGGAGGCTGGAGTAACATGTCCTTCGTCAGGAGAAAAGTTGAAGAAACCTAGGGCATATGAATTTGCTAAGTCATTCCTTGACAGTCTCGCAAAGTTGCCATTACATTATTTTGTAGACAATCATTGACATGCCTTTATATTGAACCTATATTTCATACTTTGTGTCAGTTTATAGTATCTATACTGTTGTATTGAAGAAGTTGTAAAAGGATCCTATTCATTAGTTGTGAGCAAAAATTCTCATTAACACTTTGAAGCCTAAGCCCGAGTATAGGTCGGGCAGACACGCCGACGCTCGCCACCGAATCCCGAGTATACGTTAGGCATCGCTATATAATTCTATACGATCTTGATGTCGGCATATACTCGGGTTTCGGCACTTTCATATAGCTAATTGGTTATTTATCTTTGTTTGTCTTTGATTTTCGAATAGTCTGTGCTGTTGATTTGGACTAAATAAAAATATTACGAAGCTGTTGCTAGGCAACGTAACACGTCTAAGAGGAACGCAGCAGACGTCTGTTTACTGCAAAGTGACTGACTGAGTAATCAAGATTGGTTATGTTTGGTTGGTGTTTTTCTTGAATACTAAATACTTTTTGAGTTATACAAGCAATCTTTTAGTTTATTTTAGTAGTTAGGCCTAGTATTTTAGTGTTTGTATATATAAATATTTTAGTTATAGTTTAAAAAATATGGCAGAAGATGTATTTAAAAGTGATACATTTCGCGATCTTTTGTTTGATGAATCTGATGGTGAATCCGAACCAGACATAGGCCAAGGAGATGGAAATAATTCAATTAGTGATATTTTGAGGGAAAATGTGAATGAACCGATTTTTGGTTATGATTCTGAGTGCGAAATCGATGTCAATAACGATCCAGACTTTTTAGTAACAATCTTAGGCCTAAGTGATTTCGAGGACAATGTTGTTGACCCAAATGAAGATTTTGAAGATGACTCAAGTTACAACGATGCTCAGCCTGGAAGGAAGGAAACTTCATGGTGGTGCTCAGAATGTTCAGTACCCCTTTGTATACCTTGATGTTTCAAACTGTATCATACAAAGGCCAATTAAGTTTAGTGAAGTGATGTGTAGCTATTTTTGTTTGTGTGTGTATTTTACCCTTTTCAAGACTAAGGAGTGTTTACTGTAAGTAAAATATGTATTTACATGTATATATATTTAAAAAGGTAATTTCTTTGGGTTTAAAAAGATGTATAATAAGTCATATGTAATAAATATAACAAATACCACAATTTTTTAAAAACACGTCCAAAACTTCCAGGCACATTAGGAAAGCAGCATGTTAGAGAGTTAGGCTTCAAAGTGTTAAAACATCTTCTAAGGCAAGAATTTGGCTATTTATCAGCCTAAGATGGACAGGTGCGATGTATTACTGGACAAGTTGGCAGCATTACTGGTAATAATACAGTAAGCGTAAGGAATTGAAAGATGCAGTTAGGGATACAAAGATCAAAGAGAATTAGTGATATAAGAATGAAGGTGAATATAACAAATGCCAAATGTTTGTTCTGATGCAGCCAGTTACTTCAAATTACCTCTCCTTGTATTATACAAGAGTTTTATAGTACAAAACCAAATTAAAGGTCCACAACTTTATCTTGCTACAAAGAAACTTTAATGTTTTTGGTTGATGAGACATCTGAAGATCTTGTAGCATCAGTGTTTGTTTCTTGTGTGTTGAAACTCTGAAGTCTATCTTGAATGAAGATCCAATACTAGTAATTTTATGGTCAAATGTTTGTGAATATCAAAACAAAAATACAGTTTTTTTCCAACACTCTTCTTCATTAGGCTGATGGAATAATATTACAATCGAACAGCAATTTTTGGAGAAAGGTCACACTCAGATCGAGTCTGACTCTGTGCATAACACAGTTGAAACTGCTCTAAAGGGAATGCAAATATGCCCAATCACACAAGTTGCTAAACAGAAATCTTTTTATACAGTTCAAGGTTCCTGAAACATACTTTTATTTCAAGAATATCTCCAGGAAAGAAACTTTAATATATGACTGTTTGGTGTTATTGTGGTAAATACGACCCAACAGTTTATAACATAAGGGCTATCTGGTACAATCCAAGTAGAAAGATTGAGACAAAGCTGGACTTCAAATGAAGATATGTAGAGCTACTAAGATGAACAAAGAAAAATACTTTTGTCAGTGAATTTCCTTCTTTGTTTCCGGGTAATATTTTAATAACTGGCTCAAAATTCAAAGAACTATTGGACTTAAAGTGTAATATTCCAGAGGAATTTCATGCATACTACGATCAATTTTCACATTTTTAAAAGAGTACCTAGATGAGATAAAAGACTGATTTTATAAAATAAGAATATAATAAGACTAGTGTTGTTCAAAGACTCTTATGTAATGTAATATTATATTGTACATAGATTAAATTGTTAATTCAGTTTATTATTTACTCTGGCTTTTATACATTTTACCCTAGGGGGTATTGTTTCTTTACCGATGATATATAGTGATTGGAAAATAAATAAAGTACAGTAGGGCACTGATTATCCGAGCTAATGTAGACCAGAGGACACTCGAATAACCAGAAACTCGGATAACACGGGCAAATAGACCGGCGAATGAGAGCGTCCCCCGTCGCCATTGAAATCAATGGTAGCGTGTGCGTTTTCGGCCGCCAGTCTGTGTTATGGGCGTTACAAAGACGTTTTGGAGTTGATACAGTAATAAATAAAGACGTAAAATTGAAATTAAATATTGAGTTCACTTTATTACGTAACCCAACCCACAGTACTGCACTGTACTAAATATTACGTTCATAATATAAAAAAATACAGAAATGTGCTGTACTGAACAGCAAATAAAAATACAGTCGTAAATCAAAATTCTAGCCTACAAATCTTAAACAAGGTCAATGGTGAATATGATGATACACTTAAAAAGAGCTACAGTATAGAAAACTGTTTTGTACTGGTACTTTACCAATGAAAATTGAATTTTAAAACTAAGCCTACTTGTTGAAAAAGTTCATCAGAGTTTTCTGTTTTACTAAACTGGCCCGCTTCTTTGCAGCACAGTAGAATAGCGAGTAAAATGACCGAGCGGTCACCCCAATCCGCTCGCACGCTACGGTACTGTACAGTGTACAAACACTCGGTTAAACCGGAACTCTGTTAGTCGGGGCTCGGATAATCGGGGCCCTACTGTAATAATTTATACCAAGTACTCAACTTTACTCCAGACACTGAACATATAATCTAATTTATCCTTCTACAACTAGATGACAAGAAAAGTTGAGCTGTTGGTTTAATTTAAATCCTCATTTTTTAAAAAGAATAGGTTAACATTATATAATTTATTATGGGTAGTAACACCTTTAACAATCTACTAAACATTAAAATCACCTATCATGAATTTATAATTATTGGAACCAAGATTTACTAAGTTATATTTTGTATGAGAAGATTAGTTAAGATTGTATAATATTAATGAAAAATATACATTATTTATATTGGGGTAGCAAGGAATTATGATCAGGTTATATATATGATCTAAGACCTTTTCAGTAGATTTATTATCAGAGGGCCAAAACCGACTAATGGGTTATTCTGTGTCAAATCAACATGATAATTTTACTTGAACATGTCAGATTTTTATAGTGTGTGTGTTGCCTAACAAAAATACCAATTTTTATATATAAATCGATCAAACTATTTTCAAAATACAGCTGCATCAAGTTTTCAAAAATTGGCCAAAATCTCATCCTGGTGTAATTTGCAGTCATCTCATAAATAAATTGTCTGCTGCTCCAAAACAATGAATGTATGTTGGTGTGTTGCTACTGTTATGATTGGCTCTCTAAAATATGCCTGGGTTCTTAGTTTCAATTAATTATCCTCAAATCAGTGGTTCAGTATACTAATTAATTTTTATTAACAATGACTATCTCCTATCTTATTATAATAATACAATATCTTTATTACTACTATTAATCCAGAATGACTCTAATTATTGTGACTCACAGATCTGATTCTACGTTATATATTATTATTACTTGTGTCTGAAATAATTACAAGGTTTAGACACGAAGTTTGCTCACCCTGCTTGCCATTCATGGATGCTCATCTGAAGTCTCAAAACTCCTAGGTAGCTCGTATACGCCAAGTCCGTCTGGCTATCTTCCAGAATTATGCTCCCAGGATTCTCTTACTCGCCAAGTCCGTCTGGCTATCTTCAAAAATTCCTTCAGCACTTCCCTCGATTAATCTTGGCCCACTGACCAAGTTTTCTCCCACCCAAGGGTTTATATGTGTTTGTAGCATCAATGACGTCTGCCTTGCTTGCAAGGTAAGCAATTTCATCATTTTTTCAGGTCTGTCACAATAATTGTTGTCATACTGTGTTCCTAAAAAGAACTTAGACTATATTCCTAACTAAAATTATCCTAATTCCTAACATCACCGGCGCCCTCTAAACATCGTCTCGATGTTTAAAAAAAAAACAAACATGTCACTTTAGTCGTTCAAAATAGAAACAAAAAAAATATACAAAAATACATCACCACTATACCTAAATATTGCATCACAACTGACATACATATACTTCATACAAATAATCTCAAAAATAAAATAAATTTTTACAATTAGTAATAATTTTCATAATTCTAAAACAACTTATGTCACATTTTTAATGTTTATACATTCAAAACATACTATTTATATAACAAACTGGTGTTCTGAAATTTTAATTTAGTTTAACATGATATATTAAAACACATATATTAATATACATAATAATTCATAACAAACCATGTAACAAATCATTATTACAAATTCAATGATGTCAATTATTTGCTGCCACTTTGCCAATTTATCCTTCCCATCAGCTCCATCTTCATGACGTGAATCAGCAGTTGAATGTGGTTCTGAGAATAGCCTCGTAGTTGCCAACATGTTACTTAGCCTTGAAACTATCAAGCAGTAACAAAAATTTTAATTATCAATTTTTCAACAGTCCTACACACGGGTTGCTGCCATTAAGCAAACGTCATGTTTTAATTTCCTTGTAATTTAAAAAAAAATTAATTACCCTCTGTGTCTAAAAATCATTGCACTATTTAACCCCCCCTGGTTAGAGTCATTCTGTATTGTACATTAATCACAAACTTATATTATCATTTATTTTAAAATCTCATTACTTAAGTTATTATTATTCATGAACCTTCCTTTTTCATTAAAAAATTCTCAACTTGTTTGGTTTGCTGGGATAATATGCTCTCAAAACACTATTTATTACAAAAACAAACTTCATTTTTAATTACATACATTTCAAATTATATCATTACCTTTTAAAATAAAAAAATTCACCTATTGTCTTCAAAAACTCCTTTTACATTAATATTACATCATAGTATCTCATCTCAAAACTCATCTTATTATAGGCTTCTCATAATTTAATAATTTGATTGCATTGACCTCTTATAAAAAAAAAACTTCATTGTTATTATTTATATGCAGAACTTTTTGGTTACTGTCATATTTCGTCGCAATAAAAAACTCATATATCCTCGTAGAAACTCATTAAAAATCTTATTAACTTCAATAATTATGTGTATAGTGCCCCTTGGCTTCCTATCACATTTCGTCGTAAATCTCGTAGAACCTCAATAATAAAACCTCTTTAACCTCAATAAAACGTCGTAAATTCATATATCATCGAAGAAACCTCGTAAACTTAAAAAACTACCTTTCAATGCAACCAAATTACTTTCTTCAAAAAAAACCTCTTTATAGACTTCATTTTTCTATTTGACACTACCCTATCATATTCCTGTAAACTCCATATCTCCTTTATTAACCTAAAATATCTCTTCATATTACTTTATTTGTATTTAAAAAAAATAAAAATCTTACTATCTCATAAAACCTTGATTCTAAATTATCATTATTCCCAGCAAACCAATTATGTCCATTAAGCACATGTAACTCTCTTGACAATTAATTCATTTATATAAATCATTTTATCTTTAAACCTCCACTTATATTGTTCATCTATTTCATTTTTTAATCATTTTACTTCAAATTTACTCAAATTACCTTAAAATTACATTATTTAATAATCATATCAATATTTCAAATCAGATACTTCATTTTATTATTATTTAATTATTCCAAGTAAAGACTTTAACATTATTTAAACCTTAGTAATTTATCAATCTAACCTCAAATTTGCCTTCTAAACTTCTTATTTTAGTAAATCCTAACATGTTTATTATTTATTATTCCCTATTTATCTAAATCTTAATGTTTACTAACTTTCTTTTAATTATATTCACATACAATCAAAATATTTATAATTTTAACCTAAACTATGCATTCTTTAGAAAAATTTATTTATTTAATTTTATTTTATTTATTTTTTATTGGTGTTCCTACACAAACAAAGAAAAATTCAACACCTGACACCCATAAATATCCGTTTCAGCTACTTAGTTCACCGAAAACAAGATAAAAATGCATGTCAAGTTTGTTGTGAATTCTATTTCCGAGAAGACTTTTGACGCAATAAGCAAGAAGCAATGTAAATAAACAACAATGACTTGTCAGCAGTCTATGATCTAACCGCCGTGACCTAGTGCAATGTAAATTGTTGACACACCATTTATGTAACTGTTTTTCATTAGTGGAACAAATTCTCTATAGCTATGCGATTTCTTTTTAATGGTTTACATTTTTGCGATAAATTGCACACTTTGGTTTAGCATGTCTAAATTTTCGTCGTAAACCATTATTTGCCATAGAAATCGCATAACACTTTAATTTGTTGTAAAGTAATCAGCATTCACACTACACACCTTGCCAAAGGTATGCTGAAATAAACAATCAAACTCCAAAGAATTTCCCTACTCAGCATGTTATATAATCTTCACATTACACTTCATTCACAATAAACCTGACCTAAGTATTTCTTGCAGTTCAATGCTTATGAAACATACAAGACTAATTTAAACTATTTACTATAGACGCTGACAATATCAAATGTTTCAAAATGCATAACAACCATATATATACATTCAAAATTTATTAATTCAAACTGTATAATAAATAAATAATTCTTAAATCACCAGATTAAATACATTTACACAAAAGGGATTAATAATCTTCAGAAATATCAATCATTTGACAACCTAAAAGCGTAGAACAAATTGAATATAAATGTAACTTCAAAACTTAATAATATTTCTCTCAAAGTTTATAATAACTATTTACAAATCAACTTTTCAACAAATTAAACAATTAACATAACATAATAATCCGTCATAAATTTCAAAATAACGAAACAAAACACTAATTACCGTTAAATTAATTGTCTATAACAAATTTTTCCATTTTAACGTTTATCAAGTAAATCAACTTCAAGTCTACATTCAATTAATAAAATCAACAAATAATTAAATAAAGTAATAAAGTGTTTAGTAAATACTAAACCCATGACCGATAAGACTTCAACAAAACTCAACATTTTACAAAATGGTTATAAAACTTTTTAGTAAAAACTAAAAACACGGCCGATGCACCATTTGCTATGATTGGCTCTCTAAAATATGCCTGGGTTCTTAGTTTCAATTAATTATCCTCAAATCAGTGGTTCAGTATACTAATTAATTTTTATTAACAATGATTATCTCCTATCTTATTATAATAATACAATATCTTTATTACTACTATTAATCCAGAATGACTCTAATTATTGTGACTCACAGATCTGATTCTACGTTATATATTATTATTACTTGTGTCTGAAATAATTACAAGGTTTAGACACGAAGTTTGCTCACCCTGCTTGCCATTCATGGATGCTCATCTGAAGTCTCAAAACTCCTAGGTAGCTCGTATACGCCAAGTCCGTCTGGCTATCTTCCAGAATTATGCTCCCAGGATTCTCTTACTCGCCAAGTCCGTCTGGCTATCTTCAAAAATTCCTTCAGCACTTCCCTCGATTAATCTTGGCCCACTGACCAAGTTTTCTCCCACCCAAGGGTTTATATGTGTTTGTAGCATCAATGACGTCTGCCTTGCTTGCAAGGTAAGCAATTTCATCATTTTTTCAGGTCTGTCACAATAATTGTTGTCATACTGTGTTCCTAAAAAGAACTTAGACTATATTCCTAACTAAAATTATCCTAATTCCTAACACTACACAAACGTTAAAAATATTTCTAAAGCTTTTGCCACTTCAGAATGGGAACTCTTTGGATTCTTGTGTCACTAGAGAAACAATCTCCTGATCCGTAAAAATATGATTACCTTCAGTTTCTGCTAACCACTCTTTCCAATATTTGTCCTCTGCTTCCTCACAGCCTAGAATTTGATGTACGAGCTGTAAAATTTTAATTATCTTATCTACTTTTTTAGGGCTGCCATGTAAGAAACATTGATCATGACCTTCTCAACAATTGTTCAACCTTTTCCTGTACTTAAGCTACTCAGTAGATCAGGTCTTTGACATTGATTTTTGGACTTGGAGAATGGTTTGTGTAGTTACTTCATTTTCAGTGAGCAATATTAGAAGGATTTTTTTTACATGCACAATTCATATTTTGAAGAACTTGTTAGTTCATTGGTTGCAACACCTTTGTGTTATGTTCGGAGCTATAAAATGGCCTTTATGCCTCCATTTGCAAGTTCTTGCACTGGGGGTTGTGATGTAGGATTGTTTATGATAAGTAACACCCACTGTGGTAAACAATTTTCTCCACTAAACTTTGTTACCAAGGATTTTTGTTTGATTAAAATTTATGAAATTATTGGAACCAGGTTGGTAACATGTTTGAAAGAAACGAAGAAATTTCTGAACAGTCCTGTAATTTATTTAGGTAAGATAAATTAACCATTTACACCAAAACCGTAAATTTAAGTTAACAATTCACTTATTTAATAATTTATTTTTATTAACAAACAAGTTTTGAAAATTAACAAAAGATTAATTTTTATATAGTTATATGCCCTTAATAAATTTATATTTAACTTAAATTCCCCCCCATACAAATAGTTACTGTTAAAATTTTAAAGAGAGAAAAAAAAATTTCCTATAAAAATATTATTGAAAATAAATTTGAGTTCAAAATGTGTATTAAATCTAACAAAATTTCAATCACTAAATTACTTATAAATTATTACAATTTTATTTATTAAATTTCTTAAATACTAAATTGGCCAACTGAAAAACAAAGAGATTAGTTTTGAAAATGTATGTTTTAAAAAATTATTTTTGTTTAGATGATGTTTATAAAAAAAGGAAAAAATAAATTTTTATTGACGTCAATTTTTTTAAATTTAGAAAAATAACCCCTTTGGGGTCGTGAAGCCGAAAGAAATGCATGCTATCCCATCCATCTATTAATTTAGAGTTTTGTACATATTTTGTTTCACCAAGAAATAATCACCAAGGTTAGTTCACTTCATTATTATTTTTTTTAAAGTTTTTTAACAGACACAGCTAGAGTTCATTTTGTACCTTAATAAGGCACACTTTCAAAAGATTGTTCATAAATTAAACTCTTACGAGTTACGATGTCCTGAGATCTGTTTTAACTTGAATACTGCTTAGGTTAAAGTTCTTTTGTTCTCTCGACCTTGAACCAGCATTTGCTGCACAAAAAGGTGACTTGTTAAAGAAGGTTTAAGCAATCTTAGACAGGTTCTTTAACAAGATATTTCCATGTAATGAAATTAGTTTCAAAGTAATTAAAAAAAAAATTTTCATAAATTACAAAATGTCTTCAAAAGGAAATTAGGAAATAAATTTTCATAAATAAAGAAACAAAGATAGCTCGGTCTTTGTCTGAAATCAAAACTGGTACAAATTGCAAGTAATAAAAAAAATAAAAGATTCTAATTAAAATGAAAGATTGATTAATTAATACTTTGTTTTTATGATTATCTTAAAGATTATAATTTGATTTTAAGCTAATTTTAAAATGAAGAATGGTTACTTTATTTTTTTAATAAGAAATTATGTTTTTCAAAGAAATTACTGATAATTCAAAAATTTAATTATGATTGAATTACTTCTAAACAATACATAGCTGCAATTAAAATTAAAAGATATATATAATTTTTAATATGGTTAATTTAAACTTGTATAACAGTACAAATAACATCTGAGACTAAGCATTATAAACTAATAAATAAGAAGAAATAAAATTAGGGTAAAATAAAAAAGCCAAAGCCTCTATCGAATGAATTAGTAAATATACGCCCAGCTGATATTTGTAATCGCGATTAGAAACAAAATTTAACCATTTAAATAACAACTAATTAACTCATAAATTGAATTATTATAAACAATATGAATTTAAAAGTATATCAGTATAATCAAAAATTGCCTAATATCCAGAAAAGGTATAAAATACCAGGACTATATACAACAGCGGAAGACGATCGGCACATCAACAAACGATGCAGAGAAGAGATCCCTCCGCAACGAAGCAAAAACCCGCTTAGATGTGAAAATTATTAGGAGCATTGTAAGCATTCGACATAGCAAGAAGCCAAAAATCCCACCTCCAAAGTTTTTTTATAATTAATAAGTGTTTTTGTTTTGATTTTTATACAGTGAATAAAAGTAGTGCTAATACAGAACTTGGTATATTCTGTCTAATAACAGTTAAACGTTTTCTTTTTTTTTATCAATTTAAAAGGAACCTTATTAAAGGCCTAGAACTATTAAGTAACCATTATAAGAACTTGAATATTTAAATTCTTTTTTTTTTCAAAATTTAATAAACTTCCACTACAATTTATATATGCGTTTTTAAAAATAAAATAATACAATCATCCCAGCCGAGTGCCTATCCCGAGATTAATTGAACTAATTAAAATATATTTCTAAATATAAATTTATTATATAGACTGAGCTAAGCCTAGAGGCATTTGAATTGAACATTTATTTCAATTGTAATTACTAAAGATCAAAGACTAATTAAAAATATTTCAAATATGATTTTGTATTATAATAATTAATAAATAACTGTTTAAAGTGATATTGTTAACTAATCTCTAGTTTTTCATTTTAATAATTTTAGACTTAGAATTTTTTTAAAATTATTCATAAGTAAAGATTTGTTATACTTGTTACCTGGAGTTGGTCGACAAAGCCTTACGAGCTATTAGCATGAATGAAAGTCATCCATGAACATTCGGTGAACTGCACATTATGCACTTAAAGTACCTTTTAAATTTGGTACATAATTTAGAATAAGGTTTCCGAAACAAATTTTGATGAAGCCTAAAGAAAGAAAGAAAACTAACTGAAAGTTTTACATGATGTGACTCAGCGTTGAGATTCAATCAGCCGGCCTTCAGACTATGTACTGCGATAATTTAAGGTTGGGGAAGGTAAAATGTCGGTTGACAAGATCATCCGATACCGTTCTCAGAGCTGGCCACTAGATTGTAGCACGATACAGAGGACGTTATTAAGGCAGTCTAAATTTAATCTACACTGTTGGTAACTTATGTGTTACGATTATTATGGTTTATTTAGCTGGCGTTACAACTTTTTTACGTGTATAAACTGGATATCAAACTATTCCTTGAATAAAGCACTGGTCATCCATCCTTTTTTTGGCTTTTATAATAAACAAGAAGTGAGTTCACAATAATATTCTTAAATGTCCTCAGGTTTTTGATTTCTCTATGACCATAAGTGACAACTTATTATTCCCAGCTCATTCTTTGTACATCTTAAAACTAGGAGCATTGGATTCTTTTTTTCCGCTAAACATTTTTTAGACATTGTCTTAAAATTCAACCCAGTCTTATCATAGTTGTACACTTGTTGTGTTGAATAGTTTTGTATTGAAATAATGTCCGTAATTTCTGTAATGTAATTTTTTCTGCCTGGTGATGCTAAAAGTGATTCTCTGGTCATAGGTACCATTCGTATTCTGTGCCTCCTTTACCACCTGTCTAGCTGTTACAATGAATTTAAGGTCACCATTCATCACCTCATTAAAGATGGACTGGCTTTTCTTGAATTAGGGGGCTATTGAGGGGAACACATTTTGCCTTTTTTGAAAACCACGAAAAAAGAATTTCATCAACTTTGTTAAATTCTGATGATTTTGAAATACAGGGTTATCATAAAAGAATGGTGGGTTTTCATTAATTCACATGAAGAACCTAAAAGTTTGTTTAACAGCTTATGTAACTTCAAAATTAGTTCTTACATTGTTGTGGTATTGTGTTTTGTGTTTTCTGGAGTATTCTGTGTGAAGTGTGTTATGTTATCTAATAAAGAAAAAGCAGTTTGTTTTATTGCTGGCTGAATTCAAGTTTGTAATGTCTTGTGGGGGTACATCAAAAACATTGTTTATCGAGAATAAATTCGTGACCTAAATCACTTAAGGAACAGGATTAATGAAGCAATGACAACCCGTTAACAAAGACATGTTAACTAACATTTGGACAGAACTTGATTATCGATTGGACTTTTGCAGAGCGACTAATGGCGCACATATCGGAATTTATTAGTTATGTAAAAAAACAGTTTCTGATGACGATTTAGATAAATAAACAACATCAGCTGTAAGTAATTCTGTTTTCATTTAAATCATGTTCAAAACCCCACCATTCTTTTATGATAACCCTGTATTGCTTTGTTCAAGAATCTTCTCTGATGCTGTCCTACAAAACTGCTTAATCTTGGCCCTGTTTTTCTTCCAGTCACTTGTTATCAAATTCAGCTGTTAATTTTGTTCTACTTTCGCCTTTAAACAAAAAAATTCAAGTTTATTTTTTAGTGTATACGAAATGTGTTACCAACCATTTTTATGTATAGTGTAATAAACAGTACTTAGGTATAAAAATACTAACTGAACAAAAAAATGAACAAAGTAAGCATAATGTTTGATAGATTGATAGCTGTCGCTCATCTAAACTGAGAAAATACAGTATAGCACAAGAGCTCCATTATTTCAAGAAAAGATGGAAGGAAGTTAGTGCAATGTTGTAGGGTTGAGTTCTAGGAATTTAGCATGAATGACATAGCTGGCCAGAGCTATGTGAATAACATAGACAGAGTGATGTTACATTGTAGACCTACTGAGCGTGTCACACACTGCATACATTACTGCACTAAGCGACTACCGAACAACAGTACTCTTCTCTGTGCGCCCATATGTACTTGTTTACAGTCTTGTACGTAAAATATTTGTAGGCCTATACAAGCATGAAACATATTTTGAAGTAAAAAAGAGATTTATTTACGAGTAACATGTAATACTATTTAGATCACATGTACTGTACATTTATATTAAATACTTGTTTAATCCGAATTTTGCCAGTCCAAACCAGTCTTGTTCTTAATTAGTTTTGACTAACAGGGTTCAGGGTTCTACTGTATAATTTCTGTTTCTGACAAAAAATTGTGGCTGGTATATATTTTGGAGAAGAATGAAGAAGATGATGAATTAAAAGTAACATATCTACATTCTGTTAGACTGTTTTCTTTATTTTCATATTCATGGGATGCACATGTATTGTGGATATCACTACAGATGTTCTTTGGAAGTCGATCCTACAACTCTTACTGGAAGGTTTAAATAATCCTAATAAGACTATGACAACTACAGAGGCTCTGTCAACCAACTCTATCACTTAACCAAGTAGTAAGTGTTACAACTACTTGAAATAATTCTTTTAATGAAGTCCATGCGATCAATAATACCTATTTTAAAACTGTATCATACTTCATTTACTACATAAAGGCTATAGTTTTAAAATATAATTTTTAACTATTAACCCATTATCCTCCCACTTTTCCCACTTTGAAATTTTGATTATCACTTATGTACAGACTATTCACAGAATTTACGGCGACAGATTTTTCAGATATTTAAAATCAAAATTTTGATTTTAAGTTTTGGAAAATTTCCATGACAATGTAGTTAAATGACACTACTCCCACCTTTTTAGCTTAATTAGGAGAGCTGTTATGACGATTAGAAAACAAACCAACAGTGCACTTTTGGCCAATTTAAAAAAAACTTTACATACCTATATTTTGAAAACTGTTTTGAGATATTTAAATTGGTATTTTTGTTAGTCTTCATAAAGATTATCTATACCCTAAATTTTATTAAAATCCGAGTAGTAGAAGTAAAAAATTTCCCCCTTGTTGTTTATAGGGAAATAACCTCATATATTACGTCCATGCTCAGTTTGTGAAAGTCGTCACATTCTTAATTGCCAGCATAAACCACTAGTTCTTGATTCTGTTTTTAATTTATTGTTATTTAAGTTATTGTAATTATGCTTATATTTTCAGGTGCACAAATACTCGATATGATGATGCTAGTGATTGACATAACTAAAGGTATGCAGACACAAACAGCAGAATGCCTCATTATTGGAGAAATCACATGCCCAAAAATGATTGTTGTATTAAATAAGATTGATATGGTGCCAGAACAAAAACGCCAGCAGACTGTAAATAAGGTTTGTATCGTAATTGGAAAATTAGTTAATACATCTTGTACATACTGCAATAATAACGATTTTATAAATCTGGAATCCTTTGAAAATTCTGAACATTAGTAACCTAATTATTGACCAACTATTTTTGTCAGTGTAATGTGCTAACAAGCAAATAAATTTAAAAATAAGACTGCAAGAGGAAAAATTAACTAAACACAGACACTGCAACAGAATAAAAATAGACCCAGTCGATGCAATGGCATCTTTAATTTAAAAAATATATAAGTTAATCAATCATGTTGAATACTGTAAATAATAACATTGAAATTTATAAATTTAAATTTCTGAATATGATAAAAAAAGATAATTGTATATTAAATAGATATTCAAAGTATAATTAAAGTAATTAAACATATTTCTAGGGGGGAAAAAGTTTATAAGTCATTCTTGATTAGTTGTTGTTAAATAAAAAAAAGGTAATAGAAAATAATTTCCAAAAATATATTCATAAATGTATTTTCAGATATTTAAGAGATAATTATATATAAAATGTGTAAAATATCAACTACTGTTTAAGAGATATGGTGAATAAAAGTTCAAATAAATTAAAATAAGACTTTCAGTAAATAAGTACTAATTAACAATAGGAAAGTAATCATTTTGAAAAGAAATTGTCACAATGAATATAATAAGACCAAGCAGAGTTAATCTATTGAAAAAATGGTGTAGATTTTACAAATAACTGAACTACTAAAAAAGTATAAAAATAAAGGTTGTAGTTATTAAAAATATATAGGGTTTAATTTAATATTTATTTTTTAAAAAGAAAATTTATTTTTTGCTCAGCATTAAGGGCGCCAGGAAGCATTACGCTTACCAATTTAGAAAAAGTAAAAAAAATGTAGTTAAAATGTTCTCAGGGTCGTGTTTTCTTTTAAAAGATCACTTCCAAATCGATATGTAATAAATAAGAAGTCCTTTTTGTATTTCTGAAACTGAACATTTTAGTTTTATTAAAATTGATCTTACAAATATATATATATATATATATATATATATATATATATATATATATATTTCTATTTAAATATTTCTGAATTATACATCCTACTTTAGTCTTTTATTCTGCCTTTTAAGAAGGTTAGAATATTGAATGTTGATTTTAAGTTTAAAGTTGCAATTCCTAGATAATTATTCGTTAAATTGAATTGATTAGACTTATCTGTTTTTTAGTATATTAAAATTACTTTATTTAAACAAAGTTATTCATGTCAGTAGACATCTTTAATTTTCAACGGTAAAATAATTATTTAATAAGATATCAAAATCATAAATTTTATAGCTAACACATTGAATAATAATTAATATAAGATAGTTTAAACAATATTTGATTTTGAGTGTTCTTTAATACTTGTTACCAGTCCTTTGTTGTAAGATAAGATGTTCATTGAAGATCGCTGAGATGCCTGCTTCTAAATGAAAACTCCGCCATTGTCCGCACGTGATGAGATATAAGCTGATATCACCTCGGTCACGCATATTAAGGATTCTATTTTATGACAGTAGAATTCTTTTTCAAACTAATGTCTGTTAACTTTTTTTTCTCTTATAACACCTCATAAATTGTACATGCCCACTCGAACACTATCACGTAAAACAAAGGACACATTTGCCGTATTGCTTACCGCCATTTTGATATTCGTATTTCCCTGAACAACTCACTTCTCAAATATCTATCATTGTTCTAATTAAACACATGTGACTATTGAAGATTTATGGGTCTCTATTTTGTTTCATAAAAACGTCACTTTATACAATTTACATTATTCAATCTAAATGTTCAACCGAACTACAATAACTCCTACTCTCATTACGATTCCACCAGCACTCATATCGACTGACTCTGGACCAAGACTCTATAAGACTGTTACAAAATGATTCTCTTCTTCAACCACTGATCTTAGACTCTACTCCGACTTAAAAATATTAAGTTACATTGTTCACATATTCAAAAAAATCACTCTAATACAAATTTCATTGTCCTCCAAATATTTCCTTCACCAATCAAAAACACGTCTGACCATTTCAAATGCCACCTCTAAACCGATTCCACGCATGCTTACATTGTCCTTGATATTCATCTCAAATCACGTGATCACAGTCTCCAAACCATAATCGCATCACAACAAGTATTTCACTCAAATATAAACACAATTTTACACAAATACTTAGTTTATCTTAAAATTAGACATTACTACCTATATAAATACATCTTTTGGAAATTTGTTTTGATTTATCTTTTACTTATTTTGAATGTTATTCACAGACTTAAACTTGACTTCTATCGTCCACCTTTAACCAATCATAAAATTCCTTTTAGTAACAGCTGATGTATCGTTACCAATTCAAAATTCAAAAATTGAGTATTACAAGGTGAATAAATAAGGAAATGATCAAACTAGGAAAAAACTGTAGACATTTTCGAATTAGACCAATGTGAACCGATTTTTTTTGTTAACAGTGAATTTTTAAACAAAATTTAAATTCAAAAATACTAATTTCCAGGAAATAAAAATTATAAGTAATAGAGTCTTTATTAAAAAACAATAAAGAAATAATTATTTTGGATAAGAAAAATCAAGGAAAAATGTAAAGTCAGTTTTCTGAAAAACTAAAATTAGTTTTTCAAAAATTAAACTAGATATAGACTCTAGAGTGATAAAAGAACATAATTAAGCTGTTTCTGAGAAATAACTAAAATGAGTTAGAATCTTCAAATTCTAATTATAAACAAAATATGTAAGATTGGAAAGATTATTTGATATGTTTAGCTTAAGAATGTATATATACTCATGTATATAAATGTAATGACCAAGGAAGGCAGAATAAAAGGTAAAATGGGGGTTTTTACTCGGAAAAGAAAAAGTATTAAAACAAGACCTTAAACTACTCACAACTCGATAACCAACAGGAATAAGAAGAAAAACTCAAGAGATTCTTTCATTCCAAATACAGAGCTATAAAAAAATCAGAAAAAAGGAAGAAACACCAAAAGGATCAAAAGGTGATTAAAGAAATAATTTGAAAACTTCCAGGTAGAAAAACTTAGAATGTTACGGTGGTAGAACATTGATTCGAGTTTCCAGAAGAACCTGTAAGTGGGTAGAAGAGGACTATGTATGTTTACAGAATTAGAAAAAGTTACAGGAACAAAAGTTACAGTGAAAAAACCAAAATTGTGAAGTTTATAAATTGAATCAAAAACTTTCATGATTTTACAGGAAAACCTTATGACCGATGCACACAGCTGGTGTCCCATTCTGGTAGAAATTATTGAAGAGCTAAATTACTACAAAAGATTGTATTGGACTTAGAATGTTTTCAACAAAAGAAATAAATTCTACAACTTCGTACAATGTCATAGTATTTGATTAAATTCAGGACAGGTTAAAGGGATATAGAATCAGGCTGCAATAACTGACATCAATTTAAATGAATAACTAAAAGTAATTCATCATATACACTGATTTAAAACTAATATGACACAGAACCAAAATCATTAATAATAATAGCACTTCAATTCACAATCAACTTTAAACGAACTTCATAATTTAACATTCAAAATCAGCAAAGCAGTGCTACGGGAAGAAACACCGGATGAGCAGCTCACTAGAACTTCTCAACCAATTTTGATCAAACTTCAGGAAACTACATCTGGACTACACTTCTAGCAGTTTCAAATACGAAACAACTTGTCACAGCCTTTCTACTGAATTCCCAATGGCTTAAATCAACAATAATATATGTGTTCAAGGTATTCCTACTTATTGTGATTGAATATCCGCTTCTACGCTGAATATATAAAATAAAAAATAAAACGTGAGAAAATTAGTTAAAAGTAAAATCAATTTGTTTTTATATATTTTATCTTGTTTTTTGGTCAAGTTTAAATAATGTAAAAGTATACAATGTTTTAATATAATTTATATCTTGATTTAATTTTGTTTTCAATTAAATAGCCAATTACTATTTAAAAATTTTCTTTTTATGTAACTTTTATTGAAGATTATTTATTTTGAAATTGACAAGACATAAATGATATTTAAATTCTTTGCTTTGTGTTTTAGTATGATTACAATCCTATGAGTTAATTTTAAGATTTTGATATTTCAATTGTGTGTGCTAAGTTCATTTTCATTGATACATAAGAAAGAGAGAGAGAGAGGAACTTACCCATTGCAGGACGCCCTTCCACTTCGAAAACGGATGAAAACATTAAAAAATAGGGAATCTCATCTCTCAAGATTGTTGTTTGAGTATCCGTGCAGTTGCGGAAACTGTAGGAGTGTACAAAAATCAGTTCAACATATTTTACATGAACATTTTAACATGAGAAAAGTTTCTTCCAAAATGGTTTCCAAAATGTTTGAACAAAAGGACTCACTGATGACTATTTGTTCTGACATTTTGAAAAACATCGAAAAGGATTCTAAACTGTTGGAAAGAGTAATTACGTGTGACGAATCGTAGTTTTTTACTTATGACCTGGAAACTAAGCACCCATCGATTCACCAAGAATGAAGAAAGATCGAATGTCCAAATCAAAATTCAAAGTCATGATGATTTTTTTTCAACATCTGTGTGATTCTGTATGTAAATTGGGTGCCTGAAGGTCAAACAGTGAATAAAGAATATTATCTTGAGGTTTTAACTACTCTCCGTGAGCGAGTAAGAAGAAAGTGACCTGAGTTGTGGAAGAACAAATCATGGATTCTTCATCAGGACAATGCTCCATCCCATACTGCACTGACTGTTAAGATGTTTTTGACTAAGCATGGGGTGTTGGAACATCCACCCTACTCATCAGACCTAGCCCTGTGTGACTTTTTTACGTTCCCAAAAGTGAAGGAAGCATTGAAAGGAACTAGGTTTGAGACTGTTGAAGCTGTGAAAGAAAAAACTATGGAGACCATGAAAATGATTTCTAAAAAATGACCGGAAACACTGTTTTGAACAATGGAAAATTCGATTGGAGCGGTGTAGGGATCGTGGAGGGGAGTATATTGCAGGGGATAATGTGAAAGTTGTTAAGGAAAAAAAATTAAAAAATGTTACAGCAAAAATCCTGTTTTTTCTACTCTTACCTCGTATACTTAAAGCAAATATGCTGCCTTTGACATATAATTATAGTTCACAATCTATTTTGCACTCTTGGTTGTAAAACATAATTACCACACCAATTAATTCAACGTAAATCATATTCCTTTAAGTAATTCATACTTTGCATATAAAACACATTGAATCTGACCTGTTACCCCAGTCATTCATCGTCAGGTCGGCTACATTTTTGAAGTATTTTGGGTTGCCATCTTCAAATTAAGATTAAAATCTAGTAGAACTAGATTAACATAACAAAGTAGAACTAGTGAATAAATTATAATCAAACTAAGACTAAAATCTGACCAGATATCGTACCTACATAAACAATCAAACTGCATTAAAATCGGATCAGTGGTTTTCAAGTTAGAGACAAACAGACAGACATTGCATTTTATATAAAGAGAAATGGGTACATTAGTGTTATTTTCCTGTTTATTTTAGAAAAGTATAAATAGGGTATAATAAAGAAATGTGTTATGCAAAAAAAAAAAAAAAAAAAAGGCTTAGAAATAGTTGCAAAAGATTATGTAATTAACAATACCATTGTAGATAGTCTCAAGGGCAATATTAAGTAGTAATGTCCTTAGACAATTACATAAAATCTTATTGTTATCATTGCTACATGGATAGATTTTGGTTTGATAGATAAAAATCAAATCATTTCTATGATTTGTTTTAAAAATAACAGAAAAAAATAAGGACATTGAAACTAACAAATTATTAGATATGGGTCTTTTCCTGAATACATCATGGATGTGATATATTAGATGGTCATAAAAAAAGGTTGTTTATTTCTGTGTTTTTGCAGAGAATCTGTTAGATTTAGAATATGCACATAGTTGGTTTTACTATGCTTTTTTATGGAATTTATTTTAACTGTTATATTTTTTGAGGTTATTTACTTAAATAATCTCTTTTCTTAATTTTTGATCATGGGTAATCTAATTATTGCTTTCAAAAAGTACACTTTCTGGGTGATGTCAAAATTAATTATTTAATTTGAATTGTTCTTGTATGTATTGTATGGGTATAAGTGAAAGAGAGGACCTTAATGTTCCTTATATCTCTCTATTCAATTATACCTTGTTCAATCCTTGGCAAAAGCTACCAGAATGCAACAATCTTGAACAAAATGTATATAGGTGTGGTTCAGTAGGAATGATGAACTGCAATATGAAATGAAACACTAAAAGGGGTAAAAATTATAGGCATAGTCGTTAATAATGAAGAAAATGAGTTTGAAGAAAAAGAAAAATTTGCCATATTGTACTAAGTGAAATATTCTAATGGTAACATGTTATAATTTTGCTCTAAATAATTCAAAGATTTTAGCTGATAACATTATTTTGAAATTAAGATTAGAATATTAAATTTGTATAATTACTCGCATGTTTTGGTTTTTTCTGTACATATGCATGTAAATAGGATTTCATAAGTATGCCCATATTAATAATGATGTTAATGAAAACATTTATATATGTTTCAGATGAAAAAGAAAATGAAAATGACATTAGAAAATACTGTTTTTAAAGATGCACCTATTGTGTGTATTGCAGCGAGACCAGGAGGTACAGAAGCAGATGTTGCAATACTTCCGATTGGTAAATATGTCTGATTATATATTTGTAAATTTAGTATGCTGCCTGTTATTTATTTTTTAAATATAGTTATTTTGAAATATCAGTTTAATGGCTTACAAATATTATCCTTAATTCATTATCTAATATATATATATATATTACAACGGAAATTCGTTGTATGGGGTTATATTTTGGTCAAAAAAGAAAAATATCAAAAAATAATCCCAATGCAAGGTTTGGATGTTTTGTAGAACTTTTTACTGATTATAGCCGGTCGGTGAGATTGAACTATGAAATGGTCCAAGGTCAACTCTTGCCGGCTTGTTCTAACAGTAAATTCCTATGTCGGCGGATTTTGAATTGAAAAATCATTTTTTATGAATTTTGAAAATGTGAAATAATAATGTATAAGGATATGTAATTGTAATACAAGTTGTATGCAATACATATCTAGTACTGTTATTTCATATTAACTAGCAGACGTTACGGCATATTTAAATGAAGAATTTAAAAATTTTCAAAATTAATAAAAAACCTTGTTATTTCTGGAAATAAAATGTAATTTTAAGAAATAAATATTCTTGTTAAAATTTGGAAAAAATGGATATTTAAAAAGTTAGCAGAAAAGCATAAATATGAAAGTTAATAAAAGTAAATAAAAATAAATTTTGAGAAAAGGATTGTATAGAAGCAATTAAATAAATAAAGTTATATCATAATTAATAATTAAAAATTTAAATTTGATTAAAACAAAAGAGTTATAGTTTTCACGCTATAGTATGAAAACGAAAAAAGATGAGAAGTGGAAAGTTTGCAAAAATGATTAAAAACCTAATATCTAAGAGTTGTGTAAATTTCAGGAAAATCAGTCAATAAATAAACCCCAAACCCAAAGGTGTGAAAAAACGCGCTGGATTACATCACTACGGGAAGTCGCAGAGTTATGTTATCACGGCTAGTGCGTTGAAATCACGGAATAAACAAAGTGACAAAGTTTGAAAACAAAAACTTTAAAGGTGTGAGAATTAAAAACTGTAAATTACGCAAATTCTTACGTAAGCGATTAAAGGCGAATGAATAGTCCGACAAATGTCATTCGAAGTGTGGGAAATTGCCGCGGTCGAGAGCTACAAGACACCGGTTACGTAAAAACGAAAAAACTGTTAGGATAAGTGTTATAGACAATTAAAAGAAAACAATGAAGATTTTTACATCGGCCAGTTACAAGTTGCAGAGTTTAAATGTTCAAGGATAAGTGACGTAGTCGTAGGCGGAGCCAGAATACCAACTTACAGCAAAAATAGATTAAAGGATTAATAGAGCAAAGTAATTAAAAAAGGACAATTAAAATACGGTAAACGTAATAAATAAAGTAATAATAAATAACTGAATCACCTACACCAAAAATAATCAAGAAAATTGCATGGAAATATACTATAAATGGAACTATCGTATCGGTCCAGTGAGGGAAAAAAATTGGTATCGATATACGATAGTTTTTGGCTATAAAAAGAGCCGCACGAATCTCATTGAGGTCTCTCGAATAAAAATTGTTGAACAAGTGCCAGGGGTGGCTATGCCAGTTTGCCGACTCAGAATTCTCAGTTTAAGTGTTAATATGCCAAAGTATTAAAAAGTGTCATCGAGAGTGATAGGAGGTGATAGATTCAAATCAACCAGCCAGCCTTCTAAACTCCATGGAAAAGAAATGAGACAACTGTAATTGCTAAATACAACCAACCAGACACCAGAGGACCATCAGCATCCCAGGACTCAGGATCTTCAACACGGCGGTCAAGGTCTGAGAAAATCCAAATTTCCTTTTTAAAGGGCAAAATTGGCCCGATTTTAGAGTATCACTGATTTTCCTGAGATAAATTTTTTTTTATGTAATTAAATAAATATGTTAAAATAGATAATGTTAAACTCATGTGTGGATAAAAATCTTTATAGATAAATCAATTTGATAAATTAAATAATTTGAATTCAGATAGAAATCTTTATATAGATCAATTTTAATAAAGTCATGAGTGATTGCCTTCTGCTCGAAAAAAGAAATATTTTAGTTGTTATCAGTTAATTTTCATTACAGAAATTGTTTTTGAGTTTTATTTGTTGACTTGTGTCAAGATTATTATTTCCAGTTGTTTTTGTTTCAAGTAATTAAAAGAATTAATTTTTTTATATATTCTCTAAAACTGTGTTTTATTTAGAATTGGTCACACAATTATATGCTATATTTTCAGGTTTGTTATAATAAAAAAGGGTAAAATATATTGTATCAAAGAGGTATTCCTAAGGACACGCACCTACGAGATTAAAATTAGAAAAAAGTAAATTCGTGTTCTCCCTGAGAAATAGGGTAATCTTAAATACAGTTACTGGAAGTCATAAATAAAAAGGGGGGTACCGGTAATTTGGGGCAACTCAAATTATCGAAGAAGTTATTCAATCCAGGCCAGCAAGATAGTAAGCCAAAAACTTCCAGTGGATTGAATAATTTATTCTTTTTGTCAAGCGAGAACGAATCCTGTAGGCTAAAAATCTCAGGATTCGAGACTATTACGTATTAATAAAGATAGGGGGCGTAATTAGTCTGACTCTAAAAAAGGTAGAGTTTTTTCGTTGTAATATATATATATATATATATATATATATATATATATATATATTATATTATATAAATGTATATGAGAACAATGTTTGTTCATTTCCTAATGCTGATTTAATTATGATTTTTTGTATTATATTTATAGGTTCAAAAACTTATTTATATGCTCCACCCTATGCTGTCATCTGACAATAAGTGAAATGTGCCCTTTTTCATATGGAAATTTAGGACCTTCTTTACTCTCACCAAAACAGATTAATTAACAGATTGTATTCTGCCCATAATATAATTTATTTACAATGTCCAATTCATTCTCTTTTCTCGAACATAATACCTAAATAATTATAGGAATAACTTTTACCAATACTTTTGTACACATACAAATTATTTCTACACACATGCAGTCTTAACATATGTATTTTTCAAGTCAGTCTGATGATGCTTTAGCGATATGGTCATGAATTTTGTTTTAGAAATATTGAATGTCAACTAATTTTGATCAAATCAACTTTTAATATGTGAAATATTCCTAATTGTTTTATTATGATATTTTAAAGCTGTTAAAAATTAAAAGCTCTGAGCCAATTTTTATCATCAAATAATATCTCCAAACCTTAATAATTTCAAGTTATTTAATAACATCTGCCTATCTACCTAATTAAATATTTAAATCAAATTATAAAACTAACAGAGATCACCAGTTACCATTTATTGAGGTATTAATGTACTGTTATATCAAATAAAGCTTCAGTAATACCTCTGTCTTGCTGAAATCCATATTGACACTTGTTCAGAAGACATCTTTACTTATTCTTATACTGTACCAGCTGATCTTTCACTATTTAAACAGAGAGCAAGATTTTAGGGCAATAGTTGAGATGGATAGAATCCTCAAATGGTAAACTCTATGGGTCTATGGTCCCACCCTACCAAAAAATCTTCTAGGAGATGTAAACTGAGCAATGCTTTGTCACTGGACATAGAGCATTCAAGAATCATCAAAACTTATGGTTGTTTAAAATGCAGGCTTTGCAGCAAATACATGGAAACTACAGAACATTTACTCCTGCATTGTGAAGTACTGTACCAAAAAAGAACTACTGATATATGGTCTGTCTTGTACTCCAGGAAATGTATATGATCTAGAAAGCTGCTTTTGTGTCTTACAAAATATAGAGCTAGCCTGGCTGAATTAGAACATGGAAGTACACAAAAGTCTTTTAGTTTGAGGTGTCTATAGGATAAAAACCCGCATCCTAAATGATAATAATAATTTTAAAAATAGGGTGATAGTTACTCTATATTGTTTTATATAAAGCCAACACTTTAGCAAGTTTGAAAATATTTGGAAATTTCATTTTACTGAGGATACTGATGTTTACAACATGTAGTAATGGCTTCAAAAAATAAATCACATTTTCTTTTAGAAAGGAAGCGGAAATGTCATCACAATCTTGTAATGCTTTGTAATTATTTGCTATTTTTTCTAGTATACAAAGCATAGAGTAAGTTTCGTAATCGTACAAAATTTTAATTTCTGTTATTTGCTGATCTTCATGTTTCATGACCTCAGGAAACTGAAAAAGTGATTTTGCTGCCATCTATTGGACCCCTTGCATCATAATTGGCACTGGGTGGAGGAGTTTATTATTAGGATATTAACTAATAGGCTTATTTAATTAAATATGCCAACAGTTTCTATCGACATGTTACTTCACCAAGAAAGAGAATCAGTTTTGCCAAATCACCCCTAGCACAGCCATTGTCTCAATTTCAACTTATCTCTCTATCAAAAGCCAGCTCTTTGATGAACTACCAAAAATTAAATTCGCAACACATTTAAAAGTTTAATTACAAAAAGGGATATCGTGGTCAAACTCATTTCATGATTACTCGGGCATGTTTTAGGCCACAATCATATAATTATTTATTATTTTTAATAACTTGCGAGTATGTATTTTAATATAGTTACTTCGGGGTCACTCACCCCGTCTATTAATGGGAACCTTAGCTGACCATTTTTAGTGGTCACAAAAGAACACAAAAAAAAACTAAAAAAATTTTAGGGGTGAACACAAAAAGAAACTACAAACACTATGAAAACCCAACTGCTCTCATTGATCTCTAGTTGTACATTGGTGGTGACTCATTGAAATTGCACACTAGCTCAAAATAAGAGGGAGGGGGAACATACCAGTGCTTAGTAATAGAAACATTCAGATTTAATGTGGACATTTTCTCAACTTATCACACCCTATTGAAATTCAGAAAAATAGAATTAAAAATAGCTATTTTAAACAGTTTTTTGTTCATATCTTGTATGTTATTCAACTTACAACACCCATCCTTCTTTTTATATGTCAATGATGACTTATAACACACTAAATACGATAATATTTTATAGATTTTAATTCTGCATGTAATAAGTTATTGTCAGAAATGTAATTTTGAATCCTGACCTTCAAGAAAATGCATGGTAGTTTTGTGTGATATTCGTATATTTATGAGATCCGGCAGAGCAGGATCACCGACACAAGCATAACGTATGGATGCTCCTTCATATTTTTTATGTACAGGCCCACCAAGACTGTAACACTGATATGAGCGAAGCAAGTGGAGAATTTCTAATATACCTTATACACTCTAAGAGGCCCATTAGAGCCTAATTGATGTCAAGAAAGTAGTGACTTATACAATTACGAGGTTCAGATACTGTATTAAACAAACTTAACGTACTGCATAAATCCTTTTATCTACTAGTGCAATTTTACAATTCCTACAAGGCCCAACTTTTATGCATCACATGTAGAGGATCTGTTTATATTACATTGATGTGACTGGGAAAATGCTATGATGGTGCCCAATAACCTGTTTCTGTTTTTAGATTCAGCGTATGCATAACAAAGTGCTGGCAAATTATGTCCTTGGTTTTCAAAGATTGCATACAATATTTACAATTTAAAACAAGCTCGATAGTTGTTTGTTTCAGACTCAGACCAAATTGGAGGAAGTCCAGATGTATGGTCTTTATAGCACAAATATTTTACCCAATTTTATGTTATTTTGAATAATCCTTTTTTTGTTGTGGTTTATATTGTTCACTATGAAGCCTGATTTTTTAATTTTTAGTCTCCCAAAAAAGTAAGAAAAACCATTAACAATGTTTACAAAAATTCTATTTCATTTAAGAAAAGGTAAAAATGTTGCAAATACATTGTACAAACTTTCTCATTCATCCTTCTCTAAAACCAAATAAAAATAAATGAAAACTAGATTACAAATTTATGAACTCAACCCCTAATTTACCAACTATTTTGAAATAAAGAAATTATGGTATATTGTGATAGCATATAATAAAGTAAATATAGCCTGTGAATTTGGTTGCAAAATTCCTTATAATAAATTCCAAGTTATAAACAATTGAATATTTACACAAGATATTTAAAAAAAGTATATTTTTGAAATTATAAATGAAAAATTGGTTTTCGTTGTTCTATAAAACTAATAAATTATTTAAGTTTTTACAATAAATTAGTAATTTTTATCCATGTAGGTTTTTTTCATTGAAAAATTAGCAATTTTTTATAAACAAATAGAGATTTTTTGATGTTCACTATTGAGAAATTATTATTTTTTTTCAAAAATGTAACAAGTCTGTACTGTTTTGAGATAATTATTGCGAAAGAAATAGTATAAATTCTCATTTAAAAAGAAATAGTATACAATTTTCTTTCGCGCTGGATACATCATCCCACACTGCTCAGACCATCTACGTTCCGTGCTGCTCGGAACATAGTCAAGCACGTTTCTTATAATTGTATGTATTATAATTTCATAGATTTTAAGAAATCTGAAACGGGTTTATATATTTATATTTAAATTGTTTCATAAGTTGTTCGTCGTTGTATCATAGGAATTGCAAGTGCATTTTGGAAATATTTAAGACTAGTTTATGTTACTACAATAATAAAAGTATAATATTGTTAGTATACTTAATTATATAATTGAACTAATTCATATAATTGAAGAAGCTATCACAATGTCAAAATACAACTTTTGTTGTAACCTATTAAATAAAGAGCATCATAAATGTGTTAGCAAGAACTTAATTTTAATAAACCGATAAATAGAACACAAGATTTATTATTTAATTGGATAGTTTATTTGTAAATCTTATAAAGCACACATAATAACATAGGCCAAATAAATATTTTATTTTGGTTTATTTGTGTGTGTGTGTTAGTACCAAACTTCTGCAAACTTCTGGTAGGGGTTTCAGTGTTTTAAATTGTTTACACTCACCACAGTGCTCATTGAACATCTGCATATATGAAAAAACAGCCAGTGAATTTTGTGCCAAAACTTGTTCAAAAAAAGTGTAGTCTGAATTAAATTAGATCCTAATAGATACTGATTTTGTTAGTTAAAACAAAAATTTTGATGTAGATCCATCTTATTAATCTAAAGCTGTAGATAATACAATAAAAATCGAAAAAGTAAATTAATTACTAGACGATTTCTGGGAACCACTTGTGAAAATTAGATGTTCAGAAATGTCGTATGCTGAGGAGTCTGTAACACTTTACATTTTTTTGTAGATTAAGGTTCAGTTCAGTTGAGTTCACCGAATCCTGATTCAAAAAACTTTCATTCGCACAAACTCCAACATCTATATTTTTACTGCATTAAAAATTTTATTTATGGATTCCTCTAGTTCTAACTTGTAACATTTTTCCCCTTTCCTTTAAAATTTATTTTTATATTTTATTGTGCACCAATATGTTTTTTTTTTGAGAACATATACTCGTGATACCTAGGGTCGTGGTTTACCAAACAGTGTACTCCAGAAATCATAAAGAGAGTGAAAAATCCTGAAATACACACATGTTTATTTCCAGAAAACAACAAAACATAATTAAATCACATTTTACAATAAAAGGACCTGAAAAACATAATTCACATCTCATAATATATCAAACTTTTCTGTTCGTTTATATTCTTAAATTTAAACGTAAAACAAATCATTCAAGTGTGATTTTACTCACTGCAATCCAAATTATTTCCAAAACCCTTCGCAAATTGTTAAAATATCTTCTCTTATTAAATGTCTTTTCTTCTTCATATTCTTTATAATCAATCATTAAATTCTTTTATATAATAATATTTACTCAATATTTGCATCTATACCAAGGATGCCTATGCACTGTCTCTAATTAAAATACAATCGCTGGACTATTTACTTTTTCTACATAAAAAGGAATTTATATATTTGGTGGGAAAATAGTCTTGCTTATCATTTGGTAAGATTTACTATTTTTATTTATAAAAAATCATCTTTATAGGTAACTCATCCATAAAGTTATGTAACAATTCATAAAAAGAGGAGGCAGAAGTTAATATTAATAGTGAAGCTATTTTTTTAAAAAAATAAAACAATTTATCTTTTGAACTTGAAGAGTTCCACAAAGTATTTATTTATTGTTAAAATTGAATTTAATTATTGATTTGCTCGACTTATAGGCGCCAGATGTGTTAACATCAATTTAGAAAAAGAAAGTTATTATTGTTATTAAATTTTCTCAGGGGTGAGTCCTTTTATTAGTGTACTTCACAGTGATATTTGGTATTCAAATGAGAACACTTTGACTGAAATGTTAACAAAAACATTTATTAAACAGTAAAAAGAAAAAAAACACATTAACATCAATATTGAAATAAATCATATAAATCACTTATGTTATACATCCTACTATCAGATGTCGTTATTTCCTTTTAAGAAGGTTTTAATTTTAAACAAAGATCTTGAATTTACTTTTTTTTTTTTTAGTTGCAACTGAAGAATTATTTATAGAGCTTAACAGATTGAATTTATCTGTTCTTTAATATTGAATCTACATTACTTTAAAAGGAAAATTATGTCAATCGTTATCTATTATTCTTTTACATAAAAATAAAAAACATAATTATTTGTAAATTTTAAATTTACAAAAACCAAAAAATCAAATCTAATAAATTCTATACAAATAACAATTTGAAATTTAAGTATTAAATAATACAGAGTTACCAGTCCGTTGTCTTAAAACACATCACTCCATTTCTTTGTCCAAACCACATGGCTTTCTTACGATGGTGTTCCTGGAGAGCAACGTCCCTCGAAGTCATTTTAATCGCAGAACTCAAATGTTAGTGTTAAGAATGTCTGTTAACTTATTAGTCCATATTACACTTTATAATTGTTCATCATCCACCCGTGTTCGTTACTACACGCAAGATTGTCTATTGTCTTTTTATGTAACACGCTATCCGTACTAAACACTTCTAATAGTCAGTTCTACTTCAAAATTAATACGATTTATCATACTCGTCTACATTGTTCAAATAACTATTTAAGACTGTCTGTATGACACACTCTATCAGTCCAAATACCCAACTAAAGCATTCTGAAAGCACGTCCATTGTTTCTAAGCACTTAACTCAGACACAACCATCACCTATGAGCTTCCAACTAAGACTGTCTTAGCAAATTGCCACGAGGTCTTATCCTTATAATTGGAAACCGGAGCTATGTACCTCCCGTATTTCCGCTGTTGTAATCAGTTCACATACTCCTTATATTTTCGCATAATTTATCAATTATTTATTATAAAAAACAACACTTTTATCTAATTATATAATACTAAAATAAACACTTGCAATCAACTATGCTATACTAATACTAAACATCGTAATTCATTATGTTGTTTTGAAAATCCATCTTATTTCCATAAAAGAATTTACCGAAGGCTACATTTTGTTCAATAGCTTCTCCCACCCTTTGTATTTTTATCTCGCTCATTTAACACCTATTACAAACTTTAATTTCTGACTCTAATTTTTCACACTATTACAGTTATTATTGTCCCTTCCAGCCTAGCTGCTGAATAAGAAGTGTCTCTTCTTCTCGCAACTTGTACAGTCCCCACTTTATCCACTATTTTTCTGATATGTTCCACTATTACTTCATTCTAATATTATCTGTTGTTAGCCAGATCACCACTGTTTAATACAGTTTTAATCAACGTTTTATAATGTACTTAATATTAAACATAGTTTAATATATATATATATATATATATATATATATATATATATATATATATATATATATATATATATACATTTACACAAATTCATGGTCATTGTCTTAAACCAGCCATACACGTAGAGGAGTACCACAGAGGTTTACCTGTATTGCACGCCTCTACAAAATTTAAAATTGTTTTTTTTAATGTCTTGTGTAAATATTCAATTGTTTATAACTGTTTTATTATAAGGAATTTTGCAACCAAATTCACAGGCTATATTTACTTTATTATATGCTATCACAATATACCATAATTTCTTTATTTCAAAATAGTTGGTAAATTAGGGGTTGAGTTCATAAATTTGTAATCTAGTTTTCATTTATTTTTATTTGGTTTTAGAGAAGGATGAATGAGAAAGTTTGTACAATGTATTTGCAACATTTTTACCTTTTCTTCTTATAGAGGGAAACACACATAAATGATATAGAATTTTTGTAGAAATTGTTAATGGTGTTTTACTTTTTTGGGGGACCAAAAATTAAAAAATCTGGCTTCATAGTGAACTAATAAACCACAAAAAAAAGATTATTAAATAGTTAACGTGAACCATGTAAAATTTATTCATATAGTCAAACAGGACCTAAACTTGTTGTGCTTGTACCATAAACTTGTGGAATATTTACTGATCGCTTTTTCGAGTAGCATGTTAAGTATATGGTAATAATGACAGATAACAGTAGTGAAAATTCATTTTTATTTTTGCCCATTATTCCTAAACTGTATAATTTTGTTTTCTTAGGATTTTCCACACAGGTTTATATTATTAAACTTCACATTTCTCTATAATTTGAATTAAATTGGAAAATGAATTTGATTCATTATAACAGCCTCAAAGCCTTGGTTTTTTAACAATAACTTAGGAGAGATGGTGACAAATATGTTTTGTTTTGGAGTATAGAGACTACAATAATTGAGCAAAATTTGATCGAAATGGTTAGAGCCAATTTAAAAAAAAAATTGTAATTTAAGTTTTTTCCTTATGGAAGCTACATCTTTCAATGTAAAGATAAGAGGCAAAAATCATTTCAAAAACTACTTCTTGGACCAGAGGGGGGAGAGACTTCCGAATGCATAATCCGCAACATCAGCACTAAATTTTAGATCGATGTTTTAACTCATTGCATAGCTTTCTCTATACTATGTATATGTGAGGAAGTAAAAAATTGAAACAGACTATTCATTCTTCTATCTAGATAATTGTTTAACCATCATATTGTTTCTCAATCATAAACAATTTGTGTGTGTGGTATATGGATTATTACACATTTTATTATATATTTTTTCAATTCTTCCAACAAACACATTTTCTGTACAAAGAATAAAAAAATGTTAAATGTATTAAATGTTACAAAAGATTAAAATTAATTACATGAAATTATATTACATTTGTTGAGGCCATTAACATTGAACTAAAATGTAGTTAAAGTCTTTAATCACAATTTTGAGAAATATATTTTAAAAATAAAGTTCCTTTTACTATCAGGTGCTCACTATAGTGAGTATGAGTCTGGCGATCCTGAGGGAACCTAGCTAGATCTACAATATAGTCTTGGATAGATTCCTCTTTCATCTTCCCCATCAGATCTCTCTTTACCAACTATTGTTATTTTTTGATCAATATAAGTGCTATGAGTCTTTATTTTATGTTATTTTCTTCCTTTTTTGTTATAAGGCATTGATGACTAAAAGTTTTTTCGCCGTTTAAACAAGGAGAAGAAAGAGAGAAAAAAATTCCATTACATGAATTTCATTCTTTTTCTCACTGTAATTATTTAATTTTTGTATCTTAGTCAGCATCAAAGTTTCATTTTCCTTTTTTGACGTTTATCCTCTTGATTCTAAGTTTTCCTAATGATAATAACCAAAATATTAATTTAATTTTCAGTTTGAATAAAGGGATTTGTTTTTTGTGGGAAAGTTTGTACAATATTTGTATAACTCTAATTTTCTTACATTTCTTTGTTAAAACACAGGTGTAGATGAATTGATTGAAACTCTCAGAAATTTTTCATTTATACCTGATAGATGTGCCAACAAACCTCTTGTCTTTGCTGTGGATCATTGTTTTTTAATCAAGGGTCAAGGAACTGTAATGACAGGCACTGTTCTTCAAGGCTCTGTTAATGTTAATGATGTAAGTGAGGGTAATTACTATGTAGAGATTGATTTGTATTACTATTAAATTTAAAGAAATGAGTAAGGATCATAAAATTCATGTAAGATATAATTAAATATTTTATTATTCAATGTCATTATTATTTTCTATTTTTGAGTTTTATGAGTTTCATAAAATTCAATTTTTGATCGATTAAAATTCATAATGAGGCAAAAAGTAGACTTGTTAATCTCTTATAAATCTATATTGATGTTATTTTGCTAACATAATAAATTCTTTTGGTATTTAATTGGTATTAAATTTTTGAATATTCTGTAGGTTATATAATTAATTTTGTCCAAAAGTTCATAACAATAAGTATCTTTAACTTCAAAAACTTATTATTTTGAAACTTAAACCAGGGTTGCCATGAAAATAATTAGTTAGTCTTAAGAATTATGTATAATTTAGGAAATATTAATGACCTTTCTGACTGTAATGACCTTTCTGACCTTAATGACCATATTAATGCCTGACTGTAAACATAGATAAACAACGTTGTTGGAGGGGATTTGGCAATTGTTTTTATTTTTGGTAAGTCGAAGTTGTGTTTTTAACTTTTACTTTTATACATTACATAATCTACTAATCCATATTATTAACTGCTTAAAAACGGCACTTGTATTTATTACAGTTGATTAAAGTCAGTTTTCAAATTTCATATACATTTTTCTGTACACAAACTTACAAAATCTATAGCAACTCGTAGTCTATTGTGTTGGTGATGTCCTGTGGTTGGGACAGTATCATGTCAACAACCTTTTCATGTTTAAAATCTAGTTCTGAGTTTTCACCTTTTACTTTTTTCAACTTGGTTGACCCTGTCACATCCTGGTGTTTTTCAGTTAAGCTCTGAAGATATTTCTTTTTCAGTGTCATCATCCTGCAATAAATTTTGAAGTCTTTGGGATTTTAGAGTTTCATATACACATAGGCCACAGTTGATGAGTTTTCACAGCATTACTACAAAGCAAAACTGTCATGCTTTGTTTTTATTCATTTTTTCTCCAGGAGCACTCTTTTCATCCCTTGAGGCAATTGTGACTTTTTCGTAACATTTAAAAATTTTGTTAATGAGCACCAGGCACATATGTTAAGAGAGTATATGAATAGAAATAGACATATTTATTATTTTTAGTTTTTATAATGATTTAAATTATATTATTTATTATATAAATTAATTTATTAGAAAAGATGCAGTTTCTAGAATATAATTAGTAATCAAAACATTATCATATTTGCTTGGGACCAGTGATCAAATACTATACATTTAAAACAATATTATAGAAGCAATGAAAAGTATAAAATAGTAATAAATTTTAAGACATACTAAGAGCTAAAAAACAATTTTAGATTGATGATATTCTATAAAGCACTTGTTGTGAACTGCTGTTAAACAATTTCTACAAATTGTATTTGTGTTAGATCGGCATACAGTACAATTTAAACATTCTGAGTTGATTTGATTATTCTGAGTTGTCAGATCTAAGTCTTATGAATCATGTTTCAGAACATATGCGACTGCTAACAGGAGATACTACATATCCAGTTCTCTGTCTTTGTTGATCGAATTTCTCCATTAGCTCTCTAGCTACAGACGTCTTTTAAATTCTAAGTTTTGGTTGGCTGATGACAGCTGAAGTCTGTTTGTAAAGTAGCCACAGATTTTGTAATTGCACATTTAAAAGCTAAAAAAAAAAAAAAAAATCAGCCACCACCACTTCTTAGATCTTATAAAACTTTGATATGAAAATACATTTTTATCCATTTGATTCATCCCACTCGTGTTAATGTTATACAATATATAAGTTTTGGTTAGCAAATGTGTACTTTTTTCTAGCTGCACTATACCTGGGAGTTTGTCTGAATGGATGAAGTCCTTTGTAGTTTGAAATTACTGTCACAACAAAGTTGTCGTGTTACTGGCAGAGTATTACTCTTTTTGTCATAACAACTATTAAATGAACCTCTGCTTCTTTTTTTATTGCAGAAACATTTTTGAGTGGACCGGTCTCTGGTTTTTGGATAGTACCAGTACGATGCACTGAATTTTATACTGACACATACTTAGTAATGTTGCCAGCACTGCAGAGGGTTGGGAGAACATCAAGGTTATTTCTCCTGAACAATTGACACATGGGGAAAAATCCCTCACAAACAAATATGAATGTTGTTCTCCGCTGCTGTAAGGAGTGCTGCTGTAATTGAATGTACTCCTTCCTGAATAGGCACATTATCATTAATATTAGGTGATACAAAGTCTTCGGCATAATATTCCCATTTTGCTTTGCTCAAAATCCATCTGGGAAGAGGTACATTATGATGAGAGAAGTCAGAGAAAGTTAGCATCACAAGAGCGTGATCACTACTGTATTTGTCAGATAGAACAGACCACTCTAATTTAGTGGCCAGACACAGGCTACACAATGACAAATCGACAGTTGTCCAACCACCTGTAGAAGCCACCAGATGATTTGGTGAACCGTCATTGAGCAGAATCAAATTCTGTAAATATGGTTCCCTCTAGGGCTGCAGGTGTTTAATCGTCATGTATAGTGGTAAACATTAGAATCATCCACCAAAAGAAATGGGGCAGGCAACTGTTAAAGGTTGATTACTTTCACTTCCACAAGCCTGAAATTAGGTGGCAAGTATAAACAACAACTTGTCATTTTACATATTGTAGGGGTAGTTATTGCTACCGCTCACAATGTAGTCCTAAGGTTCACAAACATACTACAGATGGAGTTGTGGGCAAGTATTGCTACTCCACCCTTAGATCTGTCTGCAGTGACATAGTCATTTCAAAAAGCTGAAAACCCCTTCACAATAAAGAAGTGGGGTTAATGAAGATGAGTCTTTTCTTTTGCAGGCAAATAACTAAAGGGGATGTATCGTCAAGAACCTTATGTTCTTCGATGTGACAGCAGTAGAGTTCCCGATACTTTAGGACAAGGTTGGAGTGGGGGAAGTGAGGGGTGTGGTGGGGGTGTGGTAGGGCGTGGTTATTGATGGTGGGAGGTATGGTGGGGGAAGGTGGGGATGGTGAGAGGTGTAGTGGGAGTTAGTGGGAGGTGTGGTGGGAGTGGTTGGGCCTTGAAGTCACATGTACACATTGAAGATAGTGACATCAGACCATGTTACCCGAAGGCGAATACACGACTGTGCAATCGTGTACTAGCCGAGTAGTACCTCCAGAGGATCCCCCACCACCTCCCACCAGAGCGCACCACCATAGGTTTTACACTGAATTATATGCCTGTACATTTGTGGTTGCGAAAAACTCTGTACGTCTTACGGTAAGGGTTTGGTTCGTACCTCTAGGTTAAGGTTACTCTGAGGTTATGTATACAACAAATCAATATTCAAAATACAGAGTAGTGTCCACAGCTGGTACATTTAATGTGTTATATATTTACATAATTATAATATATAATTACGTAATGTTATATATTTATATGAGGTTCCTCCGTTGGCTACCAGGGTGTAGCACCGGTCAAACACGTCTGGAGCTACTAGAGCGCAGACAAATCTATGCTCACCACAGCCTACTTGTGTTTATGTATCATATACGTATTGCACCTAAAACCTATGACCAAAGATAGTTGACCTAACCTATCTATAACTTATGTCTATTATAATGTATGAAATGTTTATATTTCTACTTTTGTCTAAACCTATGCTCACCACAGCCTACTTGTATCATATACGTGTTACACCTAAAACCTATGACCAGATAGTTAACCTAACCTATCTCTAACTTATGTCTATTATAATGTATGAAAAGTTTATGTTCCTACTTTTGCCTAAACCTATGCTTACCACTGCCCACATGTGTTTTGTACCTGTCCAATCCTTGACACAGTGCCAAGTGTTACACGAGACTCTGTGTTTAAGGTGTATGTGTATATGTTAGTCTTATTATGGCCGATGTTTTTGCAAACTATTTAACAACCAAAATATATTTTTACCAACCAAAATATACTTTTATCAACCGATTTACCAACCAAAATATACTTTTACCAACCGATTTACCAACCAAAATGTACTTTTAGTAACCTATTTACCAACCGAAATATCATGTTAGCAACCGATATACCAACCAAAATATACTTTTAGCAACCGATTAGCCAACCCAAACATCCAATCAGTAACTGATATACCTGTTAGAACCGATAATCTCCGGAATGGATTTGCCCGCATCCACTTGCAGCCATTTTTGCAAGTACAGACTTGTCTTTGCTTCCCCCTCTCCCACTGCCCTGGGAGAACCAGAACGCCCCCCACCATAGGTATGAACAGTAACCAGAGCGCACCACCGTAGGTTTGACCCTGCGTGATATGTTTGCGTTGAAAGGCGTGGTTGGACACGTACCCGTCCTATGACCAAAGATAGTTAACCTAACCCTATGTCTATTATAATGTACGGAAAGTTTATGTTCCTACTTTTGCCTAACCTAATCTAACCTAACCTAACCTAGCTTAAACCTATGCTTATCACAGCCCACATGTGTTTATGTATCGTGTTACACCTAAACCAAATATATTTAACATAACCCTATGTCTATTATATGAAAAGTTTATGTTCCTACTTTTGCCTAAACTTATGCTTACCATAGCCCACATGAACCTTCAAAGTACCTACCCAAAATATACCGTACCTACCCCAAAATAACCGGTGCTTACCTCGTATGGAACCGACCATACGAATGCAGACGCACTACTGACTGAACTATCGGGTGTAGTAGTAGTTGCCGCCGAACGTAATCAGAGCGCACCACAATAGGTTTGACCCTGTGATCCATATGTTAGGCAATACGCCTGTACATTTCGTAGAAGTTTGGACACGTACCCCTTAACGTAAAACGTACCAAGTTTTACGCGTGCGCGAAAAACTTGCGTACGTCTTACGGTACGGGTCTGGGTCGTACCTCTAGGTTTAGGAGTTTTTGATAGGAAGAAAAACAAATCTAGTTAGATCCAAGAACTATATTGGTAGCATGAAAGTACAATTTTATACAAAATTCAATTTCCAAAAACACATAGGTTTGCAGTTTTACAATGATTTATACATGTTAACAATGAGAAAAACATGAAAGAGAAAAGTACAATTTTATACAAAATTCAATTTCCAAAAACACAGTCATAGGTTTACAGTTTAAAAAAATACAATTGTTAAAATACAATAATATATACATGTTAAACAATGAGAAAAACATTCCACCATTAACGTTAGGGCGGTAGTACCGAGAATGGTTACTCCACTCCCGTGTGTCAACAAAATACAACCCAGCATTAGTTTGAAAAGCCATGAAATGGCGTCAACGTTCTGGGTTATGTTGACGGGTAACCCTAAAAGTTTTTCATTATGTAAAAAATACGCGTACAGTGGCAGTTTTTCTCTACATAGACCACAATGCTTTAATTTGAGTGAACAAGCGGTACTGGCTAGTAAATAGCCACAAGGAAACAAACTGACTTCTATATCCGATTGATAGCAAATTTTATATAGCTTACATTCGCTTTACGAGGCTGCTGCTGCTGTTATTTACTATAAACATGCTACGAACTTGTTTCAATGATCTTATATATCTACATCTATCCGACGTCCATTTGTAATGTTCGACAATAGGGTCTTCATGTGGTTCCCAATCGCCAAGACCCAGGCCACAGGTAAAACAATATGTACGGTCATAAACACTGGTGTAAAAAAATCCTGCTTCGGGTAATTTACTTGCTGACAAGGGATATATCCAATTTGAATAGGTCTGTAGCTGTGCCGTGTAAGTCGAGTATCGGGGATCGTATACATTTTATAAATTTATACAATCGGTCCACCACATCTTCTCACACGCACTTCTAACGAATGACTGAATCAAAATAGACTTGTCCTCTGTGTTTTCACAGGGTTGGAACCGTCACGTGGTACAGTGAAGCTGTTCCTCGTGCTCACATTACAAGCCGGGCAAGCAGAAGGCTTTACCCCTTGTGGAAATAGCCCCAAATCCATCGCTATTTTCTGTGACCACCACTCCATTACAAAATTGTGGCCCCCAAGTTTTTTGATTTTATTAAAAAAATTTTTTTTTGATTTTTGTATGAATTTACTTCAAGCCTTTGTCACAACAGGTTTACGAGAGAACTAACTCCTCGCCAGGGACCTGGGTAACACACACACACACACACACACACACACACACACACACACACACACACACACACAGCCTTACGGGTTTTTACACCGCTCCAGAGGGCACAAATTAGGCTAGGAGTAAATTGTAATAACTTTTAGCACTTTTTAGTGCACATTTACTAACTACATTACTATTATGTTGGGGGTAATATACAGTTAATAAATTTCTTGAGGCAATTCCATGACGTAAGGATGGAATTGTCTAGTGCCTTTTCCAATTCTTTTGTGAAAATGATTGCAAAAGGCTTGCACAATGTACGTATCATGTCCTCACTGTGTACCACTATCGACCCATCTGATATAGTGATTAAAAAGTTTTCTTGGGGAATATCAGCCTTATTTTGAACTGTGAGGAACAAACAGTTTTCAGTAGAGTTCTTAAAAAGCGCTGATAATCACGGAATCTTTTGAGTACTAGTAAATATGAATCCTATAAAATGTAGTACATACAGAGTGAGTCATACGTTGAGCACTTTAGAATGGACGGTTATAGGACTACCTTGGATCCCGCCTACATGTCGACAACAGCTCAGCCAATCCCATAACACCTCCCATCATCTCCCACCACACCTCCCACCATCTCCCACCGCACCTCCCACCATCCACCATCCACAGCCATACCTACCACCAACCACAACCACGCCTAACCACACCTCCCACCATCCCCACCACACTTACACCATCCCCACCATCCCCCACCATACCTCCCACCATCAATAACCATGCCCAACCACACCTACCACCAGCCCCACCACACCCCCACCATCCCCCACCACACCCCACCTTCCCCCACTCCAATCTTGTCCTAAAGTATCGGGAACTCTACTGACAGCTCAAGGTGTTAATTTTCAATTTTTTTATCATGCTTCCTACATTTAAGCCCTTTAGTTTATAGGAATTATTAAAAATCAAAAGCTTTTTTTGAAAGTAGTTCAGACCCATTACAATCAGAAATGACTTATCCTCACTTATTCTACCAACTCTTCGAATGAAATCATTCTCTTGCTCATCCAAGTTAAGTTTAAACTTTGTGTTTATAAATACTCTAGTAAAGTCTTCGGGTTACCAATAATTATTGAATTTGTCTCTTATTCTGTCTATAACTATATATATTTCCTTTACAATTCATTTACAAGAACTAATGCTATGAAGTACAAGTGCTAATACCTAGTGTTTAAGTTGTGGACTAAATGGAGTTAGGCTGAAAAAAATTAACTGGGTGTGCTTAAGACCACACATTAGAAGTGAAAACTTGTATGAACAGTATGTAACGCTTATAGATTAGGGGAGAAAGTTAGTGCAATATTTTTCGTAGATTTTTAGTTTTAATACGTATGGGTATGTGAGAAAGTTTGTGCAATATTTTTGCATTGATTTTAGTTTGACTATGTATATGAGTTTGATGAGTTTGAGAAAGTTAGTGCTATATTTTTCGTAGATTTTTAGTTTTAATATGTATGGGTATGTGAGAAAGTTTGTGCAATATTTTTTGCATTGATTTTAGTTTGACTATGTATATGAGTTTGAGAAAGTTAGTGCTATATTTTTCGTAGATTTTCAGTTTTGATATGTATGGGTATGTGAGAACGTTTGTGCGATATTTTTGCATTGATTTTAGTTTGACTATGTATATGAGTTTGAGAAAGTTAGTGCAATATTTTTCGTAGATTTTTAGTTTTAATACGTATGGGTATGTGAGAAAGTTTGTGCAATATTTTTGCATTGATTTTAGTTTGAATATGTATATGAGTTTGAGAAAGTTAGTGCAATATTTTTCGTAGATTTTTAGTTTTAATACGTATGGGTATGTGAGAAAGTTAGTGCAATATTTTTCGTAGATTTTTGTTTTAATATATATTGGTATGTGAGAAAGTTTGTGCAATATTTTTCGTAGATATATGAGTTTATATATACGCTGTGCGCGCGTATCCGTTGTCTATATATATTAAAGTTGCATTACGGTACGGTGCATGACACGATTTCTATTGAAAAAGTCCATCCCAAAAGTTGCATTACGATACTGTGTGTGACTCGATTTCTATTTAAAAAGTCCATCCCAAAATTTGCATTACGATACTGTGCATGACGCGATTTCTATTGAAAAAGTCCATCCCAAAAAAGTAATCAACGCGCCAATAGAAGTTTTCACTTCAAAAATTGTCAAATACATTAAGGAAACTTAGTTTGTAATTTACAACTAGATGAAATGTTTCTGTACAACACATATTTTTTTATTAAATCTTAACAATGATGGAATTAATGATGATTTTACAGTAAAATGTAAAGAGGCGATTTCTACAATCATAGTGAATTTAAAGTGTGATAACAGTAATTCATTTAGACGACTATTATACCTGTAAAATATTATGAAGTACGTTAGACTAAACACAATAGGAGAGAATAAAGTCATGTAGTAATGCTTAATGAAGGTTTTAATTATATATTTACTTTTATATAAGTAATGTAACAATATTTAACAGAATATAGTTAGAACTAATGTGTCACTGTATATTAAAAATAAAATTATTAATTTTATTTTGGTTACTTTATTCACCAATGTAAACACTGGACTTATATTTTAAGGTTATGAATACCACATTACGAAGACATAAAATCTTTACATTAAGTATCTATAGCAGTACCAAGCACCCATTTCAAGAGGTCAATTTTGGTATGAGATTTTTTTCCTGAAAATTTACTGAATTTTCAACATTCCACATATGCTTACAGTTTGTTTAAGTTATGTTAGCGTAGTCCGTAGTTGGGCAGAAGATAATTTTTGTGCCAAGTAGGAGTATATGGGTGGAGGGGAGAAAGTAATCAATCCCCCTCCACTCATGCTCTTAAGTTTCTCTAGATCTTTTGATAGTGATGTTTCAATTGACTCATGTGCGTGTGCTTTCATTTTAAAGTTTTATACTGAAAACAAACATTGTTTTTCAATACTATTTCAACACTAATGTCTAAACCGAAATCAGTAAGCTATCAAGCAAAAGAGTAGCACTATAAGCATTATTGTGAATTTATTGAAAAATATATCCAATGAAAGTCTCAGAATTTTACAATCAATAACTCAAGATAATCTTAGCAGAATATTTAATCACACGTTAAGGAAATTATGAATTGAAGAAAGAAAAATAGAAGAAAATGAAACTATTTTTATACCAGGCAAAATTCGTCCACAAATAAACAGAAAAATAAGGATTGATGATTTTCAAAAATACGCAGTAAGGAAAATAATTTATAATTTTCATAAAATCCTTTAAAGACAAACTATGTAAAGAAACATTGCATAAGTTTTGCGGTAGGAACATCCAAAATTAGAGTTCAATTTTAACCACGAAATATTATAGAAAATTTAAAAGACCATGGGATTCAAGTGGAGAAAAACTAAAGACAACCGGAAAATTTTAGTGGAAAATCATGATACACATTTTATACTAAGTAAATATGGTATAATGTTTGTATAATTTATTTATAGTCTATATATTATATTACTTTAGTTTATAGATTATTTAATATTAACTACCGGTACAAATATGTGAAAAATTTATCACTTCTCCTTACTACAGCGGCTTTCTCCTCTTTGCCAGCACTATTGACCGCCTTACTCTCCCTATCTCCGACTATGCTTACAAAAGGTAGACAAATTATATTTGATTTTCTTTATTTGTAAGTTATTAATGATGTCTATGGTTATAGATATAAAGCATTTGGAATAAAGTAAATTTTAATGTCACCATAGACGGGTATGAAATTCAAATGATAAATTGTGTTGTCTCATAGCCGACTTAGGATAATGGAATTCGTTTATCTTCCACATTACCTGACAGTCTTCATTGGAGTCCATACTGTTAAATTTTGTATAAGAATGATCAGTAGCTATAAACTATAATAATTGTTAATTATAATATTTATCAAGTAAAAAAAAAAAAAGAAAATAAATTCCATATTTTATGTTTACAGGTACATACTGTACATCATCATGCAATTTAATATGAATTTATATTTCAATGTTACCATTGAGTTAATAAATGCTAGATTTTACACTAATTGTTGCAGGGCTTCTTTTCAGCCCTGTAATACGTTACTTCGTTTTCTGTTCAATTTGATCAAAATTTACTTTTGTTATTAGTTTGAATCTTGTATTTGTTGATATTTTTGAACATTGTTGTTTAGTTCATAGATTTATATTCATTTTTAAGAGCAGTTTTTGTTGTTTAAACAGGTTACGCTTTAAACCCAATACTGTTAAAAAATTTCCTATTTAACTTTAATGTAATAGCAGATATTTCTTGTTGAAACTCCATATTCAAGGATAAAATAAAGCAAAAGCTTAAAGTTTCAAATATTTTAATAATATAAATGAGCTACAATTGTTTCGCCTTGCGGCATCATCTGGCAACTAATAATTTACAGGTATAGACAACTATTTAAACATAAGTAACAGGAAACTCAAATACAATAGAGAAATCGGGAAAGGTAGGGGGATGACTTAGCAGGTGTAGGTTCATTAACCTTTATCTACCTGCTAAGTCATCCTCCTACCTTTCCTGATTTCTCTATTGTATTTCAGTTTCCTGTTACTTATGTTTAAATAGTTGTCTATACCTGTAAATTATTAGTTGCCCGATGATGCCGCAAGGCGAAACAATTGTAGCTCATTTATATTATTAAAATATTTGAAATTTTAAGCTTTTGCTTTATTTTATCCTTGAATTTCCTATTTATTTGACAAACTTAACTAATTATTGTTATTATTTTTTTTGGAAAGCGAACCTAATCCCCGTATCATAGTTCCGTATCATTTGGAAAGCGAACCCGTATCATAGTTCATCAACTTTTATGAAATTCATAATATTTATATGTATTTTAATACACTGAATTCAAATTTGACTTCCGTTTGAACACACCTGGTTTCCTATTCTTAAAATCTTAATTAAAATCAACAGTATTTATTGACGGATTTTGTTCAAACTTATATTATGCATTTTTTTAAAGTGTCAAATTTCAATTTGACATCAGATTGTCCATATCTTTATAAAGCCAAAATACTTGTATATTTGTATCACAATTGACAAGAATTTTATATGCATTCTATAACAAAAGTTACTTTCCATTATTATGAATGAAGTGACTAGTGTGAATCAAAAGAGTGGTTCACAGACACAATTACGCACCATCAGAACCTCTCATTTATATAAAACCTAAGCTTGTAGAACCTTTTTTACTACTATTTACCTATTACCAATACAACTGACTCATTTGTGTAACTGATGAGACTCCAGAGTAAATGACAAGGTTGTTGGAAATCCTCAGATTAACCAATAAGTTAGTAACTTGAAGCTCTGAGTAAAATAAATAAATTTATGAATTTATATACTACATTATTTATTATACTACATTGCTTTTATATTAATTTAAAAAAACTAAAATATCCAATATATGTATAAATAAAGTCTTGTTTTGTTTTTCTATGGTGGATACAATGATCATCACTACTACTTTTTTATTATTTAATCAACAACCATAAAACAATGTACATTGTTTAAGCCTTGCTCAATATAAAAATATTATAAACATTCATTGACACAAAGACATTTATACATTAAAAAGTCCTTTATTCTATTGATGACTGTCCCATGAATTTGGATTTCTTACTGAATATATCCTGAACTGCATACTTACATAATTTAACTTACTTACTTCTTACTTCTTGGTACATGCATCTAGCATCAAGTAATGCCAACCGCACGGTGTCTCTCGTATACCAAACAGGCCAATTTCCAGAAGGTGGAGTCAGTCAAAATTCGTCTGAAGGTGCTATCTGGTTGTAGTCTTCTCTTTAATTCGTCTCTAGCCTCGGATTTGATGGAGCACTGAAGGAGGATGTGTTCTAAAGTTTCTTCTTCTTTCTTGCATTCCAGACACAGGGGTGACTCAGCAAGCTTGAAACGGAAGAGATACGACTGTGTGACAATATGTCCCATTCTGGCTCTTGAGGCAAAGGTTGATACAGATCTATGCATATTTTTATAGATGTTAATGTCGTTTGGAGTTTTAAGAAGAGAACGAAGGTGACCTCCGGTTTGTTCAGCATTCCACTTTTCTATCCATTTATTTCTCAAAGCTTTGTGAGTTTTAGCTATGCAGCTACTTAGAGATTGTTCTCTAGGTGGTATTGGATGTAAGTTGGAGGCTAACCTTGCAGCTCTGTCAGCTTTCTCATTCCCTTGCAGCCCACAATGTCCAGGTACCCACTGGAAGTAGATCTCCTTATCTGAGCACAAGTTCAGTAGATGGTAAATTTCTTTTGTTCTGCATACTTACATAATTTAAGAATGTTCATCATAGTTCTCTTTGATGCATTATCTCATATCTCAATACCATATTGCACATTAGAGTAAAAGATACCATACTATGCTAGTCTTAAAACTGGTAAAAAGCAATCATTTTTATAATTTTTAAAGATGTAGATTGAGGAATTTAATTTTAAACAATACATTAATATAATTTTTTCCAATTTAATTTTGAATTTACTGTCTCAAACCTAGATATTTGGCACTCTCTACTTCACTCAGTTGTTACATGTCCGCAAAGATATATATTGGCGCTGCAATTGTTCTATTCTTTGCTGAGAAAAAAAAAAATATTTTTTCTAAATTTAGGGTTGTTGTGTTTTACAAAATACTCTATAGCTTGATTAAGGGCTATGGAAGATTAAGGGCTATTTAATTTCCAAAGTGTTATGATCTTGATCTGATAGAATACGAGGGTTGTATCGTCTGCATACATGAGAGCTTTATGATTTGTACTAAAAAAAAATGTTGTGTATTAGTTTAATATATAAAAATGAAGACGAAACATTCATAATTGACGAAACGATTAATGCATATTATGTGTAAATTTATTTTAATTTTAACAAATCCTATATTCATAAAAAAAAGAAGTTATTTTTCAACTCCTAAATAAAACTGTTTTGATTACTGCCTACTATATTTGATTTTATGTTTTTTCCAGACTGTGGAAATACCATCATTAAATGTTACAAAGAAGATTAAATCTATGCAGATATACAGACAGAATGTAGAAAGAGCTATCCAAGGTGACAGAGTAGGTGTGTGCATCACTCAATTAGATGCTAAATTGTTAGAAAGAGGAATTGTCTGTACACCAGGCTATGTGCCAGTTGTTTACGCTGTTATCATTAAGATTAATAAAGTCAAATATTTTAAAACAAATATAACTTCTAAAGCTAAGTTTCATATCAGTATTGGTCATGAAACTGTTATTGGTAAGATAACCATCTTTAATTCAAAAATTTTAAATGAAAAGGAAGATAATAATTTTGATTTTAGTTGTGATTATTTGTACCAGAATGAGCTATATGATCCTAATCAAAGTGAACAAACTGATATGGAAGATATAGGAAAGCATTTTGCTCTTATTGAATTTGAGAAACCTGTTTTTGTTGTTCCTCATTCACTAGTAATTGGCTCAAAACTAGATTTAGATATCCATACGACCACATGTCGACTGGCTTTTTATGGTAATGTTCTGGAAAGTATTGTTGATAAAAGTTATTCAACTACAGTTTTGCCAAAGTTGAAAGTTTTTAAATTCAAATCAAAAACAGGAACAATTGATAGAGTAGTTAATGAATATGAAATAATTGGTAAGAATATATTTAAAAAGGAAACAAATGTAGAATTATTTTCTGGTTTAAAAGTAAATCTCTCAAGCGGTGAAGAGGGTGTTATTGAACAAAGTTTTGGACAAAGTGGTAAGATAAGAATACGAGTACCACAAGGACTAAATGAGACCACTCTAAAAAAATATGCAAAGAAAAAGTCTAAGCAGTCTAAGTCTGAAGAAAGTGAAGACAAAGAACCAATACAGATAGTTTTAAAATTTAAAAGTTATATGTATGATACAAAGAACAAAATTACACAAAGGTAAAAAACATTTGTTATAATTAAATTTTGTACATCATTATAACTCACTTTAACAATTACTTTTTATATCAGGATATCATTTCCTTTATATGTTAGCAACTAGTTTAATGTAGATGGAAAATTTATTTGTATAACGAAATCTATGATGTACGTTAAAAAAAATATCCGACATTTTACTAGGAAAAATACATTTAATTACTTGGAAATGTGAAACGTCATTCCCTTCAAAGCAGTCTCCTTGAGTTTGGACAGAGATCACTCAATAGTCCCATCATTGTTGGAAACATTTCTGGAACCCCTCTTTGGGAATGAAGTACAGCTGGGTCATCGTGTTCTCCATAACGTTTTCTTGTGATTGACTCAGATTATTTTCAGTGATACTTTCAGCATAGAAAATAGCTATAAATTACAAGCCGCTCTGCCTTCCTAGTAGGGGAGTACGGTGTTCCACATGAGTCTTTTGTTTGGTCAAAACAGTCTGAATCACAACAAAAAATGAGATGGTGTGTGTTGTAATGCTTATACCAAGTTCATGCTGCCTACAGGTCTAGTCTTATGTACTCGTAATGCACCACTCCACCAAAATTAAAACCAACTGTCAACATCACTATTTTGTTGCCTGCCTTGTTTTTCTGGTTTTATCCGTAAACCCACGACTCATCACCAAATGTTGAAGTTGGGATCACTATTTATGGAGTTCAGTATATCCTAAGAAACTTCACGATGAAGTTTCTACTGCTCCATTGTTTACAACTTTAGCATAAATAGTTTAGACCCTCTACAAGGCCAAACCCTTACTCACAATGGAATTTTCTGAACAAGTGTTTGTCCTCACCTTGTCTACAAGTTCTTGCATGGGTTGTTATAACAATTATATATGACCAAAGTCCGCACACGATCAATGATCTCGCCACTTTGATGTAGAGACCTTTCAAAACATGAGTTGCTCTCCATCAAGATGTGGGATCTTAGAAATGGTTGACCTATTTCTTAATTTGCATAATACCTATGGCATTGTCATTGAAAGCAGGTTAAACCTTCTAGATGGTTTTTATTTGGGTATTGTCAAACTTGATGCAATAACTCTGCTCAAGTTTATTCATTATTTCATAGAAAATTAGATGAGCAGTGAATACACTTACATACTGCTCCATATGGGTGGAAAAAAATTCACTCATGCTCATAAAGGCGTGCATGAAGGCTCATAAAGGCGGCACCTCCCTAGCTGAAGTCACTTCCCATGTTTCATGTGTTTTGGAGAGAAAAATTCAGGTTGTATACTTTGTGAACCTCATATTATGTAATTTAAAAAAAAAGTTTAAGAACTAAGTAGACATCCTTACTAATATATAATCTTACAAAACAATATGTGACCTATATATAACTAATAGAGATATAATCTTGAAATATTATTAGTTAGAACTACAGTTTTAAATATTGTTCTGATTCAAAATTAGAAGAAAAATTACTTTCTTACCAAGTTTAGTAAAAAAATGTATATATATATATATATATATATATATATATATATATATATATACTTTGTTTTGTACTATTCCTTTTACTATATACTATTTATAGTTTGAAAAGAGATGTATAATTAATTATTAAAAAAAAAAAATCAAATGGACAATTTCCAATTTTTTTAAAGCTATTTTGTCATCTCATTTGTGAAAATTTTTAAATATCTAAAATGAATTTATGTTTAGGTTTAAATGACATATTGTATACAAATTTGATGAATTTATTAGCTCATAAGTTTAAATTAGTTATTCCCATTGTATACTATGTACTATATATCTGAATATAAACATAAAGTTGAATTTTTAATTCACATAGTTTTATGTATTCTTGGAAACTTTAGTTTTTACAGTTAAATTAAGACAATTTACGTTTTAAGTAGAGGTGGGTAAAATTCTAATTTTCTCAAATTCAAAATTTTATTTCAAATATCAAATAACAAATTCTGTTGAGAAAATATCAGTATTTTATAGTTTGCTATTAGATCATAAATTAAAATTAATTAATTAAAATAACAAAGTGTCCCGAACTTATATACAATTAAAAAAAAAAAAAAAAAAGGAAGAAAATATTATGAGTTGGCCTTGTTTAAAGTTAAACTGTTTGAATCTAAGATCATAGTTCTTTACACACTAGGTATATATTGATTTTTTAGAGGAGTATACACATTTGTTTAATTAGTTTACATTTATATATTAAACCAGCAGTTCCTCAGAAGGATACTTTGAGATGATCTTTGATCATCTGCTAGTCTCTCTACCTTCCTTTTCTGGTTTTTATAACAAGATAGTTTTGGCTTTTTTCATATTTCAGCTTCTGGAAAGATGGAAACAATTAAAATCAATTTAGATGGTTTTAAACAATGCAGAATATTTATGAATGTATATAAAATGTACATGAAAATTTATTTTATAATAATGTTCATCTTTCTGGGAAATACAAATAATTTTAATAATTCAAATTTAGGCTATATATTTGGGTCTAATTTAGTTAGTTTTTTGTAATCATTATATGTTGATTTTTATTTTGGCACCCTTGACTGCCCCGCTCAGAGATCAGCCTTGTGTTCCGCATATTAACATCTTATTTTATGTGCAAAACTGGTTAATTTACCAAATTTATAAATTAAGAATTATTTTAATAGTATTTTGTTATATTATACGGTATTAGAACAAATTCTGATTACAGATTGTATTACTTTAACTTGGTGTTAAAAATTAAGAACTACTTGAAATCAATTACTTAATTGAGTCTAAGAATTACAAAATTTAGTTTATCATGAGAAATGGATCTTTGGACAATGTTTCTTTACTTAATTATTGATTTAATTAGGTTTATTTTACTAAATTTAACAGCATAATATTACAGTTTATTTGACTTTAACGTATTATATGTATACTTTTTTAAAATCTTAATTCATTTTAAAAATAGTCTTTATCATTCTTGTAAGGGAGAATTAAACTATGGTTCTAGATCTTGATAAAAATATATCTTCAAGATTGATAGGAATCAGAATCAAAATCACTAAACATTAATCTTACCATTCCTTTTACTTAATAATCAATGAATAAAATATTATAAAGTTGAGTAATAAAGGCCTGATTATTTAATTGTTATTATAAATAATTGAGTTAAAATTGCAGTGTTTTTATAGAGGCTTCCTCTATGCATTCTGCTCCTGGTAACAATGTTTGATCAAATTTAAGCATCAAACAGGATTATAATTCAAATTTGAACCTCTTGAGATTTGAGTATACTACGGATTCAAGGACCTATTGCTAGCTTTAAGGAAATAGATTAACATTTGTATTTGTCCTTGTAAGTTAAAATAAATATTAACTTACTAAGCTGTACACATTTTTAATGTAAAAACATAATGCATTTAAACATTTATTTTATAAATAATAACTTTAATTCATATTTTGTTATATAAAACTGAATTATTAAACATATTTTCTTAATATTTTCTCACCTTTTAATTAATGAATGAAAACTCCTGCCTTTAGTAGCTAACAGTCTAGATTCATCTTACATGAATTAATTTAAGACCAAATTTAATTGTTTTCTTAATAAATTTAAATTGTACCAGACCTTAGAAGGTATTGGATTGGAAATGATATTAGTGTCTGATGGTTACTAACTTATGTGTAATATAAACCCTAATTTTTGTAACTATACAAGTGTCTTTTTAAGTAAGAAACACAGAAAACTTGAATAATGTACAACATTTCAATACAATGTTAAAAACATGTGAACTGGGAATACAAACTACAATATTCCTATATTTTTTTTTTTTACATAATCTAAGCTCTTATTGAGATGTGGTGAAAGTTTGTTGATCCCTTCATAAGGGCTTCTAGCTCTGCAATTCCACCTCCGATATTCATAGGACGTGATGTCAATTTCTTTTTCTAACGGATATATTTTTCTCAATGTTCATATATTTGGCACAGATCAATTATAATCTTTAATAACATTTATTCATTTTATATTATTATTAGGTAATTTCTTCAAAATCTTATCTGGGATATAAAATTAAAGAAATACAGACAAACATATACAATAATCTTTGTCACACACAAACATTCTTTCATACATAAATAAGTAAGAGTAAAAGCATTGTTAAATGTTAAGTGTTTTACCAAATTCTAAGGTAAAAAGCTAGGAATTTTCTGTAATCATAGTCCCATTGAATTTAATGTTATTAACACCTTTTCATTTTTATAAATTGTTATTGTTTAGTTATTGATACATCATTATTTTATGAAGCTATGGATAGGAATGTTTTATTTTTATATATTTATGTTTACAGTTTGTAGAGCCAACCCAATAAAAAGGCTGAGTCAGAAAAAATAGCTTGCTAGAAGAAAACACTTTAATTTGTATAATATTGTACAGCTTAAATTGAGGAAAGAAGGAGGAAAATTATTGACTTTTTGTGGATTTTCAACCAGATTTTGATTGTGTAGGGTGACTACAAAATTTATAAATATATTAAAAGATTTATATACGGGTACGTCCTCATATGTCTGGCTTGACAAGTGTATAACAGGTGATTTTTCAACAACTCGAGGTGTTAAGCATTGCTGTCTATATTGTTTAATATCTATGAAACATCTTTTTGTACTCATACTTTTTTTTATTCAACTTTTTTGAACCTTTTTAGAATGTCCATTATTTTAAATGTCACCAAAAAATATTGAAATTTTTACAAAACCAATTTGTTTGTCTTCATGTAAATTATATAATTACGTTCACAAGAAATTATATATTATATATATATATATATATATATATATATATATATATTTCTATAAAATATTTATCATAGTTGAGTTTTTGAGGAGATGGAGTTTCTTTTTTGTGTATTAATCTTAAAATTAAATCTGTGCACAATATTATCTGCACTCTCAGAAAGAAAGAAAATTTATCAAACAACCTTTTTACAATTTTGTTTTTAATTAACTTACAATTTTTAGAAACATTAAAAAATATGATGCAATTAGAAATAGACTTATAACATAAGAATTTTTTAACTTTTACTATTTAATAAATAATTACTAATATTTGCTACTTTTTCAACCAATTACATTTTAAACCTTAAATTTGAGTAAGACTTCCATATAATTTAACAAAATACAAAAGAATCAACAAATATTATTATTGAGTTTGAATGCATTCCCTTTAAATTGACAGCCTAAATGATCAAGACTCAGGACGCAGATTTCAATACTAAACACTTTATGGAAGTTGACATTTATCCACCGGAAAAATGTATTGAGAGTGGCAGAATGTATAGCTCGTATATGAAAACTGGCAGGAATGGCTTGCTTGCATGAGTATATATGTATTTAAAAAACGTTTTGCTACCACCACCTAGAACCTCTTTCACCACCACCATCAACAACTAGTATTTTTCCCTTTTCCTAATATCTCTCTCTCTCACACACACACACACGCACGCACGCATGCACACACACGTGCACACACACATACACACACACACACACACACACACACCCCTAAACAAATCTTTTATACCTCCTAAGGACCTGCCCTATAATATATATAAAACTTAAGGCGATAATGACTGAAATGGTTTTTCGCCTTAAAACTCCAAAAAACGAAACAGAAACATAACCTGCCTATCAACGGATGATACTGAGGTTTTCATCAACCTATCAACATCTACACTTATTAACTCTAATTATTATGTCTCCACAAGAGAAATTTAGTATCTATGGAGGACTGGGTCTCAATTTAACACCAAATAACCTCAGAATGGACATATCCACAAAAAAATTCGGTATCAATTTTTTACCCATCACTTAACTATTCTCCCACTAGCTTTTCCATTATTTGCTCTGCCATCATGTATTAATTTTCTATCCGAACAACTCTATTGTATAGTGCTGACCATTCCTTGTTTCCAGTTGTATTTACCTTTTCAATCAACAGTTTTTGTGCATCTTCAAGTTGAAATGATATATATATATATATATATATATATATTTTGGCACAGAGCCTTTAAGTTGGACCCACATTTTTTCAATACCATTGAGGTCCGGATGATATGATGGTAACTGGAGAGAAGTACGACCGTACAATGCAAGCATTTTACAAAGTTTTAACTTGTTTTATTTAATATTTTTAGCTCGTAAAGCTGGGATTTTAGTATGCTATGGTGATATGAAATTCACTTACATGATAACCAGTACTTCATAACTTGTTTTCTGCTGTTCGAGGTTGGTCCAGGATAAGTCTGAACATTGTGTTAAGATCCATTATCAAGAACAATAACGGATGTGGGCGGCAAATTTGTGATTAGTTTTTCAACTAGCCACTTATTAAAGTTGTCAAAGTTCATATCATGATGGTAATCTTCACAAGTTTGAGTTGATGGGTAGACAAGTAGTGCATTAGGAATAAATCCTTTTTCCCATCCGGCATGAACAACAATAAGTCTTCTCCCGTTTGATATTGGTGATTACAATCTTTCTTTCGATCTGTCCAACCAAACAAAAGATTGTGTATGTGAAGCATGTATTGTAAGGTCTCGTCCGTGAATATTATTGGCCATCCTTCTTCCTCATAACGCTTAAGGTCCATTAGGTATTTTGTTCTCAAAAACTGTGTATATTGTTTTTCAATTAATAGGTGCCTATTTATTGCCATCAGGTTTTTTCCATCGAAATCCATGTACTTTAATTTTATTGCTCAGAGTTCTAGGAGTCATATTAATGTTGATGTCATTTTTTAGTTTTACTAAAGTTTTTTGACAGTTGGCCTTTTGTTGTTGGTTTTGTGAAAATTATGAATGGTCCTACGAACTACGCATTTGTCAAAATCGTCTAAATGACGTTTGGTCACACTTTTTGGTCTTTTTTTGTCTGGAGTTGAAAAATTGTCTTTCTCAGCTGATTGTTTTTTTTTGGACTCTTTAATAACATTAAAAATTGTCCTTCTTGCTATACCAGCTGTGTCTGAAATGCGTTGGTATAAATATCCACTGTCACAATCACTACACAGTTTTTCATATCATTGAACATGTTGAATACAACCTCCTGAGCTTGACTATTCAAAGTTCTACCACTGCCTAGTTTTGAACTTTGGAGGTGCCATTTTACAGAAAAATAAAAGTCCACTTTGTAGTTCTAAAAAGAACTCATTGTTATATAAATAAAACATAATTAATGGAATATATAAATATAAATAAAATAAAACACAAAATTAATCTAGCATAACAGAACAACATCAAGCAACGCTGAAGTCCGTCATAAAACTGTGACTAATTCTACACAAACAACAACATATGAGTGGAAGAATCTATGTTTTTAAAAGGGTAGTAGCAAGCTGTGATATTTCAATTAAGTGGTTTTTGACATAAATTATTTGTTGTTCAAAGTGGTAATATTTAAAATCTTGCTTAATTAATTTTTAACTGTAAAAGAATAACAATTTATTGAAAAAAACCCATCAATGTTGACTAAAATTTAAACTCAAATCTATAGTTTTTTTAAAGAAAAAATTCAATTTCTGTCACTGTGTTGTGTATTTATTCCACCTTGAATTTTGTTTAAACCAAACATTTCTTTGTGTTAAATACCTTTTATGAGAGCTATCAAAAAACTATGTTTTACTAAATTTTTGACTCTTTTGAAAGAAAAAAATAAACGATTTATTTATTATTATTTGTTATAATAATTTTTAAGTGGTATGGTAAAAATTCATTTGAATCTATTTAAATTAAAATTTCATAATGAAGATGAATGTTGTAAATCAACGTATTTTACTTTCAATTATTGACTAAAAGAAATCGAAGACTATGACACAAAATCCTCTACCTCGTGTTATCTAATGAACGATTGACATGACATTTAAAACCAGTCAGTTAAAATATCTAACGTATAATGTGATGTGATTTTGAAGGTTATAGGTCTGTGAAGAGGAGGCAGCTTTTTGTTGATAGCTTTACTTCTTTATGCTATTTAAGGTAGAGTAGTAGCTTCATGCAGCTTTAATAGTACTGCATGGGCGTCATCACCAGTTCATTATTGGGGGGGACATATGCCGGGGGTCTGGGGGTATGGAAATTTTTTTAAATTAAACTTCTCAAAACATCGTTTTTATGCATTTATTTATGCGTTTGTAACAGAAATGTAATGTTAAAAACCCTAGTAAAGACAAAGCCCGATGTTTACCTTTTAAGGTTTTAAGTAAATCATTCGTTTTTAGCAAAAATATTTTTACATCTCAAATATTGGGGGGGACGCGTCCCCCCGGCCCCCGGCGATGACGCCCATGAATAGTAGTATCCAACTAGTTGTGTTGTAAATCTTGTTAGTTGTAGTCACAACTATTTAACAATATGTAGAAAAAAATATACCTATTTAACTATATGATTTTATCCGTTCAGTAGGAATAATGGTTCTTCGTCTTTAGAAGTTGTAGTTTGAATTTAGTAGGTCTTCAGTTCTATGAAGTATTTAGTTTCAGTTTTAATGTTTTTCATTTTTTGATTTTACTTAATAAAAGGTATACATAAGCCATACACACACACGCACACTTATATAAAATGTCTCTTCGGATTACAACTCAGACTACATAGCTGTTTGAATAGTAGTTAATAATTGCATTAAATAAAAAAAAAGTTTCCAAAAAAAGTTATATCACCATATAACATATTGCATGTTTAGAAACCTTATACTCCACATGTTACCGTAACATACTTTAGTTGTCAATAGATGGACTTGTTAGCAAACAATATTATATAAAACATGCCAGGTTATACCTCTGATATTATATTTCTCAATGTCTAATTTACTTTTACCTTTAACCTTTAAAAAAATAGCTGGGGCTTGTTGTATACACTTGAATTGCAAATTAGTGTTAGATCAGAAATAAATTTTACTAAGTGGTTTAAATGTCAACTTTTTTATTCGCTCTCCCTTTTGTGGAGAATAATAAAACTGACTGATGTCCAATTAGTTCATTAATTTTCCTTCTGTCTGTACACAGGGAATAGTACCTTCAATGTCCCTTCCATTGAATTGTGACAAAATTAGTAGCCTGGAGTCACTCCAGCTCTTCACACTTCAGAAGTAAATGCTTTGCAGTTTCCAAGTATTTGCTACAAACCCACTATAATGTTTTGATATTTCTAGAATACTCGGTGTCTAGTAACAAAATTAGTAGCCTGGAGTGGCTACAGCTCTTCACACTTCAGAAGTAAATGCTTTGCAGTTTCCAAGTATTTGCTACAAACCCACTATAATGTTTTGATTGTTCTAGAATACTCGGTGTCTATTAACAGAATTAGTAGCCTGGATTCGCTACAGCTCTTCACACTTCAGAAGTAAATGCTCTGCAGTTTCCAAGTATTTGCTACAAACCCACAATAATGTTTTGATTGTTCTAGAATACTCAGTGTCTATTGACAAAATTAGTAGCCTGGATTCGCTACAGTTCTTCACACTTCAGAAGTAAATGCTCTGCAGTTTCCAAGTATTTGCTACAAACCCACTATAATGTTTTGATATTTCTAGAATACTCAGTGTCTAGTAACAAAATTAGTAGCCTGGAGTGGCTACAGCTCTTCACACTTCAGAAGTAAATGCTTTGCAGTTTCCAAGTATTTGCTACAAACCCACTATAATGTTTTGATATTTCTAGAATACTCAGTGTCTATTAACAGAATTAGTAGCCTGGATTCGCTACAGCTCTTCACACTTCAGAAGTAAATGCTCTGCAGTTTCCAAGTATTTGCTACAAACCCACAATAATGTTTTGATTGTTCTAGAATACTCAGTGTCTATTGACAAAATTAGTAGCCTGGATTCGCTACAGTTCTTCACACTTCAGAAGTAAATGCTCTGCAGTTTCCAAGTATTTGCTACAAACCCACAATAATGTTTTGATTGTTCTAGAATACTCAGTGTCTATTGACAAAATTATAATATTTGTTTGGCGTGAAACTATGAGGCAACGAGTTTATTTGTAAAAAAAAAAAAAGTTTGAATGTTGGATTTTATAAATTCTAATATCTAAAATATCTTTATTAGTTGAAATATATATTTTATTAAAAATAATTGTTAAAAAAATCAACACTATATTATAGTTGCTTAAGAAATATTAAGGGGGAAGTTTTTATCAATATTACTGTCTGCCAACCTCTCTTAGGTCCCTCCTGTTTCTTGTTTTTATCACACCGTAACTACGCCTTTTGTTTATTTGAAAGTTCTATGCTAGAAGTTTCAGAACTTAATTGATGTAGAAATGGCTTTAACAAGTGTGCCTGATGTACTGAGAGGAGTTTGTATGCGTAAGAGTTTTAATTGGCCTGATTCTTAGAAATCTGAATATTTCCTGAAGAGTGCTCATTGAAACAGCGAAGGATGCAAGCTGTAAATTGATACAACTTCGTTTTTAGAAACACAAGGATGTTTCATAATGTAGTAAATTATAATGGTCTCGGCTCATATATAGACATTAATACTCGCGGATTTGTACCAAACATAGAAAGGGATATAGAACTACGGAATACAAAAGTATCCATATTAGTTCTTTATGAATCTCACATGTGAACTTAATGAAAACATGTTTTAAAGTGATTTTAAAAATTTTAGTTTATATTTAATTTAGTATCATTAGTTAGATTATGTTCCATCATTTTGCCTCTTACACCTCAGTCTAAATTTTTACGTTTGTAGCTCATGGAATCTGAGGAATACAGGGACTTTCAATTAAATCAATGCAAATAGAAAATTTTTACTCGATAAAAAAAGATAGGAATTAGAATCTACAAAATTGCAAAATACAAGTTGAATTATGACAAAATTCTCAAAAACTGGCCTTATATTTAATTTTGCAAATTTGTTTATGCAGGTTGTCAGCAGACAGACAGTTGAATTGAGATAAAGTATTACTTTCATGAATATTCATCAAGGATGGCTAAAAATGATTTGTGTTTTTTGAAGCTTAATTATAGATAACAGAAATAAAATGACAATATACAAGTTGCCAACAAGGAGACTGTCAGAATATTTGAGCAATAGTATAAGTAATGTCTCAGAACTAATATAACGTGAATAGAAAACATCTGTTGAGAAAAGTCACGTACCTTACTCTGTGAAAATTTGTTTTCTTAAGATATTAGTTATAGTATTTTCTCTTCATGTATTTTAAATTAATTTTTCAAAACTTATATAAGATTTTACCCAAGAAAGTTGGAAAGCAGAACTGTAATTACAAAACGTGACAACTTAAAACATATTTAGTTAATTCATGTTATTTTTTTGTCTTGATAATTAAAATTTAAAATATACAAAGATAAAATTTAAATATGTTTATTATATACGTAAGTACTTTTTGTCATTTAACTCGTTTTGTCAATCAAAATATGAAATTAATTTTACAATTACAATTAATTCCCCAGACTATTTTGTAAAAAATACACAAACTTATTTAAAAAATATCTTTTAATATACAATTATATATAGTGTTGTGAAGTGTGCCCTTGGTAAAAAAAAGAACTAAAGGACATTATTTTTAAGTAGGTAAACCCAAGTTGTTTAGATAAATGATAGACGGAGTTTTAAAAAAAAGAATACGAAACATAATGTGTATCAGACTTTAAAATAGTTAGTCTAGGTTTGATCTTAGTGATACCTAAGAGAGGTTATTTTTTATAATGATTTAAACACTGTCTCTTTGAAAGGAAAAATAATTTATAAACTAGAAAAACTTAAATTGTATTTAAAGAAATTTAAAACTAAATTTACAAAATTATATTTAAACAAATTGTAAACTGAAACTAATGATTTTGTTATTAGTTATTACAATTATAATTTTGATATCTGTCTGTCACTGTGAATGTGTGAATGCTAAAACTAGAAATTACAAGTGTACAATGAAAAATTATATTATTTGACTAAAGTAAAGGATTTATTTTAAACTACAAAAAACATTGCGAAGCAGAAATTATTATTTTAGAGATTTTATATTTTTAAAAATTCACAAAATCTCATTAAAGGTTCTGACCCAGTTCTGAAAAGTTTTCATTAATCAAATTACTTCCTGAAGAACATGCAAATATACTAAACACAACAGGAAAATATTTGTAATTAGTTCAGTTTAAATTTATTTGAAATAAAAAAAAAATTTCAGAAAATAAATAATTTAGGAATTTTTGTGATCAGTTTTACTCTCTAAAAAATTTCAGTTTAAAACTTTCTTCTATTGAATATTAAGTTCTTTTGTCAAATTATTAACTAACGAAAACAGCTGCAACGTAAAGGTTTTTGTAGCTGAAAGTTTCCTAAACTTGATAAATGCTCTCTGTGTTAAATAAAGACTGCTAATATAGAACATAAATAGTAAATTAAGTGACAGGTTAATTTGACATGGATTTGAACTTACATTGAACATATATAGCAAACTCCAACGGGAAAATATAATCAATTTGATGAAAGATATAATGATTTTAAAAAAAAAAATCTGAGTTCGAACTTAATATGTTTTTGTACATATTCTAATTATTCTGTATATATATATATATATATATATATATATATATATATATATTATATATTCATATACATTCTACATATTATGCTTCTGAATATTCTAAAATTTTATTTCAAATCCAAAATAATAAAAACATTTTTATTAGCTGATGTTGATGGAACTATTAATTTTTTTTAAGGTACTGATTTGGAACTTGATAAAACTTTAACCATATCTGGCTCCACTATACCCCAAAACTACAATACAAAATAAGAATTAAAAGTAAATGTGTTTTTTATGCAGAGTTTGAAATTAACATGGTTTATTAAGTAATGATTGTAGAAAAAAAACACGTATATAGAAACATTTCATTTACATCAAAACATTTTAATAACCACCTATATATAACTCTTTGTCATTTTAAATTTAAAAGAAAGAACTAAACTAATTTGTTTATTTAAAATATTACATTAAAACATTTTAATAACCACCCATATTAAAATTTTTGTCAGTTTAAATTTAAGAAAAAGAACTAAACTAATTTATTTATTTTAAATATTACACTAAAACTAAGTAAATATGTTATTATTTTAAAGGACCTCATAATATAGACTATTTAACTCAGTCTCTCTTTCTTAAAATAACTTTAGTTCCACCCATCTGACAGTGCATGAATATTAAGTAGATTTGGCTAATTAAGTAATGAAAACACCAGTTTAGCTGAAACTATCGTAAACCTTGACTTCACTTACTCTAACGAAGGTTAATCTAACCAATTCCACAAGACAAGACGTACATTGTGTAAGATAGAATAAAAATTCATCGTTAGTTATTTCAAATTCCATTTAACTTGTGTAAGCAAACGTAAAATACTATAAACGTATAATAAAAATACAAGTGGTTTTAGTTTATTTCAATTCAATAATAAAATAATTTCTTACTGCCAAAGTAAAGATTTTACAATAATTTATTTTTGGAGTTGGAGAAAGGAGATGGGAAATTGAAATGAATGATTAGGAATTTAACTGAATTAAGGCTGTTAAATAGCCTCAAATCTGAATGTATGAAGAATTCGACAATAAAAGAGCAGAAATCAAACAGTACAGACAACATTGGTCATGTCTACGGTTTATATAATAAACAATGGACTAATATTGAACGCACGTTCTGAATACTAATTAACTCAAAATTTAGCAGGAAACTATAAAAAGTAAATTTTTTCTCAAAATAGGCTTTAACGGTTTTGATAAAGACTCTAAGGACCAAATCAAAACGGGTTAATCGGCACATCTATTGGACGGATGTTTGTGTTATTTTATTTTCTCCCAAAATTAAAAACCGTGTTTTTTTTTATTTGCCTGCCGTTTATTATAATTATTTAGTTTATAAATTTTCACATTTCAACAAAACGTGATAGAAAATCGTTTGTGTTGAATTCGAACTATGATTCACGTTCACGTTTCAGAAGTCTCTCGAACAAGAATGTTTAATAATAGAGATTAAATAATAATAATAATCGTTTCCATCGATTAAAAAAGAATATGAAAAAAGTCTCCAGGTTTGTTAACAAAAACCTACCTATTAAATTTGAATGAAAATCGATCAGCTTGGCATTTATAACACTGCACGGACATCGTTAAAACAAATTCACCTTTTTGGACTCAGGGATCACAAAACGGATATGTAATATGATTGCGTCTGTACTACATATGTGAGAAATTAAAACTAACTCATCTAGCGATATACATAACGATTAAAATAATATTCATCGAAACCAATATTATCAATTACTAATTAAAAACCCATTTCTTTGACTGCTCACTGAAATTCTCGAGTCCTTAATTGATGCGATCAAATAAAACATAGCTGACAAATTAAGCAATTAAAATTATTTGTAAAAGTAGAATAAAAATAACATTATCAAGTCGATAAGAAAACCTTAGGGAATGAATACAGAATCTTAAGGATTTTGTCTTTGGAATAAAATATAGAAATGATATTAAAAAAATTAATTCAAATTAACTTTTATGAACATAGTAAACAGATATTATTGTACAAATAACAAATTCACAAGTAGGTTAAAAGAAGGCGTGAAGTAGGCAATATTAAACCTCATTTTGTTTGCAGATGTGTATAACTTCTACTATTCACGGGGTTTGCCCCGTACGAAAATAACGTCTACTTTCTGTGGTAGTGAAAAAAAAAATTGCAAGTTGACTTTATAGCCAAGATATGTAGTAGATATGTAAACAAAAATACCTTTTCACAATATAGTCAAAGTTTCATAAAGGCCGGTAAAACAGTCTGGTAGAAATTGTACACGCTAACAAGAGCTGTCTGATTTTGTAAACACAAACTAATGCTTACATCTAAATTCTTTTTTAATAATTAATTTATCTTTTATTTTCTACAAATATGATAAAGATATTTTCACATTCCAATATATTTCATGATTCTAAAAGTTCTAAATCAATTTTCCAGTGAATTAATAACTCATTCCAGTGACTCCTATCCATTTTGCCACAGTGTAATGTTGAAGCTTCCTCCTTGTAACTAAATTTATACAATTTTAAATTTGTTTGTGGTATTTTAGTATGTGATTTAGATAAATTAAACACTTTAATGTGTTCTATTTTTTGTGAGATTTTAAATTCCGCTATTGAGCTGAAGAGTGCCAAAACAACCCCCCTCCTTTTCCACCACACCACTAAAGAACTGCTAACATTACTTCGTACGGATACATGTTGGTTAAGGTGAAAAAGTATGCTTGTTCATTAATTATTATATTGTAACCATCTTTCGTGTTGCACTCGTATGGGTATAGCCTCATACATATATTGCTTTATAACAAAAAATATACAGAAAACCAAATATAAAATGAAACCAAAAACACCTGTAGCTCACCAACAAATCCATATAATTGAATAAGTTTTAAATAATATATCTCAGCGTACCACAACAATATGTAAAGGAAATTTGAGTACAATATTTTTCTTTTATCAGTAAAGTTGATACTCTCAAGAACATACAAAATGTGAGTATGATGAGTAACGTAGATGAAAATGTAACTGGATAAAGACTTGAATTTGAAACACCTAGAAAATACACATTGAACAATGTTTCTCACACTCCCATACACAAAATCAATAACGCGACAGTGTTCAGGGTAATTTTTGTATTTTTCAATTTACTTACGATCTCTTATGTTATTTTCTTTTGCTTCAGATATGAAATATATATTTTAGAACATACGACTAAAAATTTTATCGAAATCGGATTCGATGGTTGGTTTTACCTTTGTTACTCCACGAATGTCGTTTTTTTTGTAAATAGCAACCAATACATTTTACTTGGTCTGTAGAGACTACATTTTGTAAACTTAGATGGAATTCATTATACCAAAATAAGAAGAAAAATACAATTTTAAAATAGTTACTATGGAATTTTGAATTATAAAAAATGAGACAAATAATTCTAAAGACATGATAAAATCATGTCCATGTACTTAAAAAGATGAAAATTAGTTCAAACGCTTAGAGTACAGCTTATTTCACTGACAGACGACATATTATATGATTGAAAACATGTTCTTTTTTTGATGTCAGTGGCCCTCAAAATCGAATATATCAACAAAAGCTAAAAATCTTTATTTTTACCATCACAATACTTTTTATATTAATTTGTGAAATTACCTTAGTCTTGGATTGGGTGCGTCAAGTAAACAAACCATAGGTGATTTCGATAACATAGCGCGATAAATAAACATTGATAGCTTTATTACTCTACGTAAGTGGGATAAAGCAAGATAAATAAAAAAAGATATATAAACATTGACAGTTTTATTACTAAACGTAAATGGGATTAAGGGGGATAAATAAAAAAAAAGAAAAGATATATAAACATTGATAGTTTTACTACTGTACGTAAATAGTAAACAAGTAAATAAGAGATACAAAATAATAATAATCTTATGAGAATTAAAATTTTATGAAATTACAATATTATTTCTTTATGTAAGATATGAAAATTGTAATCTTGTATGAGATTTAAATATAAAATTAAAAGTGTTGTCATGTTTAAACTAAATAAGAAACCCAATTAGTAACAAAATTTGAAATCTTGTAGGAACTTACAATTTTATAAAGTTAAAGTAAAATATAAAAATTGTAATGTATGAAATTTAAGTAACAAATTAAATGTGTCGTAATATTTTAGAGTAAATAAGAAACCGAAAGTTGGTTAAAAAACGAAATAAAAATTTAAATCTTGTAGGATTTTTCAAATATAAAATTAATGTCTCTTTTCTTCGTGTAAGAGATAAAAATTATATTCTTACACAAGATTTAAATTCACATTATATATAATATGTCTTTATGTTTTGTGTAAATAAAAACCCAAATGAGGAGGTTGTGATAAAAATGTAAATCTTGTAGAAACTAACATTTACAAATAAAATTAAAAATAAATTTTCTAATAAATGAAAGTTTCCTTTCTTCGTGTATGAGATAAAAATTGACTTTTTGTACGATATTTAAATTGACATTGTATTTATCGTCATATTTTGATTAAATAAAAAGCCCAAATAAGGAGTAAAAAAAATGGTAAAAAAATTAATCTTATTTTTTGTAAAATTTATTGCTTCTTTTCTTTGTGTAAACAGATAAAAATTGTAATATTGTACAATATTTAAATTAACAATATATGTGTCGTCATGATTTGAATAAATAAGAAATGATTAAATTTGTTTGAATTATTAATACATTTTAAAGGTAAAAAGGGATACAACAAAAACTTTATAATTTATATTACTTTTGCAAATTTTGTCATATTTTTCTGGGTTAGTGGAATAGTAGTTGTTTACTCCATATGCTGATGTAAAACAATCAGTGAATATTTTGGTTATAGCCGTGTTATAGGTTCTACAATGTATATTGTATGGAAATATTTGAAAGATTATATTTGTAAAATTAATTTTAGTAATAAAATATATCATGTTCACGTGACTTAGGATAATTTAAAGATATTGAATGAAAATCAGTTTTTGTGTTAATATTGGCCGTTTTTTCATGTCTAAGAATAATTTGAAGATAAAATGATAGACATTTTAAAGATTTAATTATATAATAGTTTTATTAAGAAGCATCTTAATCATATACAAGAAGCATCTTGTATGATTTGGATATAACATAAACTATATTAAATATTAATGTTTAAAGTAACTGCATGTTTAGAATATATATGTAATGTATAATTGACAATTATACCATCCTCGGATATTAATGACGTAAAATTAAAAATTCTGTTCAAGGAATAATACTTTTCGACATTTACTTATTTTTTAAATAGATAATAGTTGGGTTTTGACTGTGATTAGAAGTGTTTAATTTCGTCTCAAAGAATTTTGCCTTTTCGTAATTAGATATTCCTTCATTATAAATAGATGTCTCGAACTATTTCCCGCACTTTAACATACAAATTTTATTTATGGTTTTATTTACATAAAATAGGTACAAATGTAACGATAACAAATTTATCTCAGTTTATTAAATTAATAATATTTAAAATAAATTAAAACCATAACTATAGGCCTACTTGATAATACAGTAGCATATGGTTAATCAATTTTCTTCGTCACTTCTATGTCACAAGTGAATTAATTAGCTGAAATTTGTATGAGACATAATTTCATTAAAAACTTGAATTACACACAATTTTTACCTTTTTAGTACAGAAAACAGTGTGACCATACAAATCTATTCAATATAGAACTGGTGAAACATGTTATAACTTTTTGTAAGACTTCTATTTCAGAAGTACCTTATAATAAAAACAGCTGGCAGAACATTCTACGAAAACGTTGATTGAATCTTGAAATGTTTCAAGTAACTTAGGTGCAAATGTTGTCCATAAAAGAACCTCGGCTTCTAAAAGTTTGTTGTCCAACTTTTAGATTATGAAGTTAAAAGTTTTGTTTTAGAAACAGCTCCTATATTAATAAAAGAAGTATAATTGGATTCAGATTTTTAAGTAGTACACAATAAGGTATTAGCTAAGTTAAGAAATTCCTAGCTATTAATTTAGTCCAGAAATATTATGACAATCAGTTACCACTTTGAAATTTATCGATTGATCTGTTTAACGGGGAAAGGGTTCATTTAATTTATTCATTCTATTGCGAGAAACATTTCTTTTGAAATTGTAAAATTTTGTCAGTTTATATGTACAATTTTTTATTCATCTAACTTTTACTTTGCCTTTGTTTCTACTACATATAAATTCTTATGTTTGATGAAATATGATTAAAATCTGTTCTTAAATTCAGATGAAATATTGAATAGGAATAAGATAAACAATTATTCATAAAAATTAGGAAAAAATATTTTTAAAACATTGAAAATAAAACTATAACAAAATGAATAATTAATAGAACGTCCTATCATTTGTTCCAATCAAATAGCAGGGGTAAGCTCTTCTCCAAACCCTTTCTTAATTTCAGATATCTGTTAAAAGTCTATTTAATCATCATCAAACAAATTCTTGTTTTTCATTCATTTTATTGTATTAATTTCTACTACTTCATATTCTATAATTTTCCTGTACGAAATTTAACGACTACTATGTACTACTATAGTGTTCTACAATGTTCTATGTATAACCAAGGTCCAGAACAGATGAAAGAATCGGGTTTGAAGTAAAGAAGTTAAAAATACTAAAATTAATCAAAATCGGTTAAGAATATTCAATTATAGATCTGAACAAACAGATCGTATTTTGTTTGTTGTATATAAATAGGTACAGAAAACATATATAAACCATTATTTAATACTTTATTTATCTTAATTGTCTGCGCGTGTTTTCACTTATAAACTAAATTGATAAATACAATTTTCTTACAAATATTGAAATTTAAATGATAGCAAATTCACTAAACGCGCGAGATTGTTAGTCTCAAGCGAGGGCACTTGCTTAATACATCAAAGAATACACATACTAATTAAAGGAACTTATGTCTCGCCGAGCTTTATAGTTTTACGCTTCCTCGAATATTTTCTAAAGCATGTTTATTGACATTTAAGGTAACTTCACTGTTTATAAATATCTAAATTTATTTAATTTATAGATAGTAAATTAATATAAAATAAACTAAGGAATAATATCTTTTTTCCCAAGCTTTTTCGATCTTTATATACCAAGAGTATCCATGCCTCTCGCAAACTAATGCAGTTAATTAGAATATGACAAGTTTCACTGAGTAACTAATGTGATAAAGTTCTGTAACAGTTCTTAGAGTATATAAACTTTAATTGGTACAGAGTCTTTTATCAACAGACACAAACAAAGTCTTCCTTCCCTCGATTTCATTATCTTACACACAACGTAGTAAGATCTTGACAGCTTCTTCGGAATAATTTTTTTTTTATATTTTAGAACATTCTGAGCAAGAATATATTGGTAGTTCAAATTCATATCACGATATGTATATACTAGGTGTTCCATCATCATTTCCTCTTTTCAAATTATTAACCTTATTTATTTTAGACTATCCAGCATAATTAAAATAATGAAACGATATATTAAAAAATAATTTCCTAACCTTTTTAAGGGCTTAACTTGTTAACACTGCATTCAAACTTTATTGAAGCCTTTCTACATATTGATTGTTTTAGTAAGTCTTTTAGGAATGCATCTATAACATACACCTTCTATTCACCTAAACAAATTGCTTACGACTATTTCACTTTTCCTCCATAAATAGTCTATAACTTTGGGATCAAGTGATCTAGGACCGCATTCAACTGCTTCTCTTCTCCTAATTAGTATAGTATGGAAGATTGCATCGTGGATATTGCGGACAATGTGTGAATAATGTCATGTTGCCTTAAAATTTTGGAAGAATAGTCCACTAAATATTTCACTATATACTAATTGAATTTTTTAAATGTTATAATTGCCTAAGTTTTCTAACTAATTAACAGTTCATTAAAAAAAGTAGGCCCAATTATTTCAAGGGATTATAGGCCTCCTTAAATTTATGCTATTGGTTATGTTAACTTCCAATAACAATTTTGAGGTAAGCAGTATCTCCAAAAGTTCAGTCTGCATATTGTTTTACTTGTAAAAACAAATTGATTGGCACCATCATAGTACTTACAATGTAATAGAAGCAGATCCATGCCTAAAAATAGGTTTCTTGAGATTTGTAGTAAATGTTAAAATGTATTGGTAGATGAAGGGGTCTTACCCAGTAAGATAAGTTTGTTGAAAACAGTTGTTACAAAGGTTTTTAAAACTTCGTAATTGTGTATAATCACCATTTTCTTTAAACGGCTAGGTCTGAACGTACCTCGTAGATGTGTCTTTACTTGCTTCGTTCCTGTCCGTGTTGCGACTCCAACGAGCCTTAAGGCTGTACGTATGTGAGGCTCTGTACCAAAGCAGTAGATATATGTTTTCTTGATTTTACAGTATTTTGAGGTTAATTTCGTCGTCTGTCGAAAGATCTTCACCAGATCTTCAATTTGTATAATCAAATTTAAAAAAGATATTTCTCCTCGATGGGACTAAACTTTCAAAGTTGTTACTGCACTATAACAAAAATTGTGTCATATTTATAAAAGGTTTTCAGAACAAATTCTCGTTATTCTCTATAGTCTACATAACACATTCACTTAAAATTTACACAGTCATTACCCAAAATTAAACATAACCTCATTACTACAGACTTGAAAGGGTTACTAGCAAAATAATAGTGTACAACCAACTTAACAATAATTTCTAACTAGTGTTAGTAGCTTAGAAACAACATTATAGAAACCTAAACTATTTATTTCACAAAATAAAAAAGTAATTAATATTTTTTTTTAGGCGCAATGACTTACAGTAGTTACTTTTAAGAGATCATTTTAAAAATATACATGTATTCGATCGGAAACAAATTTCATCTAACAATTGACCTATTTCAACATTTGAATGAATTTGCAAATAAATCTAACACAATTGAAAAAATTTAATAATAATAATAATAAAGTTTATATTATAGCCCTATTGCTAAATTAATAATTTTTATCATTGTAAAATTTTGTTAAGCTAAATGAAATAGGATGTTGCATAATTATCGACAACCTAGTTTATGTTTGAAAATCAATTTTTATGTAGTTGATTTAGAAGTCTCACATATTCTCAAATAATACCAGAATACTATTGATACTATTGACCGATGGTACTTGGTAGAAATCCATTTTTAAAATAAAACAAACAAAATTTTGTTTGTTTTATTTTAATACCAGAATGTATAATGTTGTTATTTTATAGATATGAACATTAGATGCATAATAAATTGTATATTATGTCAATTGTATTGAAATTTATAAAATACGAGTATGTGCTTATAAAGCTTCAAAGTTAGAATTTGACGCTGATTGTAAAGAACTGGTATTATTTAGTTATCTATTGATATTGTAAAATATGAAAATTGAAAAATAAGAATCTAGTATTTAAATTCCGGTTATTAATTGTGATTTAGGCCGGCAAACAAACGGATTGAATTTCGCCGAGTCTTCAAAAAGTCTAGATACCCCGAAAATTTCTTTACGAATAAACATACAACAATGAAATCCTCGGGTTATGTTCTAACTTTAGTTAACATTACTTTGATTATACTTAACTGTCATATATACCGCTACGGCAGAGAAAATCTTCAATGCAAGCATTACAGTAGGTCGAGTAATATCTCATTTTAAAAGTCTTTGTTAGTGAAACACATTCCACCCATAATAGTAGCAGCAAATCCCCTGTAGAGAAATATGATAGTTAAGTGTATCAAAGTGTTGTTAACTAGTGAAAAGGACATAACCCTAGAATTGAATTGTTATGTGTTTTTATTCGCTAACAAAATATCCTGGGGTATCCAGACTATGTGATACCCCATATATCTCTCTCTCTCTCTCTCTCTCTCTCTCTCTCTCTCTCTCTCTCTCTCTCTCTCTCTCTCTCTCTCTCTCTCTCTCTCTCTCTCTCTCTCTCGTCTTTAAAAAATGAGAAAGTAAGAAGAATCGGAGCGAAGAAATCAACAAATATCAAGTGCAGAAAGGTGATAATATATTCCTTGTATAATCAATGTTCAACGAAGTTATATTGTAAAGTTGAGAACTCTATAATCATTGTGCTAGTGCAACAACTCGTGTTTATAATAACTGAGAGCAACAAATCTACTGATAACTTGAGAAGAATGTTTTGTCTAAGGCGGATCAATAATTTACCCGCCCACTGAAGTAAAAACTTAGAAAATTTAATTTAAAAAATAGATAACATTAATTGCCTGAATGTTGAAAGATTGAAACCAAATTCCACAAATTGAAAACATATATATATATATATGTTTTATAATATATATTATAAATTCATTGTTCATGTGGTGATGAAAATCAAACTAACTAAATATTCAAAGTTAATAAAAATTCCACAGAACAAATGTGTAATATTGGGTTTCTTTCAAAGGAATAATATTTAATCGTATGGGAATATGTATGTGATTTATGTAGTACTTGGAAGAAGAAATCCTTTAATATAGGTACCGGGTGGGTTATAAATAAGTTGATGCTAGCAATAGATGTTCTTGCAATAGTTGTACCATTAGCTGTAACTTATTTTATGCACCACATTGTTGTAATAAAATTCCGCGTTTTTGTTTTAAATTGAGAATATTTTAATAACAGTGTAAGGGAAGTTTTGAAAGTTGAATAAATTATGTGTAGAATAACGAATATTTTTATTCAAAGCTTGTTGGAAACGACATAATTGTATTATTTGTGGAATGCTTTCCTAACAGTATACCGTCACAAGGGAAGGTAGCAAACGAACTGGATTGGTAGCCAATCTTCCTTGTTCAGATATGCCAGTTTCTGTTACTACAGAAGAAACCATGGAAGTTTTCAAATTACAGTCACCTACAAACTGCACAAGAAAAGTGACCTTGGAGTACTGTAATATTAAAAATGGAGATAAATTAAAAACCCAAAGCAAATAGGCATAGTTTATATCAAAACTTAAATGATGCCTATTAAGACAGGTGCGTTGTATTCGCTGAGTGGTATACATTTAAGATGATTAAATGTGTGGATAGACACAACAGTGCTACTGGGCGTTTGATAATCTACATCTGGTAATGGAGGAATTTTCAATATTCAGGATGGTGCACCACCCCATTATGAAATAATTGTTAAGATTTTTTTTTCTTTCTTTTCTTTTTTTTCAAAGTTTGAAGAAGGATCGGCAGAAGAGGAACAACAGCATAGTCTCCTTCGTTCAACAATGCTCACGATGATGGACTATATTGTATGAGGGATGGTAAAAATTGTGTTTGATCTGTGAGAATTAACATTAAAAACACTTAAAACAAAGAATTCATACAGAATTTGAGTGGCCGTTTTCACTGAACTTATGTAATAAAATTGTGTTTTGAAAATGTGTACATCATACTGTATCTAGCATTTTTTGTATTTAAAGTGTGTGTAGCTTTATGTTTATAAATAAATTTGTTACTGACAATTATGCATATTTGTCAATTAACTTATAGCTAACCAGGATATGTTTATTTAATTAGTTTTACTATATATATAAAAGCATAAATTTTGTTAAGGAATAAAAGAATTGTTTTTATTCTACTTCAAAATTTAATTTAAATGTTAGAAGCTAGATACGTTTTGCATAAAACAATAATAATAAAATTGCAACGCTAATATAATTAATTTAACCAGGTTCAGATATTTAAATTCAAATTTCTCAAATATGGAGAAAAAAACTATTAATAAAATGAATGTAAACTGAATCATAAAACTACTGACTACATTACCTATCTTCGTTTCATATCTCCATGAATCCGTGTTAACAAGAGTTATTAATTTGCTACCTGGCTGGCACATTATTTCTAATATTTGTCACGAAACTTAGAGACGGTTTCTGTAAGGAAAATTATTTTTTTAAAGTTATGTTTAAGTAAATAGCTCTGCCCTTTACAAATGTCGACCCGGAGGGATTTGATATTTCAAATTTACTCCAATTTGTAAATTCAAGCAAAATTTAATTTACAATACGGACATCCCTCTATAGAACTATTTATAAGGAGAGCGGCCTCTCGTTACTCGGTTAAGCACGTTTAGCTCGCTATAGGCCAGTTTGGTATTGCCAAAGTGCTTAGGCTTAGGCCGGTTTTTAGATATTTCAGTCCATCATTACACTCCTTTCCTGTCTTCATTTATCTGATCTAATGATAATAAAAGAAAAAGAAAAGAATAAGTGCCGTTTGGTATCCTAGAAATGAGCTTATAAAACTAATAAATAAGTAACAATAGTGTGTTAGTAATTTTTTAAATATAAAATTGAATTACATCGATTCAAATATGCATGGTTAGAAAATCGATCTCAATAACCTGTTTTTGTCTTAGAAAAGTGACTAAAGTACCAACACATAACCATTATTATATAAACAAATGGTTATTATTAGAAACTTTACAAACCACCACATCAAACACTGTAACTAACCATTGTAAATATTAAGTAAAAACTATTCCAGTGGAAGCAAAATTAAACACGTTCTGTTCTTATGTACTCTGAGATTTTATCTGTAAAACTGTTCTAGTTGAAAGTTTACTTTAATGAGACGTGATCTTTAATATGATCGTTAATATGACTATAACAAAATACATGAAAACTATAAAGAGAGAAAATTTTTAAAGTAAAACAAATGGCTGAAGTGAAATAACAATAATAAATAAAAACAAATTTTGTTTTGAGCTAAAAATTCAAGATGAAGTAAGTGCTCAGGGTTGGATCCAACACATCACTTTGCGCTCTGGAGGCTTGGGTGAGCCGCGATCGGGTCTGGCAAGCCCAGATCAGGGGTTCTCACTATGCGAATGCGTAGTGGGGCAAGTGCAGTTGCTGTGAGTAGGCTTATTGAAGGAGGAACAACCCAGTTTCCATGGTCGGTTCTGGGAAGGTCCTCTGGATAGACAGCCGAGGGGCAGTGGCTGGGCTACGGAGAGTCTGAGTCGCGGGAGGACTTTGTCTGGCGAATGCCTCACCGAGGATGGTGAGAACGTTGCTCAGGACCCTAGATGGGGCAAAAACCCAATATACAACTTCATGGATAACTCAAACAGACCAGAAGTGAACAGGCGGTCAGGTGCAGAGAGGGAATCTTCAGTTGAGAATGTCCTCAGTCTGCGCCTGGACGATGAAGAAATGCCACTGGAAGTCCCAATGGGTCAGGCCAGAAACATGGCAGGTCAAGAGATGGTGGTAGCTCCAGTTGAGCAGGCTACCACTTCCTCAAGGGACAGTGGCGACAGGTCTGCCACGGCAGAAAGTCGATCCACTGTACCACCCTCTGAGGCAAGCACATCAGATGCAGATCTGAGTCAAACGGCATCCAGGATCAACCGGATGCACGTTGGTAATACAGCCAAGAAAGGCGCCGCCTTCTATCGTGAGAAGAAGAGGCGTCGGAAGGAGGAGAAGATGGCTGCGGGCACTTGGGTGGAACACCCGAAAGCTACTCCGATGAGCAGGGGAGCGGCTGCTGATGTAGGAACGCCAAAAAGGCAAAGGTCCGATGTCAGCAGTCCTTCAAGCTCTGGAGTCAACCAGGCACCAAAGAGACCTAGGAGGGGGTTGGAAATCTCATATGCAGATAGGCTAACTTCTTTCGGGGTTGCGGTGGTGCCTAAAGAATTTCCGGAAAGGTCACTCACTGAGGAGGACATCCTGGAGCTCTCGTCTGCTCTCATTGCGCAGATGAGGCCCCTCTCAGATGGATGTCTACCAGGCTTCAATGAGTCGCCTAGGCTGGAAAGCGGTGCTATGATACTGCAGTGCTGCAATCTAGAAACCAAGGGGTGGCTAGAGCAGGCTGTAGCCATATGCAATCCCTGGAAAGGGAACATCTTGGAGGTGGTGGACGCGAAAAAGGTGATTAACATTACCAAGGTTATCACCAGGTTTCCGCCCCCATTCGACAAGATGAAGGTGGAGGACGTACTGTCCAGGATCCAGCAACATGATCTCTCGATCTTGACAAAAGATTGGAGGATCATCAATGCTAGAACCACGGGCCCTCAGGGGAGAACAGTGGTTCTTGGTCTCAATGAGAAGGATTTGGAGATGCTCAAGAGGAGAAACCTCATGGTTAGGCTCGGGCTTGGGCAGATCCAGTTCCAGATCATTGGTAAAAGAACTAGGGATGGTGCAGCCAATGAAGGTGCTGAAGGTGGTCCAGGCCAATCTTCAGCATAAAAAGGCGGCCAGCCTTAACCTAGCCAGCAGATCCAAGGCCGAAGGCATCGATGTGGCTCTGATCCAGGAGCCATGGGCGGTGAAAGGTAAGGTTCTGGGGCTGGGAGACTCTGGGGGCAGGCTGATGTACGATACGTCATCATATAGTAAGCAGAATAGAGGAAAGTCTGGAAGCAAAGGAAATAGCTCTGGGGGCGTTTCTGGGCATAGAGGGAGCCTTCAGTAACACTTCAATACAATCAATGATTAGGGCTTTGGAGGACTGTGAAGTGAACAAGACTGTTGTAGGATGGGTCTCTGCCATGCTGAACAACAGGTCAATCCAGGCTACTCTGTATGATGAAATCATCACGGTCAGAGCTAGACGTGGATGTGCTCAGGGCGGAGTCTTATCCCCCCTGTTATGGAACCTGGTAGTGGATAAGATCCTTAGGCGTTTAAACGAACAAGGATTCTACTCACAGGGATACGCTGATGATGTGGCCATCGTGGTTAGCGGTAGAGACATGAGTGTTGTTTGTGACCTTATGCAGGCTGCCTTTAACCAGGTGGAAAGGTGGTGTCAGGAGGAACAGTTATCTGTGAATCCTGTAAAAACTTCTCTCATTCCCTTCACAAGAAAAAGGAATCTGGGAGTGAGGTCGCTACCTAAGCTCTTTGGGCAGGAGGTAGCGTTGGAGAACCAGGTGAAGTACCTAGGTACTGTGTTAGACAAAAGGCTCACCTGGAACCCACAGATAGAAAAGGGTAGTAACCAGAGTCAAGTGTCTTATGTTTGCGTGTAAGAGGGCTGTTGGTAAACAATGGGGGCTGCAAACGAAAGTGGTTATGTGGATTTACACCATGATTATTAGACCACTAATCTCCTATGCTGCGGTGGTTTGGTGGACTAAGACGCTACAAGGTGGGGTTGGAAGTAGAATGGATGGTCTCCAAAGGGTGGCCTGTTTGGCTATCACGGGGGCCATGGGGTCTACACCAACTGTTACCTTGAATGCACTTCTGGATCTCCCTCCCCTAGGGGTATATATTCAGGGACAGGCCAGGATGAGTGCATATAGACTACAGCAAACGGGGTGCTGGAGAAAGAGGTGGCCTGCAATTGGGCATTGCAGGATAAATCAAGTGGTCAACAGGGAAGTGTTAGACCTTATACCTAAGGTTTCACTAGACAAGCCTTTTAAGACGAAGATCTTCTCTAGGGAAGAATGGGAGTCTGGAAGGAGGTTATACAACGAGCAAGATATAGTCTGGTTCACAGATGGCTCGAAAACAGAGATGGGTACAGGCGGTGGCATTAATGGGCTCAACCCAGAGAGGTCCATCGTACTGAGCCTAGGTAAGCATGCTACTGTTTTCCAAGCAGAAGTAGGTGCTATCTCTGAATGCATCAAGGAGAATCAAAGAATGAAATACATTGGTAAGAACATTCTGATTTTCACAGATAGTCAAGCTGCCATTAAGGCACTTAACACGACTAAGGTAAAGTCGAAGCAGGTATGGGACTGCATCTCATCATTGATAAAGCTTAGTCAGATGAACACGGTCACTGTTGGCTGGGTTCCTGGCCACTCAGGTATTGATGGTAATGAGAGAGCAGATGAATTAGCCAGGTCAGGCTCTGAATCCCCTTTCGTGGGCCCGGAACCGGTGCTCGGAATCTCTTATGGACATGCCAGGGCAGCGGTTGATACGTGGATGCGGGAGGGGATGAACAGGGTCTGGACGAATTCAACCACTAGTAGACTTGCTAAAAGGTTAATTAGACCAAGCAAGAAACATGTGGAACAACTCATCTCTCTCAGAAGGGATAACTTGAGGTGGGTGGTTGGTCTCTTAACGAGCCACTGCCACCTCAGAAAACACCTACACAGGATAGGAATTGCTGCAGATAATACATGCAGGAAATGTGGTCTGGCTGAAGAGTCTGCAGAACACATTCTTTTAGAGTGTGAGGAGCTAGGACGAGCCAGGCTGTACTCTCTAGGCCCTCCGGGGAAAGAGATGGAAACCATCCTAGACAACCCTATCAGTAGTATCTGTTCCTTCATAAGGATGACGGGTATTACTGAATGGGTGTAGGAAGGAAATTGGGGCGGCAAAAGACCTTTAGGTCGACGCCGGTGAGGCCTCTGATGGAGGTTATCACAGCCCAGATAAAAAAAAAAAAAAAAAAGTGCTCAATTAATTGATGTTGCTTTTAAAATGTTGCCAAAACCCTTGCAGTGGTGCTATTTGATTGGATATTTTATTTAACCAAATATGCTTTTTCTAATACTGTTTTCACGTTTTTGTACAAAAAGTTTCAAAATATACTCATACAAGAGGGACAATCTAAAACAATACCAAAATAGATTTTGTATTAAAAAAACAATAATATATTGTCAAAAACGTATATTGAAATTATAATAATCCAAATTAATAACAATAAAATAATAATAGTAGTAATAATAATAAAAAGTGCTTTATTATAATAAAAATGAAAACTTATATCGTACACAAAAAAAACAATAATTTTTTAAGCATAAAGAAATTGGATTGTCTTGATTAAGTCTAAACACTTTTCTCGTAGTTACAACGACGTCTTAGGAGTTGCAGTAATGTTTAGTCAATAGTTGAATTTGTCAATTAATTTAAATCTGTATCGAGAGGTCGTTCTGTAATATTAGAAAGAGAAGTCCAGTCTTTTCCATGCAACATGTCTTCCACCTCTAATGAACTATTATGGAAAATCTTCAAGCAAATTTCTTTTAAAATAATTGACACGCCAGTGAACACATCCCTGAACAGACATATAAGAATATTTGTTTAGATAAATAACTTCAGGTCTTGGGGGTTCTTGGAGTTGGGTTCTAATGAAGTGAAAATACATAACCTGACTCCAAGAACCCCCAATGATTCCTATATAATATAGTAATGAAAACATAGTATATATACAAATTCCATGAATTTACTGAACTGCTTTACACACGAAGCTTGCTCACCTTTCTATTGGAGATTCTCTCGTGGCTCTGTGACCGTATTGAGCCCTTGTATCGAATTATCTTCGATTAGCAATCTTGTCCCGTGACAGAACCCTGGTCCAGTTCCGGCAGAGTCTCACACTGGTCCTCCCGGCAACCTCGTGCCTACTCCAGCCGCCTACAGCCTACAGCAGACCGTCGATTCTCACCAACCTTGGCTTTGTGACGCGTTAGTAGTTTGGTAGTCCAGCAATTATCTAATTTATGTACTCTGTCATAATGATTGTCTATACTCTTGGTGTCTATCGATTGGATTTGGAATATTTATCTAATACATTTCAACTCAACTTAATTTGAGATCCTAAATTAACCCTGATTCCTAACACTTTAAACATCCAGTTAATTAGATGTCTGTGCACACTACTGATTCACTACATTAGTCTACTATGTTAATCCACATCATAATTGAGCTTCAATGTACAGTAAACAATACTAATTATTTTCCGCCTTTGATTTATACTTAGTTATTAACATATGGTTTAATTTATGAAAAACTTAATGAAATGAAGATTTGTGGTCACAAAATTCTCTATGTAATTATGAATTGAATTACATATATTCTTCAATTCGTTGTAGAATTATGCTTTTTTATTTATCAAACTATACGGATATCTTTTCCGATTCAATTGCAAAGTACACTGAATATACTTTCAATTTAAATAATATTACATTTAAAAAAAATTCTCTCTGTATTATTTAGATCTTTCATCCATTTTCGTTATTTAGACTAACAATGAGATTAATTAATTAAGAAGTTAAATTCATTAAAACTTCAAGTTAACGTTCAACATCGTGATAATTGCGTTGATCATTATGACCTGAAGTCAGGAGAGATTTAACAAATTGTAATTACAAAGTTATTAATGATAATAATAATAGTTTTTCCTTACCGTCATATGTATCCAGTTTTTTTTTAACACGTGCTAGAACTGTTTGCAATAATTGCATTGTCCAAACTGTATACAAAACACTTAAAACTCTTAAACCAGAAACATATGTAAGATCTTTTTGCCTTTGTCACTTTGGATAGAGGTATTATATATAACTCACTTTGGACACATAAATATACACAAATAACAAATTATCCAAAACAAAACATGGTTAAAGCATTGTTACTAAACTTTTGAACATCTTGAATGTGTTAACAGCCGATGGGCAGTGTTGCCAACGGTTGGGATCAGATTATTTGGATGCTAACGTATTCACTTGTAACTGACTTTATTATTTCTTCATAAATAGGATTTGTTGTGAAGTTTACTTGAGCGTTAAGGATATTTACAAACTTTTTTTAATTTAAAATTTCCACTTCCTCTAATCTGTCCTTCTTTTCCCTTCCTACACATATGTAAAATGTCTAGGTTGTAAATATTGGAATATTTTTAGGTGATCTATTTAATCAGCTTACAGTGAGTTCGTTGGGTGTTTTTTTAAAGATTAGTTTTTTGAAAGTCAAGATCTTGGTGTTCCTTATTTTGCTAAACAAGAGATGTTTATTAAACTGTTGCTGGTTTAAATGCAAATGTATTCATCCGTTTACTGAAGATGTCTTATTATTTCAGAAACATGCTATATTCTAGTGACACATATTTATTTTCTGTTTTGTTTTTAATAATAACCGCTCTGGCTTTGAGTTTATGGTGTACTTTTTTAATGGTAGCCGGGTTGTAACCATTTTCCTGTGCAATGAATTGAGTATTGAATTCAATCTTAATAAAAGCTGCTTAAGGCTGTGTTTAGTAGCTAACCTATTTTATAGAGTCCAAAGAGCTCATTTTGTGTGAGTATGGATGATTGAAGATGATGGTATAGGTTGGTTTACAATAAATAATACAAGTATTACTCATACATGACATAGTAATAGTTAAGTCCAAAAAATTAATACTCTTATTAACTTCAAGTTCAGAAGTAAATTTTAAGATAGGATGTAGAGAGTTTAAAAACTGATAGAAAATCTCAATTTGTCTATTATTATTTTTTAACAAACATAATATATCGTCAAAATATCTCGCTCGGTATTTATTCTTGTCGATATTACAAAACAAAGAAGTTGTTTAAGAAAATCACAGTAAGAATAGAGGATAACGGCGAAATTCAGAGTTAGGCTATCAATTTGTTGGTAATGTTTATTATTGTTATTAATGTCTTGTCTTTAACCGCGAGTTACTATTACATAAACATTTGTATGTGGAAGAGACCCCTCCCACAAAACGTAGAGCAAACTTTAGTATCTTTAAAGTTCTATCAAAGACTAAAATATATTTTAATCAGAGTTTATAAACCAAAATAGCAATCTACGATGATTAATGTTGATCATTTAAATTTATTTTTGCTTATGAACTTTGACACATTATTTTCGTCTAATAATTTTGGTTATTTAAAAGACTCAAAAATAAAGTGTTACTCTATATTTTTCTATTAACATTTGAAAAAAAATCCTGTAAAAGGGAATGTTTTTTAAAATATATCTCATTATAAAGGACAATTTTAAACAAACATTACTGGTGAATAAAACAATAACGTTCTTAACTCTAATAGATGATGTTAAAAATGTTAGAAGTTTTAAAATGTTGCTTGCCGCAATATTTAATAGGGATTACTGATAACAAGGGGTTCATTAGTTTTGTAATTAATTGATATCCTACTTGGTGCCATTTTTAATACGAAAAGAGTACGAAGAAGAATTAAAATATGAGTTGCTGAGAGCAAGCGAATGAAAAACAAATACAATTTAAGAAGAAATGCAAAAAAATATATATTGTTTAAGGGATTAGAGCTGGAAATAATAGAACAAGACACAATTGAAATTTTTTAAATTCCATTAACTCTTTTCATACGACAAACTGTTTTTTAGTGATTTTCAACTTATTAAAAGAAATGGACAAATAAAATTCTGTTCTAAAGTTAACAAGGAAAAAAAAAAGTATAATTCATTTTTTCGTTGGAAATCTAACTTTTAATGATTTACTTCATAATATTTAAAGGTATAATCGAGAGATTTTTCTAGAACGAGATAAAAATTTGGGTTATAGAAATAATGTTCCTACATTATGACTACTAAATCAATTTAAAAACCTATATCAGAATTTTATTTCAATACGAAACTAAAATAAAGGATAAAATGTTAGGTTACCTTTTTGCGTTTTCAGCAACTTTACATGTACTGAAAAGACAGATCTGGTTTTACTTAAATGTATTTATAGAACATTACATCTGTTTTTTGATGATTAAAATTATGGAAAATGAAGGCAAATACACAAGATTTGTTCATCAAATAATACCAGTTATGCGAAAATTTCATCTGGGTTTTACTTGTGTAATACAAAAGTATTCTCATCTGTATTTCAAGCATATTCTTCACTGGGATTAGAGAAATATTTTCTTTTCGTTGCTCCAGAAGATTACCATAGCAACTTAATTATTTTTGGTTGTTTACAGCTGTTCATGTGGCATGTGATAAGGAAAAACATGCTGAATGAAAAGAATTACTAGTGGCGACAGAACAGACCAGTATACAGTGATCGAGCTATTATTTAATGAAATATTTTTTAAACATTTGTGTATAAGAACCAGAAAATTATCTATGTTATTATATTTTATTTATTTCAGATGCCAACAATTTATTTTTATTTACCGACAGAAAATTCAACAAAAATAAGCGAATCAATTTTATATTTTCTGTATTATATTTCTTGTGGACTAAATGAATTGCATGCGTTCTATTTAATTATACTTTAAAAATAAAATTATAGATTTAACAAGACACAATTGATATTGTTTTATTGGACATATTTAACATCAACAAAAATTTTTGAATACATACATATCATGATTTGTTATCAATCACTTATAAACTAACATAAAACTCAAGTATTTAGTTTTATGGAGGCGTCCCTGAAATACATACCTGTACATAAAAAAAAAAAAAAAACTTAACTATAAACTCTTACGATTAACAAATTTATTGCCCTAGTTATACAATGTCTATAATGTCTTTCAAAATGTCAAATTAGTTTTATTAATGTCTGACCTAACATTATTGTGTGTTACTCTAAATTTTACGTCTGCAAGATATGACTCGACCAGTCGTCAGTAATTTCCTGGTAATAATTAAGTCAGTTTATCGAAGGCTTCTGCAGTATGTAAAAAGTCAGTAGAACTGTATTTCTTGTATTCAAATGCCCTTTTAATCATCATACTTATTCTATGCACTTGATCAATAGTCGAGTGACGGTTTAGAAATCCCAAACTGGTAATCAGGTTTATTCGTTAAAGGCTTGAGCCGTTAAAGAGTAATTTTTCCCACATTCTATATATTACCGGAAGCAGCGATATTGGTCTGTACGATGTTACTTCTTTGGCTAGTTTATCTGGTGTTTCCAGCATGATGATCTGCGCTGTCTTGGAACATAATGGCACGTGTTCAAGTCAAAAACATGCGTTGGAAAAGTACGTGATGGGTATGACTAACTTGAGCGACAATTATTTAAGAATCCTAGGTGCAACTTTACAGATTCCTAGTGTTTTTTGGGGGTTTGTACTATTATAGCTTCAAGGGCAACCTTTGAATGCATTACAGATTTAAGCCTCACTTGTTTGTACTTTTTTTGTCAATATGCTGTTGTTTTTTGTTGTGTATTGGAACACTTTATACAAATGACACGTAAACAGTTCTGCCTTTTTTTCGTCCCGACGCATCCATTTCCCAAATTCATCTTTCAGTAGAGGAATTCTGATAACGGGTCGTTTATACCTTCTAATCGGTTTCCACAGGAAGTAATCCTCATCTCCATCAGTCGAAAGATTTTCCAAGTATGCTTCGAACCTCTTTTTTGTAATATTTAATTTGTTGATTCACCTGGTTACATACTGGATAATGCGATTGGATTTGTTTTTGTCTTCTGGGTTCCTCGATTCATCTCTCAGATGCTTTCGTGCTTTCCCTGTGTTATTTTATGGCAGCTACCTCAAAATTGGAGTTATAAAAGAAATATTAAAAAAAATCTTAGTTAAGGCCTAAATATTCGCGTAAAAGAAATTTGATTAAAATCTATCACATGATTAAGCTATAGATTACTGCACATACAACAGACGACAGACGCCATTCATACAGACTTTTTTGGACTTTAAAAAAGGATATATCACCAAAAAACTCGACATAGGTTTTTTGATATATCAAATAACTTTCACTATATGCGGTAAAGTAAAAAGTATCTTTCATCGTTTTGTTGAAAACAACCTTTTACAAACTCAGGAGTATTCTAAAGGAGAAGAACGTAGGGGCGGATCTCATTTAAACTCTTAAACTCCTCTCCATCATATTATCCTGTAGTATAATTTCAAACACTCTAACTGGAAGTTTCGTTTGTTTTAGTTTTGGCTGTTTTTAGTTGAGACTCAATCTCATGCAAGTAAATTTATTTAGGAATTTAGTATGCAAACAGTTAGCTAGTATAATTTCCTTTGGTTTTAATTAATTTTTTATACTTAAGATTGATTGTTTAACCTAATGATCCACCGAAGGAAGGTATATATAGTGTACTATAGCCTATAGTAAACTTACTTGTAATTAACGTCCAGATTTGAACTACACTTTCCAACATCTTTATTTATCGCAATGCAGATGTTTCAGAACTAAATCCTATCCTCAGGTGCTTATTAGTTTATAAAATATACGCTATACACAGCACGCATTAAGACAATCATAACAAAATCAAGTTAAACATTGTGCTTACATGTTGTGCTCAATAAAGCTTCGTTGTAGATTGGAGGTTATTTTGTTTTCGGATTTCCCATATTTGTATTGCTTTCTTTGTCATACAAACTTATGTGTATATATACGAATATTTCAATATTTTACATAGCTCAGAAAATGCTCTCAGTGCCATATTTGGTCACTTAAACTAAAACGGGTCCATAAAAAGTAATGGCACAAGTACTTTATCTGGATGTGTGGGTGGGTCTATATTGACCACTCGATAACCTGGAAAAGCTATAAACCGTTATCTATGAACGACATTAGAATTCCCCCGTTATAGCTAAACATTATATAATATAAGTTAATCTAAATTATCTGTTATTCATTTCATCTCTGTTTTTTCAATCTTCAGATTCTCAGTGAGATTAAAAATTAATTGTACGTAACAGAACATATTACAACGTAAGTTTGAAATTTCAACAGCTCACACTCAAATACACAAAAATTAGTAAAAAAGTAAAATCACGAAATTAAATATTTCAATTGGTCCCAAAGAAGTTACCACAGTCCGAAGGTGAAACTTCAGTTATCAATTATTAAACTCAAAAATATGTTTCAGATACTTTAGAGAAACCAAATATACATTTTTAATTACGCTTTAAACTTTTTAATTATCAATAAAATTTTTGCCTTTCTGATTTATACACATGGTATATCTCAAACTTCTTTTTGTATAAAAATCACGAAGTTCTATCTTCTAACATAATCCTTTTGTTTAACATTAACTAATTAATTAATCTAAAACTTTTCAATCACATTTTTCTTTTCTGATTTAGACATGACACATTGGTATACATATCGAATAATTGTTTTTGTATAAAAATTGCTAAGTCTTCTCTTATAAAATAATACTTTTGTTTAACATGAAATAATTAATCTAAAAGGTTTTCAATCAGATTTTTATTTTCTGACTTAGACATGACACATTGGTGTACATATCGAAGAATTGTTTTTGTATAAAAATTGCTAAGTCTTCTCTTATAAAATAATACTTTTGTTTAACATAAAATAATGAATCTAAAAGATTTTCAATCAGATTTTTCTTTTCTGACTTAGACATGACATATTGGTATACATATCGAAGAATTGTTTTTGTATAACAATTGCTAAGTCTTCTCTTATAAAATAATACTTTTGTTTAACATTAATAATTAATTAATCTAAAATGTTTTCAATCAGATTTTTCTTTTATGATTTACACATGACACATTGTTATATATATATATCTAAGACTGATTTTGTATAAAAATTACGATGTCCTCTCTTATAAAATAAACTCTAGTTAAACATTTATTAATTAAATACTCTAAAACGTTTTAAATTGGATTTATCTTTTCAAATCGAGACAAAACTGTTGTTTCATCACATTATAACAAACAAATAACAAGTTTGATTCTTATATCTTGATTTTGGACTGTTTAGTAATGACAATATAGATATATTCGTTAGCAATTCTAGTTTTTATCTCAATAGCATTAATTAGAGACCAGGGAACCTCAATGAGCAAAGCTATCAATAAATATAGAAAAATGTAGAAAAATTTATTTAGTAGTTGTAACAATGATTTCGATGAAAATAATTATTTATAATGTAGTAGTGAGGGATGCTGGTTCTGGAACAACTGTCATCTTAATAGTATGCAAGGCACGTCCAACGTATCATTACTTCTGCACTCCACAGCGGCTGTCGGCGTCATGTCCCGCAAGCTGCATCCGTGGTTTATGTTCTGGATACTATATATCCGACAAGCTGTATCGTACTTTATATTCCCTGCTTTATATGCTGTCATTGTCACACTTGTGTGTACGCCTATAACGTGTATATAAACAAAGAAGGTGGCCATGACCTTGATAAAATCACATGGTTATTATGTCAATGTTCGAAAGCTTCGTTCCATGGTATTGACCCCGGCGGAGAACATAGAAGAATGTCGGGTGTACACACACTCATAAATTAATTACAGTGGAATGTATCATAAATCATTTGTTTAACAAAGGACGAACTTGTTGAAGCCTGGCTTATAATAAATATAAATTTGGACGTCATTCTACTAGATTTTAAAGTGGAATTGTTGACACACACACTGAAACGGTTTGCCGAGAGCCAAAAGTTTCAAGTGAATTTAAAGCAGTTTAAATTCCCGCGATAAAACCATGTAGAGAGGAGGCGAGGTGGGACGATGACGTCACGCCAGCCCAGGTGCGAAACCTACCGGCTGGAACGTGAAAAGTTACTTTGCCTCGTTTCTTATTCTATTAAAATACTAAATTATTAATATAAATAAATATTCAGTAGAATCAACCGATCAATAATATCAACAAATAAATTTAGAATCATTTTAAACAAAAAAGTTATTCAAGTTTTTATAGGGGCTCAAAAACCTAAAATTTGGAAAACAGTTAAATTCAAAATTCAAAAAACGTAGAGTCATAACTAAGAGGGGAACTAACAATAATCATAAATAAAAAATATGAAATAATAATAATAATTAACAGGTGAGAATGGACTTGGAAAGTCATTCTTGGGGAGTTTTTTGGAATTTTTGAGTTGAAGGGGGGATTAATTAAAAAAAAATAATAAGTACAATTGAAGAGACCACAATAGGGCACAATAATATGTACTTAGATTCAAATTTGAAATTGAAATAAGGGAGATATAATAATTACAAAAAGTAAAACTTTAAAGCCCAAAAGCGGTTAAATTTAAAGATAAAGGGGAGAAATAACAAGGTAATTATATATGTCTAGTGTGTAAAAGTGTAAAATATCAAAGCAGAAATGATAATATATAATGGGGGGGTTTTTATGAACTAAAAACAAGACGATAAAAACTTTGGGACTTCAAGGACGTATAACTCGAGAACCAAGCGAGCTACGTAAAAAGTACAAACAGATTTTTTCGTCATAGTAGAAGAGGAACAAAATTTCGTCAAAAGAATTTTGAGAAAGGACTTATCTCAAAATTTCAAAAGAAGAAAATCCGAATTTCGGGAAAAGGGCGATAACTCGCGAACGAAGCGTACTAGAACGACGAATCAAGTTCCACAAGACCCACAAGATAGAGAGGAAGAAGAATCCGAAAGGAATTTGAAAATCGGACCGGGCGTTCGAAAGTTATAGCGAGTTGAACGAAAAAACGACAAAAGTTGAAATTTTCAGGAAAAATCTTGTAGAGCGGCGCGCGCACCCTCAGTGAGAATCCGGAGACTGAACTTTGCAATGCCAACATGGATCACAAATAACACTGAATAATAAATACAATAAATTATTATTTAAAAGGTGTTTTAATAAGGAATAAAGGAAGAAAACTATTCATTAGTCAAAAACTATGATTAGTAAAATATATAGTGTGAATACTTCAGACCAAAAGGGCCTGAAAACACGTAAAAGGAAGAAAATACTTTTTTCTTTAAAAGGGAGAAAAATTGGCTCCAGGTAGTGGGAATCTTCCTACAGAAAGGGAGACCATCATTTATCCGTCGAAAGACGGGTACTTTTGTTTTGGAATCGACGCGAGGAAGACGTATCTTTGGCAACAGACTCCGAGCTGAGAGGAAAATACAACTGTCACTCTACTTAATTGGACTTAGAATAATTTCTACTCATTTCGAACTTCAAGGCAACTTAGCAGAATTCGAGACCAGCATTCAACTACCTAGCAGTTTACAGAATCTGGACCGAAAACATCATATCAGCATCAGCCAAATTAAACAACAAATTCCAAAACCAACAAGAACTTCTAATAAAGTATGAAGGTATCATATACTTAAGGAATAATTCGCAAATATTAACTTCATTTCAAGTATAACGTCATTAGGGGAATTATTAAAAATTAAATTCATTTTTATAAATTTCTGCTTTGGTGTTATAGATAATTAATAACTAAATACGACTTTTTCAGTACAGGAAAAACTGTCTGTGGTTCTGTCTGAAAAGTCTAGCGCTTTTTATTTTTGTTTAGAATATAGGAAATATCCTATTTGTATTTTTGTCAAATATTTAAATTGTTTTGTTGTTGTTTAATCAACTTTGTTGTTATAAAATTTTTGAATTTGCTTTTTTAACTGTGCTGAAAAGAAAAGAATATATACTTAATTCATTTCTAAATTTTGTTGTGTTTTCTATATATATCCATTCTGTATATGCTATTAACCTTGTCTAATATAAATATTATATGTGTGCTCTGGAAATATAATTTGAAATTTTTTAAAAGTTATTATCAGAACTTAAGAGCCGATTTCTCCCAAAAGGCACTTCCCCAGAGAGAGAGAGTGTTATTTTAAAATAAAGAGTCAAATAATCGAGCATTGAGATAAAATTCAGGGAATTTTGCGTAGATTAAAAATTGGTAAGTTTATGAGGACAAGCTCATACTTACTAGAGCCAAGTGTTGCAATATCTTTGATTGCATAAAAGGTAAAAGTGAGCATCTTGGCCTTGCGAGCGTTAGTTCCGAGCTGAAAGGTGATTCGCCTTACGGTGGTGAGTGTACAGCGAGTTTAAGAGTACGCGGTAAGTGGAGTTCCAAAAAGGGAACGAAAAATCTTAAATTTCGCGAACTTACGACCGAGCGAAAGGAACCGACCGTGGCAACACACACACACACACACACACACACACACACACACACACACACACACACACACACACACACACACACACACACACACACACACACACACACACACACACACACACACACACACACACACACACACACACACACACACACACACACACACACACACACACACACACACACACACACACACACACACACACACACACACACACACACACACACACACACACACACACACACACACACACACACACACACACACACACACACACACACACACACACACACACTTCAACGGTTTAATTGAACCGCCTGCAAGGAGCAATTTTGGAAAAGAGCTAAATTCCAAAATTTCAATTAAATCAAATAATAATTGTAGAAATGACAAAAACATTTCTAAAAATAAAATAACACATGTAAAGTTAAAGGGAATATGTAAGTTAGCCAAGCCAAGGTCACGCGCCGTGACAGGAAATATCTAGCGTTCCGGATTGAACAGGTATTCGTCCATATGTTTCTAATGCAAAAAACATCAAAATCCGAAAACTTAAATTAAAATGATATAATCGTGTAGAGCTAGGAAAACCTAATAATAAATAATAAGAGAATAAACTCGTCAAATTAATAATAAAAAAGTTATAGCCATAATAAAACGTCATAAAACATAAAAAACCCTTAAAATACAGAAATTCCAAAATCTAATAATAACAACGCATAACCAAAATATAAACTAGAAATAAATAAGACTCGAAATCAAAATTTAATAAAAGACCATAAAGTAATTAAATAATAAATAACCAAAAATGCAGAAAGTACCGTAACTTGTGAAACCCAGAAGCGAGGAAGAAGAGGAAAGCAGTTTTGGAACTTTCAGCATCAGAGGAACAACTTGCAAAAAGAAGATTTTCAAAATTTCCAAAATTGGAAAAACTAAATTTTGAAAACTTACGAAATTTTCAAATCTCCGTAAAAGAAAAAATATATGTCGTATCGCTACAAATGAAGATGGAGAATCATCAGGAAAAGAAGGGCTTCAAAATGAAATCACCCAGAAGAAGATCGAGCGAAGCGAACGGGATATATGAAGAAAAGAAGAATTCGCAAGTAAAAAATTATGAATTTCAGGAATCAACTTGTCTTGAACGTCGTGCGCATAGTAGGCAGTAGACGCATGGAAAGGGAAAGTTACCAACTTCAACACAAATCCACCATAAGAAATTAAACTAATTATAACAAATAATAATAGGAATAGATAATTTAAAATAAGAAAAATAGACAAACAATAGAAGAATAAGCCAAGGAAAGTTCATCGTAGTGCAAATAAATAAATAAAATTAATTAAATTGAGAAATAAAACAGTAACAATAATCAGTGAAGGTTGGCCACACTGAAAGGCCTAAAATTCGACGAGTTAACTTTCTTCAAGTTAATTCGACAGTCTCGTTTAGTACCAGCTCCAGGGAAGTCTTCTAATAGCAGCTCCAGGAAAGATCACCAACTTTACTCAAGTCTGAACAGGAAATCGTCGTGAAAATATTGTCAACGCTCTGTACTTCGCCAGGTTAACAACGGTGCCTACAGAAAGGATCGGCCTTGCAGGAGACAACGTGACATCCTACAACAGCTTAGTAGAAGAGATCTTCACTACGGACTCCGGCAAACATTCTTCTAGAATTTGTCGTCATCAACAGATTCTTCGAGAACTGGACTTCGAGATATTCTAGACAATTCTCAGAAAACATCTCCAAGATCCTCAAACACTCTCAGAATCAGGACGAGCGGACTTGTGCACTCCACAAAACAAGGTACTGCATAAATCAAGCTTTTTTAATAAATAAAATAATTTTTAATAAACTTGAATTACGTCCAAAATTATTAAACTCAATAAAGTTAAATAATAACATTTTAAAGACAAAGTAAAGTCAAAATAAAGCCAATTTTAAATTCATTCAAATAAAGAGATATAAAATACAATAAAATTCGAGTCCAATAATAAAGCAAAAGTAACAGATTGGAAAGGAATAAATAATAGGATTCATATTTATGTGTATTAGAATAAGAATATCAATTGTTAGTTTTAGTTATTGTTAAAATTGTTTAATATAGTAGATTTTCAGTTTGTTAAAAGAGAAAGCATTTAATATAAATTGTCAGAAAAGGCGACATTAATTGTTGTAAAAGATTCGAAAGAAATCCATTGTTTCTCAAAATAAAAATTAAATTGTAGACTCTTAAATAAATTTGTTAAATTTCATTGTTGAATATTTTAATTAAATCTAACCCATTCAAAGAAACTCATTACATTAGAAAGAAGAAAAAGTAAGTGCTCACCAAGTATAAAGT